>WNGS01004374.1:13172602-13191750 GCA_020271785.1 Procambarus virginalis
GTCTTCTTATATGTGCTATCAATCTGCTGTATGGGGTCTATTAATCTTTTTTAAATTACCAATCAAGCTGTCAGTGTAATCAATCAGAACTTTAATATACCAATGTGCTATAACATACTTACTAATCTCTCATCTCATTTTTTTTCTTGCAATGTATCTGTTATCACTTTATTAATTCCACTAGAATTTACCTACTTAAAATTATCTGTAGATTAAGGACCTGCCCGAAACGCTGCGCATACTAGTGGCTTTACAAGATGTAATACTATGCTATGTATTCTCACAAACCCAATGTACCTTCTTGTATATAAATAAATTAGCTTGAGCATGATTTAACATTCTTATAATGAACAGGATCTTTATGTTTTATAAGAAATCCTGAATGTTTATTGCCAGACAGTTGTCCCAGTGAGAGAGAGATACGCCAGTCAGACTCAACATATGTGGTGCTTCCCGTCTTGCTGGGGATGTAAGGACGCGATCACTGCGCTATATTAGAGGCGCGAATGTCACGCACAGTGTGATAGAACGCAATACCGTATATACATATGCATTTACAACCAGGCTAGGGGTGTTAATCCTGGCACTTGTGACCAGATGTAGGCTGGGGTCTCTATAAACTCCCTCAAAGTGAACCGATTTGTCACAGATATTAACGCTTACCCACTCGCTAGCTTAAGCTGTCGTTTTAAGTGCAGGCGAGGGTGGTTTTGTTCAGTTTCTAGGAGAGACATTGTTTTCTCACTGACACAATGATGTGTTTTTTTTTTTCATGTAACATTGGCTTCTGATGTAGCATGCGATATCTTGGTACGTCAGAAGTCGCGCTGTATACGACTTAATCGAAATCCTCCGATTAGGCAAAATTGTAATTAGTTTTGTCAATAAAGATGTTAATAATAAAAATAAGTACAGTCTCCCAAACAGCCTTTGATGCGGTGAGTTTCTTCGGTGTTCTTCTCTAATAGGACCTGCAAATTCATTGCTTAGAGGTTTCAACCATCTGTATTCCACTTTGATGCCTTTTTCTCGACATCGCTCGGTCTATCAGTGATTCTCTCGCTAGCTCAACACCGTGTCTACCCATAGCAGTTGAAGTCAGGTGTTTCCCTGAAACTGTCTGCTCAACCACTATGTCATTCAACCCTAATAACAGTTAACCCATATGTCAGTTAACCTCCATGTGTCATTTTACCTCCATAACCGTCAACCCCCGATATCAGTCAAGAACTTTGTCAGTCAATTCTTCGGTTAGTCTGTCTCTGGAACAGTCAAACCCTGCAGCCAAGTACACCATAATCATTCAGTGATCAGTTTAAAAATATAGGAAAATCTGATAGGTTATTCAACGTTGTGTTTTTCCCTTGAATACGATCCTCAACAAGATTTACATCCAGGGGGGAAGCTACAATTGCTGTGGGTTTTACATGGACGAACTGTAATGGAACGGTGCCCAATCATTCCACGCTGAGTAGGATTCGAACCCATGCCGTTACCACTTGCAAAATGAGCGAGTGAGAGGGTAAGCCACTCGGCTCATTCTCAAGACACTGGCATAATCCTCCTTAATTATTTGCGAATGAAACTCACCTTACATTCAGATTTCAACCGATTACGTTTTATTTTTATTGAGTATATTTCACTCAGATCCTGTGCTCGCATTGCACATCTCTAAATGCTTCACCCAAGTACCGGAAATACAAATAATTTTCAATGGTGGCAAAGCACCTAACCTAACCTGACCTGACCTAACCTAACCTAACCCTAACCTACCCTACCCTTGGCTCAACTATACACCAAATAATAATATACAAACTATTTGTATATATTTGAGACCCTATTGTTTTTTATTAAACGAGTTGGAAAATTTACAAATGTGCCTTGGGGACTTGTGGAGCCTGGACGAGTATCCCAAGTATCCCAAGTATCCCATATCCCGTATTCCATATCCCAAGGATATGTTGAATCCCCCCTATCCCACAGATTGTTGTTAGATCCCAACTAATCGTGACTCACAACAAAAATATGGAAAATAAATGAAATATTCGACTCTTTATCTATCCCTTCCACCACCGCCCACGGGATAGGTATGGGGAGCATCATAATCATATCGAGTCTTTATGTGTAGTTAGCGGGAGACCATGCTAAGGCCATGCTAAAAGATAAAACTTTTACGCCATTCCCTACATTCTAGCAGCACCCATGCTACTGTGTTAGGTCCTTTGTGTCCCTCTCTTTTTTAACAGCTTCAATTAATGCTATAACAAATATATATATATATAATATATATATATAGATCATATCTATATATATATATATATATATAGTATATATATATATATATATATATATGTATATATATATATATATATATATATATATATATATATATATATATATATATATTTGTATTAAAAAAATATACAATTTAATAAAAATTTAATTATTATATATATATATATTATATATATAATATATATATATATATCTAGTAATATATATATATATATATATATATACAATATATATATATATATATATATATATATATATATATATAATATATATATATGATATATTATTATTATATATATATATCTATTATATATATATATATATTGTTATAGCATTAATTGAAAGCTGTTAAAAAAGAGAGGGACACAAAGGACCTAACACAGTAGCATGGGTGCTGCTAGAATGTAGGGAATGGCGTAAAAGTTTTATCTTTTAGCATGGCCTTAGCATGGTCTCCCGCTAACTACACATAAAGACTCGATATGATTATGATGCTCCCCATACCTATCCCGTGGGCGGTGGTGGAAGGGATAGATAAAGAGTCGAATATTTCATTATTTTCCATATTTTTGTTGTGAGTCACGATTAGTTGGGATCTAACAACAATCTGTGGGATAGGGGGGATTCAACATATCCTTGGGATATGGAATACGGGATATGGGATACTTGGGATACTTGGGATACTCGTCCAGGCTCCACAAGTCCCCAAAGGCACATTTGTAAATTTTCCAACTCGTTTAATAAAAAACAATAGGGTCTCAAATATATACAATAGTTTGTATATTATTATTTGTGTATAGTTGAGCAAGGGTAGGGTAGTTAGGTTAGGTTAGGTTAGGTCAGGTCAGGTTAGGTTAGGTGCTTTGCCACCATTGAAAATTATTTGTATTCCGGTACTTGGGTGAAGCATTTAGAGATGTGCAATGCGAGCACAGGATCTGAGTGAAATATACTCAATAAAAATAAAACGTAATCGGTTGAAATCTGAATGTAAGGTGAGTTTCATTCGCAAATAATTAAGGAGGATTATGCCAGTGTCTTGAGACTGAGCCGAGTGGCTTACCCTCTCACTCGCTCATTTTGCAAGTGGTAACGGCATGGGTTCGAATCCTACTCAGCGTGGAATGATTGGGCACCGTTCCATTACAGTTCGTCCATGTAAAACCCAACAGCAATTGTAGCTTCCCCCCTGGATGTAAATCTTGTTGAGGATCGTATTCAAGGGAAAAACACAACGTTGAATAACCTATCAGATTTTCCTATATTTTTAAACTGATCACTGAATGATTATGGTGTACTTGGCTGCAGGGTTTGACTGTTCCATAGACAGACTAACCGAAGAATTGACTGACAAAGTTCTTGACTGATATCGGGGGTTGACGGTTATGGAGGTAAAATGACACATGGAGGTTAACTGACATATGGGTTAACTGTTATTAGGGTTGAATGACATAGTGGTTGAGCAGACAGTTTCAGGGAACACACCTGACTTCAACTGCTATGGGTAGACACGGTGTTGAGCAGCGAGAGAATCATGATAGACGAAGCGATGTCGAGAAAAAGGCATCAAAGTGGAATACAGATGGTTGAAACCTCTAAGCAATGAAGTTGCAGAGTCTATTAGAGAAGAACACCGAAGAAACTCACCGCATCAAGGCTGTTTGGGAGACTGTACTTATTTTTATTATTAACATCTTTATTGACAAAACTAATTACAATTTTGCCTAATCGGAGGATTTCGATTAAGTCGTATACTAGCGCGACTTCTGAGTACCAAGATGCGCATGCTACATCAGAAGCCAATGTTACATGAAAAAAAAACACATCATTGTGTCAGTGAGAAACAATGTCTCTCCTAGAAACTGAACAAAACCACCCTCGCCTGCACTTAAAACGACAGCTTAAGCTAGCGAGTGGGTAAGCGTTAATATCTGTGACAAATCGGTTCACTTTGAGGGAGTTTATAGAGACCCCAGCCTACATCTGGTCACAAGTGCCAGGATTAACACCCCTAGCCTGGTTGTAAATGCATATGTATATACGGTATTGCGTTCTATCACACTGTGCGTGACATTCGCGCCTCTAATATAGCGCAGTGATCGCCGTCCTACAATCCCCAGCAAGACGGAAGCACCCACATATGTTGAGTCTGACTGGCGTATCTCTCTCTCACTGGGACAACTGTCTGGCAATAAACATTCAGGATTTCTTATAAAACATAAAGATCCTGTTCATTATAAGAATGTTAAATCATGCTCAAGCATAATTTATTTATATACAAGAAGGTACATTGGGTTTGTGAGAATACATAGCATAGTCTTTACAATCTTGTAAAGCCACTAGTATGCGCAGCGTTTCGGGCAGGTCCTTAATCTAACAGATAATTTTAAGTAGGTAAATTCTAGCAGAATTAATAAAGTGATAACAGATACATTGCAAGAAAAAAATGAGATGAGAGATTAGTAAGTATGTTAAGCACATTGGTATATTAAAGTTCTGATTGATTACACTGACAGCTTGATTGGTAATTTAAACGAAGATTATAGGCACCATACAGCAGATTGATAGCACATTAAGAAGACAGCAATGGTCACAATGGTAAAGATGTTCGGATTGGGTACATAAATTGGGGATTGGGTAGCAATAGATACAGTGCAATTTTAAAGCAACAAGGTAAAAAACTATGAAGATGAAATTAGGTACTTTTTTAGTTTTGTTTTTGAATGACGCAAAAGTTGGACAGCTTTTCAATTCATTAGGGAGTGAGTTCCATAGACTGGGTCCCTTATTTGTATAGGGTGTTTACACAGATTAAGTTTGACTCTGGGGATATCAAAGATATATTATTTCTGGTGTGACATTTCTGTTTATTTCTGGTGATAACGAAACAGAACGCTCTGGATCCCTCGCTAAAGAAGCAGTTCGGATGACAGGTGGAAGTACGTAATTGAAAAACTGGGTGAAGGTAACGCAGAATTGTTTGGTTGTGTGGAAGAGAAAGAGACCGGACCAGGCGCGGAAAAATCATAGTGGCCGTCAGTGTGGGGGAGATTCAGCTTTGGCACTCTTTGCCGTCACCCGGGTACGCCTTGCTCTCCATAGTGCCCCTGGCGACCAGAGGTACCCACACCCCTGGGAACCAGTGCCCAGCCCCTGGGAACCAGTGCCCACGCCCCTGGGAACCAGTGCCCACGCCCCTGACAGTGTTGGGGCCAGGTTCCCTTGAGTAATAGAGACCTCAGCCGGCTAGCTGACTGGTGAGTCTCCCTCCACGGGGGCCGCGTCAGCCGTGATGGACGACCAGCCTGCCACCTCCACTACACAACCTCGACTCTCCCACCAGCTTTATGACCGTAGATAATCTAATCCGCTTCTGGCTAAAGATTTACTGGCTGGAATATAATCGTATATGTAAATATTAGTTTACCTGCGCATCAAGTGCAAGAGCTACCGTGTTTGGTAAGCGGGGGAAAGCGGCTGGTAGAGAGGCGCTTAAAACCAGGTCGGAAGATTGTTGGCTAAAGTGTCTTTTCTCCTTCCCCCCCACCGGCACACCTCAGCAGGGGGCTGGCGGCTGAGGCCCTCGAAAGTGGGTAAACACAGGAGGGAAAATATGCGCACCGAATTAAAGTGACTTGTTTTAATTGTTAACGGAATGAGATTATTGGGTTTCATTCTGCCAGAAGGGTTTCTATGCACCCTATACCCATCTTGTGGGTGGTAGTGAAAAGGGTTACAGAGGCACATAATGGGCTCAGGGACTGATCTCCACAATTCGTTAGCTAAGCAAGTTACAATCTTGATGAGCTAGTTACAAAATTCCGTATAAGTCGTCATATCATCAATGGGTTCGAGATCGACCACAAGTACAGTTTCTAAATTAAGCAACTGACATATGTGGAGAGCTAGTGTCACAATTGATTGTTTGTCCTGCACACCGTCCCTCATCCGTGGGCAGCGGTGGATAGGTTACAGTCACTTAGTTACTTCTACAGTTAGCAAACTGGGGATATTTGGCTAAAATTTCTGGTAGCAGATAATTTTAATGAAATATTTACACATCGTTGGAACATTGGTTATAGAATTGTCTCTGAATTCACGTATCTTTTCACACACTCCAAACTTTGGTTACTTGCGGGACCAAGAGCCAAGCTCAACCCCCGCAGCACAATTAGGTGAGTAGGTGAGTACTCCATCACATAGTGACGGAGGGTGTGTGAATAAGTTCTGTTGACCCAGTTTACATTTGGTCAGATTTACATCGGCAGATAATGAATTCCCAGAGATACTTGTAACCGATGAGTCTAAGCCGAGCAGTAGTAACATCTAGAAGTCTGCTGATTTTATTGCATGAACCATAGATGCGTGGCTGCTCTTGCACGATAGTATCTGGTTATCTTGAGGTTATCTTGAGGTTATCTTGAGATTGCTTCCGGGGCTTAGCGTCCCCGCGGCCCGGTCCTCGACCACCTGGGTTCATATCCTGGTCGGGGAGGTTTTACTGGGCGTCAATCCTTAACTGTAGCCTCTGTTTATTTGAAAAACAGAGGTACAATAGGTTCTCTGAGAGAAAACTCTATCAACATCAGAGGCGCGAGACTGTTCAACACGCTCACCTAACATAAGGGATAAACTGGCCGACCCCTCGCAGTGTTCAAGAGAGAACACGAATAGCACCTCCAAAAGATACCTGATCAACCAGGCTGTGATTCATACGTCAGGCTGCAAGCAGCCGCGTCCAACAGCCTGGTTTGACCAGTCCAGCAACGAGGAGGCCTGGTTACGACCGGGCCGCGGGGACGCTAAGCCCCGGAAGCACCTCAAGCTAAACTCAAGGTAAGGTAGGTAACCATACTGTTTATTGACAATCCAAGGTTATACTCAATTCGACCAAACTCTCACAAGTCAAGCCTGGCCTCGGGCCGGGCTTGGGACGTAGAAGAACTCCCAGAACCCCATCAACCAGGTATCTCCTTTAAGGGCAGATCCTTTGGCTAACTCATCAGCTCTATCATGCATTCGGAGGCCAACATGAGATGGAGTCCACATGAAATCCTTTCATGTGGACAACATTTCATTAAAGATGTCTCAAGGGACTCATATCTGTTGTGTTTTCCTTCTTTCACACTTAAAACTTCCTCTCGTCTACTAATCGTCTCCTGTCAGAGGATTAATATTACTCTGGAGAACCTAGAGTATTCTTTTAGTATTCTAGTTGGTTCCATTCATTGTTTTTTAAACTGTGTTTAATAAGCTTCCTATTTCTCGTATCTCATCACCATTTCTTGAGTATGCAGATTTATGTACAAGACTCTTAATTTTACATAAGAATAACCTGCTTCCTGGTGGTGTGCCTAGCGCTGTGTTCCGTCTTCAAGGTGCTCGTCTAGAGGGTTCAAGAGGCAGTGCTCAAACACAGTGGGTATTTCCTCCCAACAACCTCCCCACCTCCCACGTCACCCTCCGCACCTCCCACGTCACCCTCCACACCTCCCCCGTCGCCGTTTTAGTCCCCTCCAACCACCTCCCCCCACTCCCACCTCCCCCCCCCCCACTGCACACCCCCCCCTCCCACTCCCTCCCCCCCTCCGCTCAGACGCACCACGCCTCCCACGCCACGTCACCCCTCCACCCGCACCTCCCCACCCCTCCACACCCACGTACCTCCGCACTCCACGCCAACCGCACCTAACATACTACTTCTCCCCCACCCCCACCATTAAGATCTACCATCAGCCCAAGATGCAGCTGGAATCTTATTAATACGTAACTAGGGACTGGTGACAACGTCAGAGATTCTCGGCGTTGGTAGTTTATAAGTACCGAGACATCACCTAGATAATCCAGGCGTCTGTGGAGAGACAGACTGTCTGGTAACCTCTCTCTCACACCATCGTAAACTTTGCTATAAAGTTACTTGCTTCAAATAATTGTACACTACCCGGTTTTATTCTGTTCTTTACCTTTGTGTTTGCCTGGGTTTAATTGTTGTTGTTGTTAAAGATTTGCTACCTAGAACAAAAAGTTCCAAGTAGCACGGGCTATGGTAAACCCCTAGTGGACTTTTGCCTGGGTTAATTGTTGATATCTGTATGGCATGTTGCCCACGTCAAGGTTGACGCGTTCTAGTATACTAACCACAACAACAATCGTGGGGAATGAACCAGGCTGTATTGTCTCCCCTTGCTACCCGGATTCAAATGTATGTCCTTGCTATGCATCGCAAATTGCAATGGCTTCCAACCTGCTGCATGGGTGACAGTTTCTTCCCAGTACAACCTACCCTGGGTTTGCGCCCTGAAGAGCCTCTCCAGACCGAGCGTCAACCAGAGCGCAACTCCATAGTCTCCTGAGACGACTGATTGATGTCTACAAGTACTTCTACTGATTCTTAATATGCTCTTTCTTGACACTGTGCTTGGAATTAACGTCACTACCTCTTCCTCTAGCTCATTCTACTTGCTCAGCAATGGTCACAATGGTAAAGATGTTCGGATGGGTACATAAAGATTGGGAGATTGGGTAGCAATGATACAGTGCAATTTTAAAGCAACAAGGTAAAAAACTATGAAGATGAAATTAGTACTTTTAGTTTTGTTTTTGAATGACGCAAAAGTTGGACAGCTTTTCAATTCATTAGGGAGTGAGTTCCATAGACTGGGTCCTTTATTTGTATAGAGTGTTTACACAGATTAAGTTTGACTTGGGGATATCAAAGATATATTTATTTCTGGTGTGACATTTCTGTTTATTTCTGGTGATAACGAAACAGAACGCTCTGGGATCCGTCGCTAAAAAAGCAGTTCGGATGACAGGTGGAAGTACGTAATTGAAAAACTGGGTGAAGGTAACGCAGAATTGTGCGGTTGTGTGGAAGAGAAAAGAGACCGGACCAGGCGCGGAAAAATCATAGTGGCCGTCAGTGTGGGGGAGATTCAGCTTTGGCACTCTTTGCCGTCACCCGGGTACGCCTTGCTCTCCATAGTGCCCCTGGCGACCAGAGGTACCACACCTGGGAACCAGTGCCACGCCCTGGGAAACAGTGCCACGCCCTGGAACCAGTGCCCACGCCCCTGGGAACCAGTGCCCACGCCCCTGGGAACCAGTGCCCACGCCCCTGACAGTGTTGGGCCAGGTTCCCCTGGGTAATAGAGACCTCAGCCGGCTAGCTGACTGGTGAGTCCCCTCCACGGGGGCCGCGTCAGCCGTGATGGACGACCAGCCTGCCACCTCCACTACACAACCTCGACTCTCCCACCAGCTTTATGACCGTAGATAATCTAATCCGCTTCTGGCTAAAGATTTACTGGCTGGAATATAATCGTATATGTAAATATTAGTTTACCTGCGCATCAAGTGCAAGAGCTACCGTGTTTGGTAAGCGGGGGAAAGCGGCTGGTAGAGAGGCGCTTAAAACCAGGTCGGAAGATTGTTGGCTAAGTGTCTTTTCTCCTTCCCCCCCACCGGCAACACCCTCAGCAGGGGGCTGGCGCTGAGGCCCTCGAAAGTGGGTAAACACAGGAGGGAAAATATGCGCACCGAATTAAAGTGACTTGTTTTAATTGTTAACGGAAATGAGATTATTGGGTTTCATTCTGCCAGAAGGGTTTCTATGCACCCTATACCCATCTTGTGGGTGGTAGTGAAAAGGGTTACAGAGGCACATAATGGGCTCAGGGACTGATCTCCACAATTCGTTTAGCTAAGCAAGTTACAATCTTGATGAGCTAGTTACAAAATTCAGTATAAGTCGTCATATCATCAATGGGTTCGAGATCGACCACAAGTACAGTTTCTAAATTAAGCAACTGACATATGTGGAGAGCTAGTGTCACAATTGATATGTTTGTCCTGCACACCGTCCCTCATCCCGTGGGCAGCGGTGGATAGGTTACAGTCACTTAGTTACTATCTACAGTTAGCAAACTGGGGATATTTGGCTAAAATTTCTGGTAGCAGATAATTTTAAATGAAATATTTACACATCGTTGGAACATTGGTTATAGAATTGTCTCTGAATTCACGTATCTTTTCACACACTCCAAACTTTGGTCTACTTGCGGGACCAAAGAGCCAAAGCTCAACCCCCGCAAGCACAATTAGGTGAGTAGGTGAGTACTCCATCACATAGTGACGGAGGGTGTGTGAATAATTCTGTTGACACAGTTTACATTTGGTCAGATTTACATCGGCAGATAATGAGAATTCCCAGAGATACTTGTAACCGAGTCTAAGCCGAGCAGTAGTAACATCTAGAAGTCTGCTGATTTTATTGCATGAACCATAGATGCGTGGCTGCTCTTGCACGATAGTATCTGGTTATCTTGAGGTTATCTTGAGGTTATCTTGAGATTGCTTCCGGGGCTTAGCGTCCCCGCGGCCCGGTCCTCGACCACCTGGGTTCATATCCTGGTCGGGGAGGTTTTACTGGGCGTCAATCCTTAACTGTAGCCTCTGTTTATTTGAAAAACAGAGGTACAATAGGTTCTCTGAGAGAAAACTCTATCAACATCAGAGGCGCGAGACTGTTCAACACGCTTCCACTAAACATAAGGGGCATAACTGGCCGACCCCTCGCAGTGTTCAAGAGAGAACACTGAATAAGCACCTCCAAAAGATACCTGATCAACCAGGCTGTGATTCATACGTCAGGCTGCAAGCAGCCGCGTCCAACAGCCTGGTTGACCAGTCCAGCAACGAGGAGGCCTGGTTGACGACCGGGCCGCGGGGACGCTAAGCCCCGGAAGCACCTCAAGCTAAACTCAAGGTAAGGTAGGTAACCATACTGTTTATTGACAATCCAAGGTTACACTCAATTCGACCAAACTCTCACAAGTCAAGCCTGGCCTCGGGCCGGGCTTGGGGAGTAGAAGAACTCCCAGAACCCCATCAACCAGGTATCTCCTTTAAGGGCAGATCCTTTGGCTAACTCATCAGCTCTATCATGCATTCGGAGGCCAACATGAGATGGAGTCCACATGAAATCCTTTCATGTGGACAACATTTCATTAAAGATGTCTCAAGGGACTCATATCTGTTGTGTTTTCCTTCTTTCACACTTAAAACTTCCTCTCGTCTACTAATCGTCTCCTGTCAGAGGATTAATATTACTCTGGAGAACACTAGAGTATTCTTTTCAGTATTCTTAGTTTGGTTCCATTCATTGTGTTTTAAACTGTGTTTAATAAGCTTCCTATTTCTCGTATCTCATCACCATTTCTTGAGTATGCAGATTTATGTACAAGACTCTTAATTTTACATAAGAATAACCTGCTTCCTGGTGGTGTGCCTAGCGCTGTGTTCCGTCTTCAAGGTGCTCGTCTAGAGGGGTTCAAGAGGCAGTGCTCAAACACAGTGGGGTTATATTCCTCCCTAACCAACCTCCCCACCTCCCACGTCACCCTCCGCACCTCCCACGTCACCCTCCACACCTCCCACGTCACCCTCCGCACCTCCCACGTCACCCTCCACACCTCCCACGTTACCCTCCGCACCTCCCACGCCAACCGCACCTAAATACTACTTCTCCCCCACCCCCACCATTAAGATCTACCATCTAGCCCAAGATGCAGCTGGAATCTTATTAATACGTAACTAGGGACTGGTGACAACGTCAGAGATTCTCGGCGTTGGTAGTTTATAAGTACCGAGACATCACCTAAGATAATCCAGGCGTCTGTGGAGAGACAGACTGTCTGGTAAACTCTCTCTCACACCATCGTAAACTTTGCTATAAAGTTACTTGCTTCAAATAATTGTACACTACCCGGTTTTATTCTGTTCTTTACCTTTGTGTTTGCCTGGGTTATGTTGTTGTTGTTAAAGATTTGCTACCTAGAACAAAAAGTTCCAAGTAGCACGGGCTATGGTAAACCCGTAGTGGACTTTTGCCTGGGTTAATTGTTGATATCTGTATGGCATGTTGCCCACGTCAAGGTTGACGCGTCTAGTATACTAACCACAACAACAATCGTGGGGAATGAACCAGGCTGTATTGTCTCCCTTGCTACCCGGATTCAAATGTATGTCCTTGCTATGCATCGCAAATTGCAATGGCTTCCAACCTGCTGCATGGGTGACAGCTTCTTCCCAGTATCAACCTACCCTGGGTTTGCGCCCTGAAGAGCCCTCTCCAGACCGACGTCAACCAGAGCGCAACTCCATAGTCTCCTGAGACGACTGATTGATGTCTACAAGTACTTCTACTGATTCTTAATATGCTCTTTCTTGACACTGTGCTTGGAATTAACGTCACTACCTCTTCCTCTAGCTCATTCTACTTGCTCACTATTCCTAAAGTGAAGCAGTGCTTCGTTACATCTCTATGGCTTAACTCGGTTTTGTGTGTCCAGTCCACCTCCTCTCGTCTTGCCTCTGTTCATGGTAAAACATTTAATATCTTCCGTTTTGTCAGTCTCACTTAGGATCTTATATGTCGGGATTATGTTCACTCTTACTCCAATATTTACCAGGGTGACGAAGTCTAGTGCCATTACATTTTCCTCGTGGCTCAATTTTTTTAAGTTCAGGGACCAGATTTGTAATAACTTTGAGAGCTTTCTCTTGTTTTGTGGTATTTCTGGCGGGGCTTCCACGCCGGGTGTAAATACTCCTGTACTTGTTTACCACCGGTAGTGTACAGCGTCCAGGAATGTTCACTGTATAGGTGCCTCAAGGTTACACGAATGTTTTCTAGACTTGCAGACACCACTGATGTTACCTCGTTGATGCGTGCCTCAAGTGGCAGGCTTGGGGGTTATGTCTTCTTTAAGGAACTTAATTTGTATTTTTTTTTGTCTGATTCAAGCAATTTCTTTCTAAATAAGTTGTGCTCTCCTAGCGGCCTCCTCGACCACCTCCCACGTCTCATCATACTGAATTTAATGGTTTAAAGTGTATACTCACCTAGTTGTGCTTGCGGGGGGTTGAGCTTTGGCTCTTTGGTCCCGCCTCTCAACTGTCAATCAACTAGTCTGCAGATTACTGAGCCTACTGGTCTCGATCATATCTACATATGAAACTGTGTATGGAACCAGCCTCCACCACATCACTGCCTAATGAATTCAATTTGTTAACTACATTGATACTGAAATAGTTCTTTCTAACGTCTCTGTGGCTCATTTGGGAACTAACTTTCCGCTTGTGTCCCCGTGTTCGCGTACCACCCGTGCTAAATATTTTTCTTCATCTAACCTGTCAATTCCTCTGAGAATTTTGCATGTGGTGATCATGTCTCTCCGAATTCTTCTGTCCTCCAATGTCGTGAGGTTTAATTTCAGTAGTGTATCCTCTTAGCTCATACCCCTCGGCTCGGGGACTAGCCTGGTGGCATTCCTCTGAACTTTTTCTAACTTTGTTTTGTTTGACTAGAAATGGACTCCAGGCTGGAGCCGCATATTCCAGTATTGGTCTGACATATGAGGTATACAATATTCTGAATGATTCCTTATACAAGTTACTAATGGCAGTTCTGATGTTTGCCAGCTTTGCATATGCCACTGATGATATTTTTTTGATGTGGGCTTCAAGGGACAGGTTCGTCGTGATATCAACCCCCAGATCTTTCTCTCTCTCTTCCTTATTCCTGAAGGATTTTATCTCCCAACTGGTACCTTGTGTTTGGCCTCCTGCTCCCTACACCTATCTTCATCACTTTACAATTGCTTGAGTTGAATTCTAGTGGTCATTTGTTGAACCATTCCTTCAGTCTTTCCAGGTCATCTTGCAGTCTCTTGCTGTCCTCCTCTGTCTTAATCCTTCTCATAATTTTAGAACATTTACTAACCTATTTATGTCTGCTGAAAATGAGTATCAGGTTCTTAGCATTGAATCGCCTGCTGTCATTAAAACTAACTCATTGTCTTCTACCTCATCTACATTTGAATCCGGAATTAAATGAATCGACATTTAAAATATTCTGGGGAGTGTAGGGAGGGGAGGGCCTGAGGGGAGGGCCTGGGGGGAGGGGATGAGGGGAGGGGATGAGGGGAGAAGATGAGGGGAGGGGGGGTGAGGGTTGAAGGGAATAAATGAGGGGGGTGTGGTTGGGGTTTGGCGTAGAGGGTAAGGTTATGTTAGGGGATTGGAGGGAACTTTGGGAATTGAAGGGCGTGAGGGGAATTGAAGGGCACGAAGAGGAGGGATTGGTTGGGGGATCATGTATGGGGGGAGGGGAAAGCTTATCACGCCTATACAATCTGAGTGCAGTCACTGGTAAACCCTCCCCCCCCCCCTCTCGAGTGCCATTGTCAGCATCCAGCAGGTCACTGCAAGACTTCAACTGCAATATGAACTCCCATATGTAGATGAGGAGTCACAATAACGTGAATGAAAAATGTTGACCAAACCACACACTAGAAAGTGAAGAGACGATGACAGTACGGTCCGTCCTGGACCATTCTCAAGTCGATTGCCTCACAATCGACGTGAGAATGGTCCAGGACGGACCGAAGCGTCGTCGTCTCTTCACTTTCTAGTGTGTGGTTTGGTCAACATGAACTCCCAGTAACCATCAGAAGCAAATTGAAGCCTACCATCAGACGCACACGTACCGCAGGTCCTTACAGGGGAAGGAAGCCTCCGTTCTCACCTTTCACTGGAAGCCTCCACCAGGCGTCCTCTGTATGGGCATCCGCCCCATGCCTCCACTAAAGGCATCCATGCCGGGCGGTATCTAGTTGCGGCATCCATCAGGCTGGCAAATACGGCTTATCGCTCCCATCATTGCCTTATAAAACAGGCATAGCGGGGCAGACTGAGAGAAGGGCGTTCTCGAGGGTCGATCGGAGCGCGTATCTTCCAATTAATTAGCGCCATTTAACGACTCTAAGAGCAGATATAAAGAGGAACAAGCGGGGGTGATAGTTGGCCTTGTACGGGTTTCCAAAGAATTAAGTAAGAGCAGCATGATTCTTGTTGAGTTACAGGTAATGGTGGAATTAGTGAGGTTTAGTGCCCGAGTGGGCCATTAACTCGTGCTCTAACTGGCGCTCCGGTGCCCGAAACAACACACACACCTCCGCGGTCTTCACACTGACCACAGCTGTGACTCCGGGGTTATTTTTTTTTCACCTGGTTCCACCCGAGTCGCGGGTCCCAAGTCAGGTGTGTCGGTCGTAGAGTGCCGTCCGGGTCGCAAGGTCCCAAGTCAGGTGTGTCGGTCGTAGAGTGCCGTCCGGGTCGCGAGGTCCCAAGTCAGGTGTGTCGGTCGTAGAGCGTCGCGAGGTGGGTGACTGTTGCAGAGGACCCGAAGTATTGACCAACCACTCACTCGCCCATCGCCCAACATGTGACAAGTATTCACACGGTGAGAGAGACACTTAGAGGCGCGAATGGGCTCACTCCTGAGAGTCCCCACAGAAACGTACATTGCTCTCGAGGGGTTCAGAAGTTTGCAACGAGACTCGTCCCTGCATTACGAGGAATGAGGGGTATGAAGAGCGCCTGAAGGAACTGAGCCTTACGATACTAGAAAAAAGAGTATTCCTATCATATCCCCCCTGAGGGGGGGTGTGATAGGAATACTCTAGGGGAATTGACATAGTGGAAATATACGAAATGTTCACACGGAATACTAACAGAACGAGGAGACATGGGTGGAAGCTGGAAACTCAGATGAGTCACAGAGATGTTACGACGTTTTCTTTTAGTGTGAGAGTAGTGTAAAAGTGGAATGCACTTAAGGAACAGGTTGTGGAAGCAAACTCTATTCAAAATTTTGAAACTAGATATGATAGGGAAATGGGGCAGGAGTCATTGCTGTAAACAACCGATGGCTCGAAAGGCGGGATCCAAGAGTCATTGCTCGATCCTGCAGGCACAAATAGGTGATTACACACACACACACACACACATACTCGCACACACACACACACATACTCGCACACACACACACACACACACACACACACACACACACACACACACACACACACACACACACACACACACACACACACACACACACACACACACACTCACTCACCTATTTGATGAGTACACACACTGAGGGGGATGAGTTTATCACTCCTCCCCCCCCCCTCACACACACACAATATGTGTGTGTGGGGGGGGGGGAGGATGAGTATGTTGGAGCTCTCAGATATCTTGCCCAAATTAGAGTGAGAGGGAGGGAGGGGGGTGAGGTGTTGTTCGACGCTTTAATAACAACGAGGCTCGCAGCAGGGAGACAGCATTTGAGATGGTTGGCTGAGCTTGTGACGTGTCAAGTGACCCATTGATCTGTCAGTGTCCCACCCTCGTGGTTCCTACACATTGTTTACATTTGTAATTGTCCAAGCAGTGTGCTGCTGTCTCTTGTGTTTACAAACTTTCCAGAAGAACGAATTCAGCTGCAGTTGCTGTAGGCTACAGCATCCTCAGGGGGGCTTTATGACACCTGGCTGTATTTTTGGTTTGTTAATGTTGGTACTCAGCATTAATTCTGGCATAGTAAAAGGGAACAGAGTCTGGCTCATTGGGTGTGGGTGGGGTTAGGAGTGGGTGTGGTGAAGGTGGGTGATTCGATCGAAGGTGGTTCAACGTTGGCTGGTGAGGGTTAGTGGTGGGGGAGGGGATGGAGGGCCTTGGTAAGATGGGAGGGGGATAGAGGGGGTGGGAGAAGGGTGGCTGGCCTAGCGAAGATGGGCGGGGGTTAATGGTAAGGGCGGGTGTCCTGCGAGACACTAGCGAGGCTCGTTACCAGGAAACACGCTGCCAACGTCTCGCCCCGCGCTGGATAGCGATCAGTGAGATGTTTATCACTTTACTCCAAATTTACAGTCAGTGTTCGGTTTAGTTTATACCGGGGAGCTTATTTCTCATCACTCGCTCTCCGATACTGACCTGGGCTCGAACGAGGGAGCTTCTCCGCATTTTGTGGTCTGCCGGACATGCACGCACTAGCGGAATTAATCACCAACTGATGGTAAATAGTGGTCGCGATTCGCTGTAGCAAAATGCCTTACGATTACCTAAACACGTGTACAAATCAAACAATACCGTCCCAGGTTATAGCCCGCTCTCATAAACAAAGTCCAAAGTCCATTCCATGCACCCGCCAAACCTTACATTTATTAATGAAAATCGGCCTAACCCAAAACGACCTAACCAAAAACGGCCTAACCAAAAACGGCCTAACCAAAAACGGCCTAACCAAAAACGGCCTAACCCAAAAAACGGCCTAACAAAAAAACGGCCTAACCAAAAACGACCAAACCAAAAAAACGACCTAACCAAAAAACTGCCTAACCAAAAAAACGGCCTAACCAAAAACGACCTAACCAAAAAACGGCCTAATCAATAACGGCCTAAACCAACGTAGTTATCGACTACTTTTAAGATTCCTTCGGTTACCAAAGTCCTACCACACCGCCTCCTTCTTTATCTACTACCAAAATTGTTGTCCAGATTATCTTCAAGTAGTCTTCTTCATCACGTGTCACCAAACATGTGCACACATTTATGATTAAAATTGTTCAGTGATAAATTTTAATGAAATAGATTAACTCTTACAAACGCTCAGTCAGTATTTCAAACTGCCATAAGGCATTGACCAATATCTTATGGCAAGCTTTCTGAGAATGAATAGCGATGAGCTTTTGAACACAGCAAAGTGGTATGTGCATCAGCAGCACACAACGTCGACCAGGCTGTGCGACTCAGTGGTTGCCAGAATCGGGTTGAGTTACCGTTATCTTGTGGCAGGTGAATACAAGTGACGGATCTCCCAATCCTGAGCATTCCAGGTGCAAACTCTGTGAGCAGGAACTGGTCATGATCTCACACACTACATTACTGAAAGCCCAGTTATTAAGCCCTTCAGACCTGCCGGCATAAGAGTACCTGGAGGTTTGCAATCACTTGATTAACTCTCGTGTCCTTAATGCATCCAAAATTTGCCAGTGCAGACTGCTAATCACATGACCTTGCATGACTAACCATCACGCGAGATGGGGACTTTTTAGCATCACGTAGCTAGTTCTTGACACACACAGTACTCCCCTTCATATAGTCTAGGGCAGCTAGTTCTTGCACACACAGTACTCCCCTTCATATAGTCTAGGGGCAGCTGCACAAAATGCAGACGATCCTAAATGTGTTAATAATATAAATAAGTGGCCACTGAGGCGCTACACCTGCCCCCCCCTGCTCTCCCTCAGGGTTAAGAGGTGGACCAGCCAAGGTCATGGGAATACAACACCCTACCACCCCATCACCCTGCCACCCCACCACCCTGCCACCCCACCACCCTGCCACCCCATCACCCTGCCACCCCATCACCCTGCCACCCCATCACCCTGCCAGACACCTGCTCATAAATACCTGCGCCTCCCCCTCCCACTCCCTCGACAACTGCATCTTGTTATTCCACAGCCAAGCATAATGATGCTTAATAAAAAAATTAAATAATGTATCTGAATCAAACTATATACACTGCTGTTCTGCTGAAGGACCAGGAGGAACTACGCCTTTGTGGCGGGAGCTGACAAGGGTCGTGTCTGGGGCTGGGGCGCGGTCTGGTCGAACTGTCAGGGGCGAGCATAACCTCTACCTCTTCAGACATAATCCGTGATTACGAATTTCAGCTTATATGGTCACCATCTTAGTCTCTGCATTATTAATTATGATTTCTAATGGTATTTATTCTCTTCCCCTCCTCCTCCTCCTCCCCATCCCTCTCCCCCTTCCCCACACCTTCCCCCTGCTCCCCCCTCCCTCCTCCTCCTCCCCGTTCTCCACCGCATCATGGAGAATGTTCTCTACGTCTGCGTGCCGTCAGAGGAACATTGGCAAGTGGAGACAATCTAGAGGTGAGCCGTCATCGCACCAGCCTGAGCCAGACAAGACGTTGC
>WNGS01004374.1:13225987-13250987 GCA_020271785.1 Procambarus virginalis
GCGAACCAGATCTGGCGTTTATTCAAGTTATAATTGGAAAACCCAACAACCAGCATTACCGCATTAGTTTCGCATCGCCCTGCAAACATCGACATATAGACCCACAATGAAATGAGGAATAGTATGGTTCCCAACACCGATCCTTGAGGTACCCCGCTTATTACTCTACACGCCAGTCCGACTCTTCGTCCCTCACTGTCACTCTCTGACGCCTGTCTATTAGGCCATGTTAGTGCGTTTCCGCTTACTCCCGCCTGCCTCTCGAGTTGTTGTATAGTAACCTCCTGTGTAGTAACTGCATCAAAGGCTAATTGGCAGTCCAGAAAATACGCAATCAGTGTGTGTGTGCGTATATGTGTATTTACTATTTGTAGCCTAAGTAAATCGAGATAGTAGCTCTTGGACCCCGCCTTTCTAACCCATCTATTTTTTCCTCTATTTGTTTTCCACTACATATATTTATCTTTAAATCAGGCACACACACACACACACACATCCCCAGGAAGAACCCGAAGCAGCTGTCTAACTCCCCGGTACCTATTTACTGCTAAGTGAACAGATGAAAGAAACTGCCCATTTTTGTTTCCGCTAGTGCCCGGGAATCGAAACTGGGGTCCACAGCACTACGTATCCAGCGTGCTGCTCACTCAGCCATCAGCGCCCAGTGTGTGTTTGTGTACGTGCGTGCATGCGGTGTTCACACGTTGATGGAGGGGCAGGGCTGGACGTGTGGTGTGGGTGGGGTAGTAGGGTGAGGACAAGGCAGTCTTAGGTCCGCTAATGGGCACATCTTGCCCGCTCTTTCTGCCGAAGGATGGAGCACGATGATGTGCACTTGGGGCATGAATGCCGTTGCCGGTTGAGCATGCCCCGGTCCATGTTGATTAGTTACGGCCCCGGTTATGCCTGAGTGAAGAGCAAGATTAAGTAGGATTAGGCTGCTGAGTCCTCCCCCCTCTACCCATCCCCTCCCTCCAAACACTCAGGCCACTCAGGATACCGCCTGAACCTCGCTAGTCTCTGCACGTTATTATAAACGTGTCCCTGCCAGGAGATTCAGCGCGAGTTACATCACTCGTGCTGTATGGCCGGCTGGTGAATAGTGATGATTGAGTTTGAGGGAAAGCATTGGCACTATCTCACGTACCTTTAGAGACGGGGACGAGCGTAGAGTATACGACCATTCCGTGGGAGTGAAATGGTCTCAATTCTCCACGCTTCTCGACCTGACAAATTGGTTGGCTGATGTAATCTACATTGATGCCCGCCTACCCCACTCAGACTTGGCTGTGGTCGAAGTAGCGTAGTTAAAATGAACCATGGACTTGGATTAAATCATGACTGTTCGATTGGTCTTCACGCGGGTATAGTTCCTGAGTGGGTCGGGGCGGCTGCAGACAGATGGCAGGAACCTTCTAAGTCATGTACCAGACGCTTGGCATCTACTTGGCAGGGGGAAAGTGAGGGCAGAATTTTGTGTTGAATGACAGCGGAATTCCTTTCAAACAGTGTGAGGAAATTTTCATATTATCACTTATTTCATGGTGCTTTTGCATCTCTCTGTGGTAATATATATTTAGTTGTGTCGGGGGACAGGCAGCCGGTATATATAATTATAGATAGTATATATATTAATATATATATATAATATAATGTAATATATATATTATTATATATATATATGTCGTACCTAGTAGCCAGACGCACTTGTCAGCCTACTATGCAAGGCCCGATTGGCCTAATCAGGCCAAGTTTTCATGAATTAATTAGTTTTTCGACTACCTAACCTACCTAAACCTAACCTAACCTAAACTTTTTCGGCTACCTAACCTAACCTACCTATAAAGATAGGTTAGGTTAGGTTAGGTAGGGTTGTTAGGTTCGGTCATATATCTACGTTAATTTTAACTCCAATGAAATAAAAAAATTGCACTCCATACATAATGAAATGGGTAACTTTATCTTTTGATAAGAGAAAAATTAGAGAAAATTATATTAAATTCTGGAAAAACTTGGCTATTAGGCAAATCGGGCCTTGCACTAGTAGGCCAGAAAGTGAGTTCTGCTACTAGGTACGACATTATATCATATATAATATATATATAGTTTCTATATAGTATATGTATAATGCAAAACTTACACCCCAGAAGTGATGGCTCGAGTGCGTTAACGCGCATCTTGTACATCAGTTGCAGAGTGCTTCTGGTAGTATGTATGCGGTTTCGAGTCACTTCTGTGGTTGTGAGTATTTCAGTTACATTATATGCCCTGGGGAGACCATTCAGCTTGTTTCGCCGAGACAAGGGGTCGAATTATTGACCCACCTCCCCAGGATAGTCAACCCCACAACTAAGCTGAGCTAACCATCTCTGGCGTACTATAATACTGCCTAGGTGAACAGCTGTATTAGGTGAAATGCGAACTCTGCCAAATTCCTGCCGGCGCCGGAAATTCTAAACCTGCAGGAGCCTCTCCCTCCCTCCCTCAACCTACTCTCGTCCTCCGCTCGATCTCCTCTCTCTTCCACCTCTCTCTCTCTCTACTTACTCTCTCTCTACTCTCTTCATCTCTCTTTCTCTTTCAGGGAAGTGTATAACACAGTCACTATATAACCAAACACATCACTGGAAAGATAGAAGCATTCAGGGGACACATGATTACCACACACAGAATACTCAGAGGAACAGACAGGACAGACAAAGAACAGACATAATCCGCAAATGCTCGTACAAGAACAACAGAGGAACACAGAGCCGAACCTAAGTAACCATACACAGTGCTTAAATGTACATATAACACAAGCCCAATAGGCTCTAGAACTTACACCAGTCGATTAAGAGTCGGGAGGCAGGAACCAAGAGCTGCGGCCCATCCCCCCCCCTAGCAAATACACCTAGGTGAGAACAACAGGGTGAGTACTACCTTTCTCTTGTCCTGACTGTAACAAGATAGAGGCTTAAACATGTGTTGTTAAGATAATAAGATGAACACCTGTAGCGGTCGCAACAGGTGTTTTAAGGTACGTGTATATTGTCCACAACTTCTGCAGGTGCTGGAGGCCCCAATAACCTAGGTGTTGGTGGTGAGTACAAACGCACACACACACACACACACACACACACACACACACACACCACACACACACACACACCACACACACACACACCACACACATGTGTGTGTGTGTGTGTGTGCTCCATGCGGCCCCATGCGGGCTCCATGCGGCCCCAGCATGGAGCCCGTACCTTGTCAAGCACAAGACGAAGCTGGAAAAAGTCCAACGGTATGCTACTAGAGTGTCCACCCAGAACTAAGAGGCATGAGTTATGAGGAAAGGCTGCGGGAAATGCAACTTACGACACTGGAAGACAGAAGAGTAAGGGGTGACATGATCACAACCTACAAATCCTCAGGGGAATTGACCGGGTAAACAAGGATGAACTATTCAAACACTGGAGGGGCGCGAACAAGGCGGACACAGGTGGAAGCTGAGTACCCAAATGAGCCCACAGAGACATTAGAAAGAACTTTTCAGTGTCAGAGTAGTTAGTAAATGGAATGCACTAGGAAGTGATGTGGTGGACACTGACTCCATACACAGTTTCAAATGTAGATATGATAGAGCCCAGTAGGCTCGGGAATCTGTACACCAGTTGATTGACAGTTGAAGGCGGGACCAAAGAGCCAAAGCTCAACCCCCGCAAGCACAATTAGGTGAGTAAATTAGGTGAGTACACACACACACACACACACACACACCACACACACACACCCCACACACACACACACACACACACACACACACACCACACACACACACACACACACACGAATCATCAGCGAACATGGCGCCCTTCACCTGTTGGTAATCATTCGCCTTCATCCAATTTGTCAACGTGATGGCATGGAAAATCTCGGATTGATCTAATCAGCATTTAGAGTCCTCGTCGCATTACGGAGTAGAGGAAGGCACCCCTGGCGAGGGTAGGGGGAAGGCAGCCACAAGGATGTAGGGGAGGCAGGACGCAGGGAATAGAGAGAGGGGGGGGGGGCTATGGAAGACGCCAGGAGAAAGTAGGAGAGGGCGAAAACAAGGTCTTTAGACGAGAGCTGTGGCGAAAAAGTGGACGGGAACCATGGCGAAAAGTGAGCAGGAACCGTGGCGAAAAGTAGGCGTGTCTGCCGTGTCGTTAAACACGACTGGCCCCACCAACAATTTGTCAATTTCTGAAGCGCTTGACGAATCTTTAATTACGTTCAAAACCAATGCATCTCAATGCACGAGGGAGCTCCTTAGGAAGATAGAGACGTGTGTGCGTGTGTGTACTTACCTAGTTGTGCTTGCGGGGGTTGAGCTTTGGCTTTTTGGTCCGCCTCTCAACCGTCAATCAACTGGGTGTACGGATTCCTGAGCCTACTGGGCTCTATCATATCTACATTTGAAACTGTGTATGGAGTCAGCCTCTACATCACTGCCTAATGCATTCTATTTACTATGACACTGAAAAAATTCTTTCTAATGTCTCTGTGGTCATTTGTGTACTAAGGAATTAGTACTCAAATTTACTAATAGCTGTGTCCCCTTGTTCGTGTTCCACCCGTGCTGAAGAGTTTGTCTTTGTCCCCCCTGTCAATTCCCCTGAGAATTTTATAGATGGTTATCATGTCTCCCCTTAATCTTCTCTTTCCAGGGAGGTTCAGCTCGTTTAGAATGTGTGTGTGTGTGTGTGTGTGTGTGTGTGTGTGTGTGTGTGTGTGTGTGTGGTGTGTGTGTGTGTGTGTGTGTGTGTGTGTGTGTGTGGTGTGTGTGTGCGTGTGTGTGTGTTGTGCACTTCTTGCAACACCGTCTACCCGGCTCCTCCAGAGCGCACTGCTAAGTACATATACGAGTGTTAGGATCTTGAGCAATGTTTCCTTATCGCCTCTGTCTGGCCCGAACCACCTTACTGCTCCGTAGCTCCTGCACTTGTTGACTTCAGGCTCTTTCCCTCGCCAGTGGGGTCGCTGAGGTTAATTACATTATATATCGTTTTCCAGGGTGTTGTTTCGACTTTTGGCAGTAGCTGGCTTGATAACAAAGCCACTTATTCCTGTCAATATTTGGTGAAGACACAAAAGCTCTGAGGAGGATAAATAAAGAGCGCAAGAAACCATAGGATGACCTGGAGAAACTGAAAGAACAGTCTAACATCTGATGGCTAGAAGAGTTTAACTCAACCAGGGCAAAGTAATAAGGCTGGATGTTCGTAGCAGGAGAGTGGGTATAAAGTTTCAAATGAGGAAAGAAACCCATCTCAATCTCTGGGAGGGGAAAAGAACTGGTAGTTAATATCTCGGCTACCCTGCCTTCCGAGGCCCACATCAATCGTATATCATCAGCTGCATATGCAACGTTGGATAACATAAAAGCTGTCTCTATAAATCTAAATAAGGTTTCATTCAGTCTTATATATTACATACATAGTTCTTATCTCTGTATTTACAAAACAAGCAAAAGAAAATCTAGAGGTGTGTCACAAGACTGTTCCCAGAGCTGAGAAGTGTGAGTTACGAGGAGAAACTGCATGAACTAAGCCACATGTTACTGAAAGAGAAAAGTCGTAGGAGACATGATCATTACATACACAATTTTTAGTTACGAACAAATGGAACCTATTTAAAAAGTGATAGAGACGGAATTCATATGCACTTTCCAATGGTTTAGCTTCCTGAGGTTGGGGGCAGGATATACCAAATATCCTTGTCTCCCCTTCCCCCCAAAAAAAATCATAATGGCGCTGCTAGCACCATTATGACAAATCTGGATGCAAGTTCATCATGAATGCATCTCAGTGCACGAGGACACATGTGTAGCCAGATGTAATATGTAGCCAGCTAACAGCAAGAGAGAGAGGGGAGGAGGAGGGAGAGTAAGAGAACTGAGAGAGGGAGATGAAGTAAGAGAAAGAGAGAGAACGAGAGATTGAGAAGTGGGAGAAGTAGGGGAAGAGAGAGAACGAGAGATTTAGAAAGTGGGAGAAGTAGGGAAGAGAGAGAGAGAGGGTGATATAGTAAGTGAGAGAGAGAGAGAGAGAGCTGAGAGAGAGAGAGAGAGAGAGAGAGAGAGAGAGAGAGAGAGAGAGAGAGAGAGAGAGAGAGAGAGAGCTGCTATAACCTAACATTACCACAGAGACATATAAAGATTCACACTGCTACTACCCTGAACTGTGACTTGGTAGCTCTAAATGAAGGCGAATATCTCAAGAAAGGCGAGGAATTAGTGGTGACACGATAGATGTGTACAAGTGGATGATCGGGCATAAGAAAGCGGATAAAAATAGTGTATTTAAAGTAGCAACACAAAATAGAACACGAAAAATGCTTATAAATTGGATAAGTTTAGATTTAGGAAAGACCTGGGTAAGTACTGGTTCGGTAACAGGGTAGGTGATTTGTGGAACCAATTACCGCGTAACCTAATGGAAGTAGGATCCCTTGATTGTTTCAAGCGAAGGAAAACGGATCTTAATATTCTTGAACAAATAGGAAATATTAATATTCTTGCTTGTTAGGTAGGTACGAGAAGGGGGTAAGGATTGTGGCCCTTTCAACTCGATTGACTTCAAACCACTTAGTGTTCACTGTACAAGGGATGGGAAGGGGGGGATAGATGGAACAGTACGCGCTGGACACTTGAGTAATGATTCATTGACCTCAACTCACTCAGTGGGAGAATAAATGAGTCAGGGAGACTAGGTCGAGAGGTCAAGAGACAGCCAGCCCACTAGTACATCAGAGAGGTACAATTAACACACAAAGGGGGGGGGGTCAAAAGTTTAAACATTAGTTTATTTAATTAACTAAGTGATACATTCTAAGTATGAGTTCCCCATTTGAGACAAGCAAAGTTGATGACGTGCATGGCATTATGGACAAGATAGCAAGCAGTACATACGATTACAGTAAACTTCACTCTGACTGAAGTACTTGAATGAATGATTCAGCTACTGCGAACAAAAAGTTCCAAGTAGCACGGGCTATGGCGAGCCCGTCTCTCTCTTCACTTTCTATGCTTCCATCGGTTATACAACTGTTGCGGGCCACAAGGTTCTGCAATGTCTTTTGATCTAAATTGGTAATCACAAGCAGATTAGCAAGGCCACAACAAATCTGACAAGATCATTGTCTCCTAGGCCCTTGACCTGACTTGACCTGGCCCATCCCTCACCTGAGATCGATCCCCGGTGGAAGCGAAAAAAAAATGGGCAGTTTCTTTCACGCTGATGGACTGTTCACCTAGCAGTAAATAGGTACCTGGGAGTTAGACAGCTGCTACGGGCAGCTTCTTGAGGATGTGTAACAAAAAGGAGGCCTGGTCGAGGACCGGGCCGCTGGGACGCTATGCCCCGAAATCATCTCAAGATAACCTCAAGATATGTATTCATTTCTGAAGCTGCACAAGAAGTTATAAAAGGTTTAGATGGTGTGTATCAAGGTGCTAAACTCCCCATCTCGCAGGATAGCCAGCCAAACAGACAGCATATTAACAGAGCTTGCACTGGATATCCTCAGTAACACGGAAGTGAAGAAAGTAATTCTCCAAGCTCCAGGTTCAAGGTCCAAGTAAAGCTCCTGGTTCCTCATGACGGCAGGACCCAAGGGCCTAATGACTGGACATTCAATAATGTTGAGTGCAATTATGACTCATTTCCTACTCACAGCTGTTTACACCTGGAGTGCTCAGGAGCGGATGATTCAGTCAACTGTAGCCTCCTGCCGCAGGGACGGTACCTGGTTCTGGCTAATATATATATATATATATATATATATATATATATATATATATATATATATATATATCTATATATATATATATATATCATTATATATATAGCACTGTCATATGCTATATAGCATATATCACTCCACACGCAGTGGAGCGTGTGTGTGGTCGATGATTGAAAGTTGAGTGGCAGGACCCCAGGAGCTGAAGGCTAATCCGGGCCAGCACAATGAGGCGAGTATAGACTCTATGGTTGCGTCAACTACCAATCTCTAGAGCCTCTGCTTCAGCTGCCGATCCCATCAAGCACATTTGCCCACCACCACTTCCTCAGCTGCCCACTACCTCCTAGTCAGCTGCCCACTACCTACTCCTCAGCTGCCAACCACCTACTCCTCAGCTGCCAACCACCTACTCTCAGCTGCCCCCCACACNAATATATATGCAGACGAGGAGTCACAATACCCTGGCTGAAGTATGTTGACCAGACCACACACTAGAAAGTGAAGGGACGACGACGTTTCGGTCCGTCCTGGACCATTCTCAAGTCGATTGTGACGCCGTCGTCCCTTCACTTTCTAGTGTGTGGTCTGGTCAACAATTCAATATATATGTATTTGGTCAGGTGATGTGTACGTTATAATCCGATAATTGAACTAATTGCATTAATCTGGTGTTAGTTCGTATGCAGAGATGCGAGTTTTCGAATCGATAATCCGGAAATAACCGTAAATCCAATAATTGGTTAGTCTGTATGTCTGCCAATAATGACTTTTACCTCATTATTTTGACATATATGAACGCCTTCCCTATTGATATACATTATAGCTTATGATGAAGCACGTGGACGCACACGCTCTAGAGTTTCTTTTCGTTTTTGGTTTCCTTGTATTAGAGGTATTTATTTTTTCTCACATTTGAGATTATAAAATGTAAAATAACTTAGATAAGATGCTGGTTCAAGAAATGGCCATAAGACATCAACCCACCATCAAGTGTAAGGTGATTGAAGTGGGATCAGGAGACCAGCAGGACGGTACTCAATGAAGGAAAGGGAAGGGAACTATCAGGAAAAGCGCCAAGCCATTACAACTATACAGCACTTGGAAGGGGTCAGGATAAGGATTTGGGATGGGACGGGAGGGGGGGGAAGGAATGGTGCCCAACCTCTTGACGGTCGGGGATTGAACACCGAACTGCATGAAGCGAGACCGTCGCTCTACCGTCCAGCCCAAGTGCTTGGGCTTGGTACTCAATGAAGCGAAACTACTTCCCCCCTGGAACGACTAGAAAAAAGTATTGAAAGAGTCGATATAACACCAAGTCTAACATCGGAGCCACATATAAACAGGATAACATCAGCAGCATACTGTGCACTCATAAGCCGAAATAGCATTCAGGATCTAGAGGCAGATATATAGAGGCATTCAGGTCATGCGACGACCACCTACATGAGATCGGTCCTAGAGAATGCAGCCCATCTTGAAGCCTCTACCTATAAGCCCGTACGGACACGACGAAGTACAGAACTGCGAGGGATGAAGTATGAAGAACGACTGAAAGAGTTGGATCTGAACTTGTTAAGAAACAAGAGATAAGACATATAATGATACTCCATGATACTCTTATTTCATTATAACGAACGTTCGCCTGAAAGAAGGAAGGAAGGAAGCTATCAGGGCGAAAGCGTCAAGCCATTACGACTATATAGCACTGGGAAGGGGTCAGGATAAGGACTTGGGGTAGCACGGGGGAGGGGGGGGATGGAGGAGAGAAGAAGGAATGGTGCCCAATCACTTGGACGGTCTGACAATGAACGCCGACCTGCATGAAGCGAGACCATCGCTCTATCGTCCACCCCCAAGTGGTTGGGTCGTTCGCCTGAAAAAAAAACACCCGCAATTATAATGAAATCAAGTCATTAACATTAACAGAAAGTAAATGACAGAAAATGTATCAGCAGACACTGCAAGAACCACAGCAGCGCCGCTGCATTGTGCATATGAACAATTCCCTACCACACCTGTTTGTGGGACAGTGACTTGCCACTTCAAAGCCTGCATGCACCATCAACCAGTGTGTGTGTGTGTGTGTGTGTGTGTGTGTGTGTGTGTGTGTGTGTGTGTGTGTGTGTGTGTGTGTGTGTGGTGTGTGTGTGTGTTGCCAGCCGCCATGAGATGTGTTCATGCGAACCCGCCATTGGGTGTTCCTCGCACATACGCCGGTGTTGAGATCACTGTAAACTCTATGCATGTGCCACGTACGGACTAGTTCGAGAGGCCAGCTGCCTCACCACCTTTGGTACGCTGCTTGTGTGAGTTTGGGTTGAGTTTGTGATATAAACTGTCCGCTGTAAGTACAGAAATCTCTTATTGTTATTGCCTCTCTGTATGCAGTTTTAGTCTGTCACTTATTCTCGCCTACCTACCTAAAACTCTGCCAATTATTCTCGCCTACCTACCTAATAATCTGCCAATTATTCTCGCCTACCTAACACCTACAACAGGTGAACTCGGAATGAATCGATCATCAACCCCCCCTCCTTGTATGATATGTATCACAAGCATGAAGTCAGATGCTACGGAAGAGGACAACCACAGCCCGGGAGAAGCCCAGGGTTCGACCGTGCGGCAAGGCAGCGGGAGCCCCTTATATGGAAGCGAATGTGACACTAGCGAGCAGATCAGAGCACAGCTGACGGATCAATGTTCGTGTGTCTACTAGACACAGCTTCCCTACAGCAGGTGAGAGAGCTAATATAAAGAAGACCAGCGGTGAACACGTGTTTTAGCCAGTGTCGTAACATGGTGTTGCTGCTGCCTTTGTGTAGGTGTTTACACACGTCTGCCGTTATTGTTGACTATGAAACTGACAGATCTTTGTGTGATAATTTGTGCATGGCAATTGCTTGTCGAGTGACAGTGCTATTTGATTTATTGTGCGTGTACATGTGATTATTTTAACATCCTACTGAGCTCCTGTGTGTGTGTGTGTGTGTCCAGTTTTGCATACCTGCAGTGATCACAAAGCCGAGTTAACGACTGGTTTGTCTTACAAGTGTTAAGTGAGGTTTTATTCACAAAGGAACCATTAGCAGTTAGGCATTACATGTTTCTCTGATGTAATTTAACTTTGCCAACACAAATACTAAGTAATTAAGCCCCCTGTGCGTTAACAAATAAGTTAGTGAATAGACTTTTGGTGATTTTTCCTCTTCTGTTTCCATGAAATCACTCCATAAAGGTATTGTTACTTGCAGTGTCATCTTCAACCCCTGTAACTGCTGCATGTGTCTTCAACACCTGTATAAGGCTATTAAGCCACGAAATAAATAAACTGTGATGAGGATCTGAGAGTTCATTAGATTGCTTCATATTGCATTGAAGGGATTCTCGCGATCAAAGTGATTCTCGACCCATTGAACACCTGTCTGAGAACTTCCCACAGAGGAGTCCAACTCTGATCTTCCCAGGTCTTGAACCCATTGCTCAGGTAGTTACTGGATCGTGATAGCTTTTGGTAAGCCATCTGTCATATGCAAAGTGGTGGCATTACTTGCAATTGCAGTCGGGAGGATATAATACAATATTTAGATTCGGGATTGAACAGTAACATTTGTAAATTTGCATTCGATACGAAATAAGTGCAGGAAATAAATTCAGACTCAAACTCGATTTAGTTAGGCTTTAGAAGCAGATGAAAGATAGGTAAATGCAGTTTACTGCTGAAAATGAAGGGTTTTGAGCTTAATAATAACAAGACAACTTTCAGACACCGTGTCTGAATTGGAAGAATTGTTGTTTTTGTTGTTAAAGATTCGCTACCTGGAACATAGTTCCAAGTAGCACGGGCTATGGTGAGCCCGCAAATTGGAAGAAGGATCTAAGAGTTATGATGCAATCTTAAGCCCTAAACCAAAAATTCACAGATGTACGAAATAATACCAAACAAGATACTGGAATATATATTTCTAAAAGTGTTAGCAACAGGATTTCTAATATTTACCCTCGGCATTATCTGGTCAATGTTAGATGGCATTTAGATAAGGCATTCCAGACACGACCCGACACATCTGAAAACAACACAAGTGACGACGTTTCGGTCCATCTTGAACTATAATCATGACTTGGAATTGGTCCAGTACGGACCGAAGTGTACTTTATTTTAACATTTGTGGATTAGGTGTCTAAGTTTTAACAGTCAAGTTATGGTGACTTACGTTCTGTAATGCAGTTAACTTTTGGTCTCCGTACTATAGAATGACATAAATTCTCTTGGACGTGAACAGAGATAGATGACTAAGTTAATTCCCAGAATTAACTTAGTAGCCCTTCTTACAAAGAAGAGTAAGTTGTGACATGATTAAAATTCATAAATGGATAAAAGGGCATAACAAAGAAGATATAAGTAAGAGTTTATAAATATATCAAGACAAAATAGAACGTGAAACAATGGATATAAATTTGCTAAGTTTAAATTCAGGAAAGAAGTGGGTAAATGTTCAGACAAGATTGTTGATTTCTGGAACAAGTTTCCGGGTAACGTGATGAATGAGAGATTCATGGATTGTTGCAAGTGATGATTAGACATGAATATGTTTGGATGGAAATAGGTAGAAGGGAGGGAATTATCAGCAGAAAACATCATACCATTACGACTATATAGCACTTGGAAGTGGTCAGGATAAGGATTTGGGATGGGACGTGGGGAAAAGAATGATGCCCAACCACTTGGACGGTCGGGGATTGAACTCCGACCTGCATGAAGCGAGACCGTCGCTCTACCGTCCAGCCACTTGTCCTGGACGGTAGGTAGGAGATACCTCTAATGAGCCAATAGGGCCTACTGCATTTTCCTTTATTCTACTGTTCTTGTGATGATGATGGAGATAACAATGAACATTTTGAAGCCTCTCATTACTGCCCATTTTATGTTTACTATATTTTAGAGAGGCTGTAGTTATAATGGTGTGTATGGAACACACCTGTGGCACACGTGTTCGTATGTACTGAGTCATGTACACTTTGTATAGTGTACACATTATACAGTGTTGTGCACAGTGTACAATGAGGCACATATTGTACACACATATTGTATGATGCACATATTGTACACACATATTGTATGATGCACATATTGTACACACATATTGTATGATGCACATATTGTACACACATATTGTATGATGCATACATATAGTACTATAATGCACACATGGTACTATAAGACACACATAATGCATGAATATCAATACTAAGAATGCATGTTGAACATATACATATACTCAGTCTTGGTATGCATGCTCGGCACATACCAATACCGAGTATACATGGCGGACATGTATACCGGAGCTGCATAAGGACACGTATTCCACACGCAGCTGTTATCTATAACTCAACCCAGCGACAGTGCATTATCCTTGTTGATCATATGTGCGCACCTGCAACCCGAGCAGTCCACAGGAGAGCTGACACGTGTACTAAGAGAGAGAGAGAGAGAGAGAGAGAGAGAGAGAGAGAGAGAGAGAGAGAGAGAGAGAGAGAGAGAGAGAGAGAGAGAGAGGGGGGGTCAGGGTTACGCTGAGCGGCCCGTCCCAATTGACGGTAATTATAAGCTAAATACCCACATCAACTCTTCATTAACGCGAGCCACTTAAATAGTCGTCACGAATGGATATTCCACCTCACAGTTATATACCTCACCGCCAGTAAACTCGTGTAACCAGAGGACGAGTTAGGGGGGTACATTTTACGAGCTGCATGATGGGGCTTGTGTCCACGGCCCGTGTCCGGGGGCCCTCTGGACGTGGCTCTGGGAGACCACCAGTCCACCCTCCCCCATATCTCGCTGGTTGGTTGGTTTGTATAGATTCAGCTACTCGGAACAAGTTCCAAGCAGCACGGGCTATGGAGAGCCCGTAACTTACCTGTAACTCACATCTCGCTGCTTCACTTACGTAACTCACATCTCGCTGCTTTAGCATGCAGATGCTGCTTGACTTCGTCTCGACAGAATGATTTAATTAGTTAATTTCTGTGGCAATCAATGTGGTTTGTCATCTTTGAATCTCGGATCTTAGGAGATAATTTGCCTGTTTTTCTGTCTGCGTCTCTCTGCCTGTCTGTGTCTCTTTGCCTGTCTGTGTTTCTCTGCCTGTATGTGTCTCGTCTTCCTGTTTTGTCTCTTCCTGTCTGTGTCTCTGTCTGTCTGTCTTCATGTGTGTGATAGTTGATCTTTTTATGAAGTTGATTGGTGTTAATTATTGTTTGAGAGAATGGAGCGGTTGATGGATGTGATGGTGGAGTGGTGGTGTGGTGGAGTGGTGGTGTTGGTGGAGTGGTGGTGTTGGTGGGGGATGGTGCAGGTGATACTGAACCATCTTCACTAAACATAATATTCACATACATGATCTTCAACCCATACTGCCCTCCCTCCAATGCTAATATCTACTACCACATCTGCCAGCACTCCAGTGCTACCACGTATTGCTAATATCACTAAACACAACCTACAATAATATACTGGCCCAAGTGAAGCTTCACCCTCTACACCTACACCTGGGCAGCACGCCAAGGGTGTAGATCATCTGTAACAAAGACTGCTCACTAACACCTGCCTGCAGTGTGTGTGTGCATCATTGCAATGCACACAATACTCACGATACCCAACACAGTCTTCACTACTGCTGCAGAGTGAAGACTCACCCAGGAGGTGACTTAGACTCTCTAAAGGAATCTTGATGTTCAAGGTTTTTCTCGGCCACTTCGGAGTCGTGTGTAATAGTTTGTCTAATATTAATACAAGTAATGATAATAATGATAATACTATTTATTAATAAGAATTACAGTGGATCAAATACGTACCGGGTACAGTTTGTATATATTATTAGGCCTCTAATCGTGCATAGAGTTTCGGGCATGTTTGTGGGGACTGTGTCAATAACACCCATGCGCTTGGCCCTCAACCACCATGCTAAATTTGGCTCTTATCCGTCCAACGGTGACAGAGTGTATACCGGACCAAGTTTATACCGGACCGAATCTATACCGAGTTATTGGTAATCTCCCGCTTCTTTCAAGGTTGTTTTCCGGCTCCTGACCGGTCTAAGCTGCTGTGGAAGACCGCTTATTGTTTCTAGGTGTTGAACACCACCTTGAGGTTACCTTGCGTGGTTCCGCGGATCAATGTCCAGGGGATCCCGGTCTCTGTCCAGACTTCTAAATTGGTGATCTGGTCAAACAGACTGTTGTAGACGCCGCTGCTCGCAGCCTGAAGTATGCATTACAGCCTCGGTTCTACTCTCGACCAAATACTATGCGTCTATTTACGTAAACGTATTTCTTAGCATCTCTATCGTTTTTATTTCTGCTTTACGTTCTCTTCGTCTTACTCTTTCTCCATTTTCTCCTCCTCTTCCTCCTCCTATGGCTCATTAATCCGTCTAAGTCAATCAGGTCATTGAGGAACCCCAGTTGAAGTGGTTTTGGACACTGATCGCATTGGTTTATTACAAGGACGGGGCCGTAAAGCCCTGGTTTTATCGGCGTGATGGAGCCGATAGCGGGCGCCCCGCCAGAAAAACCCGAGCTCGTTCAAGAAGGGGAAGTAGGGGGGGGGGGGAAGGGTGGGGGAGAAAAACCCTGGGGCCAAGGGGCCTCCAAGACGATTGTCCTTCCCTGGACCTCCCCCCATTCAGCAGCAGGTCATACTATCTGCTCGCCTGCTTGGCTACCTGCCTGCTTGGCCACCTACCCGCTTGGCCACTTGTCTGCTTGGCCACCTGCCTGCTTGGCCACCTATCTGCTTGGCCACCTACCTGCTTGGCCACTTGCCTGCTTGGCCACCTGTCTGCTTGGCCACCTATCTGCTTAGCCACCTGCCTGCCCTGTTTTTCTATCTACTCTTAAACTGTGAATAAAGTTGACTTGTACAGTTCGCTTGTTTAGTTCATTTAATTTTCTTATTACTTCCTAAAAATAGATCATATATTTATGGAGCGTTTGTTTCCCAAGCTTCCATCCTTGCCCTCTTGTTCTCTTGGTGTTCATTGGTGTTCACTGACCTTCTGCTGGTGTTCATTGGTGTTCACTGACCTTCTGTTGGTGTTCATTGGTGTTCACTGACCTTCTGTTGGTGTTCATTGGTGTTCACTGACCTTCTGTTGGTGTTCATTTCCTCGTTTTCCACTCCGTCAATCAACCTAAGTATTCGTTATATCTACAGTGTCTTCTCCCCCTCACACACACACACACACACACACACACACACACACACACACACACACACACACACACACACACACACACACACACACTCTCTCTCTCTCTCTCTCTCTCTCTCTCTCTCTCTCTCTCTCTCTCTCTCTCTCTCTCTCTCTCTTTCGCTCTCTTTCTCTCTCTCTTTCTAGCTACGTTGAGTCTAGTTCTAACAGTCTTTCTTACCACTACATTGATCGTAGTTCTGGGCCGAGTCTCGTTGAAAACCTCTGTACTTTTTTCGTTTCCCTATGTGTATTTTTTTTAAGTAGGGCTCCACGATCGGGAGTGATCACTGGACACCTTAGGCGGTGTTCGGTCACCTTAATGCTTCCATATTGTGCTTCCTGAATACTATTCTGATTTTTGCCACTGTAGAGAATATGAACAGACAAAACACAAAAATTAAGGAGACTGAAGAAGGCCTAATGACTAATACCTGCTTGATACCTGCTTGATGGGGTTCTGGGAGTTCTTCTACTCCCCAAGCCCGGCCCGAGGCCAGGCTCGACTTGTGAGAGCTTGGTCCACCAGGCTGTTGCTTGGAGCGGCCCGCAGGCCCCCATACCCACCACAGCCCGGCTGGTCCGGAACTTCTCTTAGAAGTCTTTCTAAGTCCTTAGTCCTTTCTAAGTCCTTAGAAGTAATATACCGGATGGGACCCGGTATATTGCAGCTCGTAAATATATATCCACACAAATTCATTCTTATATACGTCTAACATACACGTGAATCTATCACGTAATCCCACTTGTACTGTCTTACCCGGTAATCTGTTTCACGAATCCACAAACCTTTTTACAAACCAGTATTATCCAGGTCTTTACCTAAATATAAACTTATCCAAGTTGTCGTTATCAATTTAGTGTTGATATGCAGGCGATGAGTCACAATAACGTGGCTGAAGTATGTTGACCACACACTAGAAGGTGAAGGGACGACGACGTTTCGGTTTTGGTCGAGGTCGAACCGAAACGTCGTCGTCCCTTCACCTTCTAGTGTGTGGTCTGCACAACTTAGTGTTGATATACTTAGTACTTTATTAACATAACATAGCAGGCTCTAAGAACACTATTGTTTCAAGTGTAGGTTAGACATATACATGAATGATTTTGGGTGGATATGATCATTTATGTGGGCCAATAGTTCATCTGCAGTTTCCTTAATGTTTATGTTTTTATGTTGCTATACCCACAACCAGGGGCCAGATTCACGAAAGCACTTACGCAAGCACTTACGAACCTGTACATCTTTTCTCAATCTTTGGCGGCTTTGTTTTCAATTACCAACAGTTAATGAGCTCCGAAGCACCAGGAGACTATTTATAACAATAACAACAGTTGAATGGGAAGATTTCATGCTTGTAAGCTGTTTAATAAATTTAACCAAAACCGTCAAAGATTGAGGAAAGATGTACACGTTCGTAAGTGCTTGCGTAAGTGCTTTCGTGAATCTGGCCCCCCAGGTCTTTTTCCTCTAGTCGTAACTACTTTATTGACTCAGGTGTTCTGGACGACATCCTAACAATTTACCCAAAATTTGCTTGTCCATTTTAAAGAATGAAGAACAATTTTTATCTATATTACTTCTAAGCTGCATCACTTATGAACCCATCCCTGCCCTTGTGTGGCAGTGCACAATAGAAAGTTGTTTTCACATATCCATATATTAAAACATTGATTGTAACCATGATATATATTTGCTTCAGCCTACAGTTTAGACCTATTGTCTTATGTATGACCCTCTGTCCTGCGTGACAGTGAATACTAGCATTATCCTCACCTTAATCAGACTATCAAAACCCTCAGATTAGGCAAAATTGTAATTAATTTTGTCAATAAAGATGTTAATAATAAATAAAGTCGTTATACAGGGGGAAGTAGTTTCCGCTTTACTTTGTATTGAACTACTGGTCACATGTTCACATTTCCCTCATCTTGTAGCCATTTACTGGACTAACTCTGCAACTTGTCATGAGTCATCTTGGAAAATGTTCAGTCCTTATCTGTCTCGACTCTTCTCATTAATTCTGCATCGTCTGCGAAAATGAACTTGTACTCCACCCCCCCCCCATAGTCAGGTCATTAAAATATATTACAGATAGTTTTAGCGTGTGTGTGTGTGTGTGTGTGTGTGTGTGTGTGTGTGTGTGTGTGTGTGTGTGTGTGTGTGTGTGTGTGTGTGTACTCATCTAGTTGTACTCACCTAGTTGTGTTTGTTGAGCTTGAGTTTCGGCTCATTGGTCCCGCCTCTCAACTGTCAATCAACTGGTGTACAGGTTCCTGAATTTATTGAGCTCTATCATATCTACATTTTAAACTGTGTATAGAGTCAGCCTCCACCACATCACTACCTAATGCATTCCATTTATTAACTACCCTGACACAAAAAGTTATTTCTAATGACTCTGTGGCTCATTTGGGTGCTCAGTTCCCACCTGTGTTGCCTTGTGTGAGTACCGCATGTGCAAAATAATATGTTCTTTATCTACCCTGTCAATTCCCCTGAGAACGATGTATGTGGTGACCATGTCTTCTCTAACTCTTCTGTGTTCCAGGAGCGTGATACAGTGTGTGTTTAGCTGGATATATGACTGTGTCTGTGGGTACAGGAGTAAGCGTACAAAGAAATGCCTGAACATTTAACTAATTCAACTAATTCCAATTAATTCCATACCACCAACCGGGTGTTCGCTCGTTGTGGCTGTCCAGTCTGATACACACAGCCACCTGTTGAGCTCCGAGACGACTAGCCACCTCCAGCTCATTCACGCCCACCACCACCACCATCCCTGGCCCACCACCACCGTCCCTCGGCCCACCACTACCGTCCCTCGGCCCACCACCACCGTCCCAAACCCACTATCACCAACCCACTCCACATCACACCAGACAATCAGACACGACCTCTCCACCACCACCCACTTCCAGGGAAGGGCGAGGGGAAAAAACCAGGACAAGACCCCAGAAAATAAAGGTGAAGAACGCGTATCACCTTCACAGGATCGCAAGAATGCGATCATCACCCTGAACAAATGTAACCAAAGCGGGATCTCGATAACCTGAGTTGTCTGTACTGGGAGAGAGAGACTATAAAGGTCGCCTCCAAGGCACTTGGTCCTCCGCGGCAACAATATACGAGCCAGCGCAGCCTTAAACACGCGTTATAGTGAGTCGGAGCTGGTGATGAAAGCGATAACCAGCAAATATATGGGGCAGTTTGATCTCTCACACGCTTTATTGGCACTGCTTTATTGATATATTTATGTCTCCTCCAGATGCCGTGTTTGAAGATGTGTGTGTACGTCCTCTCTCTCTCTCTCTCTCTCTCTCTCTCTCTCTCTCTCTCTCTCTCTCTCTCTCTCTCTCTCTCTCTCTCTCTCTCTCTGTGTACTGTTTACGACTGGTGAAGGTTTGGTATGGAAAGAACAAGAGGAGAGGTAAAGCAGATATTGGTGCCTGTGAGTGGGTGGAGATTGTTAATAGCAATGCCTTGATTGATAGCTGCTTGTGTTTGTATGTTTTAATAGGAACATTTTAAAAAATACACCTTTGCCTTCTTTTATAGAGAGGACAATCAATTGATTGCTTCTGATATACTTTCCCAAGGATATATGGAGTTTACTATAATCTAATTGATTAGGTCACCCATGTTGCTTGACCAGGTCACCATGCTGGTGACCTGGTCGAGACCACGTTATCCATCTCACCTCCAAATAGGCCTATGTGGTCCCACATAGTTAACAGGATCTCGTGCCCCCGTCTCTTGCTGGGTGATCAATCATCAATTAGTCATTCCTAATTGGGTGGTTGGATGACCCTTCGAGCGTGCCTTACACTCCTGTAGCTTGCTTTTATCACTTAGATGTACTTAGTGTTCAGTGTGTAGGTGTGTGCTCAGTGTGTAGGTGTGTGTGTTCATTGTGTAGGTGTATGTGTTCACTATGTAGGTGTGTGTTCTCAGTTTATAAGTGTGTTCTCAGTGTATAAGTGTGTATTCTGTGTACGTATGTGTGTACTCAGTGTACAGGTGTGTGAGTGTGTGTGTGTGTGTGTGTTACTCAGTGTTGTAACATTCTGTTGCCAATTTACGATCCTATTTCCAGTTTAAGAATTCCAAATTCACAACTAATTAAAAGAATGAAAATGGTAGAAATACCAATGAATGAGGAAAAAGTTCTGCCTCCATGCTTAGGGATAAGGATGCTATTCGACAAGCCGTTTGTAAAATCAACTTGTGAGCATTAAACTGGAGCTAAAGCTGGAAGGGGGAAGAGGGGGGGTTTAATTGTTTCTTGTCTCTCTCTCTCACTCTCTCTCTCTCTCTCTCTCTTTCGTTCCCATATATAACCGTTGTGACAGTACCCCATAAGAGACCTGGTGCATAAGTTAGAGAAACAGGTAAGATGCTCCAGTGGACAAGGGAGTACCTAAGCAACAGGAAGCAGAGAGTTACTGTGAGGGGTGAGACCTCAGAATGGCATGATTATCACTAGCAGAGTCCCTCAGGGCTCAATACTCGGAACTATTCTGTTTCTCATATACGTAAGTTATATTCCAGAAGATATAGTCTCATTTCTCTCAAAATTAAGAGAAAGATTAAGACATAGGAGAAGAGCAAAAGACAAGATGACCTGGACAGACAGAAGGAATGGTCCAATAAAAGGCTCCTGGATTTGAACTCAAGCAAGTGTAAAGTACTGAAGATAGGTGTAGGGAGCAGGAGGCCAAACACAAGGTACCAGCTGGGAGATGAAATCCATCAGGAATCAAAGAGAAAGATCTGGGCGGCTGATATCACGCCATCAAACGTTTAGATCCATTTATTCTCTTCGTGTCAATCCCAACTCCTCGCCTTTCTAGAGAATGTAAATTGAGCTTTTTCATTGTCTCTTCATTGCAAAGGTTGCTAATTTGTGGGATTAACTTTGTCATCATTTGCTTAACGCCTTCTAGTGAATTTATGTCTATTTTGTAGTATGGCGATCAAAAATTAATTGCATAATCTAAATGGGGGCTTGACAAGAGCAAGATATAACTGAAGAATAACACCAGGTGTTTTATTGCTAGATATTATTTTTGGCTTTAAATTCTTACTAATCATGATTCCAGACCCCTTTCGCAGACTTCGCAATCTCAATACCATTCAAATGATATCCTGTAACGCTACCATCATTACCTAGCCTCATAACCTTGTCAACGTTAAACTGCATCTGCAAGTTTTTAGACCATTCCAAAACCCTCTCTAGATCGTCTTGAAGTGATTTTGAGTCTTCTTCCGAGTTTATTTCCCTTCCAGATTTTCGTATCGTCGGCAAATGTTCAAATATTGCTCCTCAATCCTGAATCCAAATCATTTATATACATATTATAAATAACAGAGGTCCCAGGACAGAGCCTTGTGCCACTCCACTTACAACAGTTGCCCACTCTGACTTAACACCATTTATACTAACTCATTCTTTCCGTTGGTATAACCACGTCCTGATCCAACTTAAGCTAGCCCCCCTCAATATCGTGAGCCTCTATGTTTTTAATGATTCTTTCATGTGGCACTGTATCACAAACTCTGCCAAAGTCAAGGTTCACAACATCACAAACCTTTCCGCCATTAACTGCCTCAATTATGCTGGAATAGAATGATAGCAAATTTGAGAAACATGAATGGTCTTCAGTAAAACTATAATGTGAATCATTTATTAATCTATGTTTTTCAAGATGAAGATGAATGGCTTTTGTAATTATCGATTCAAGCCATTTTTCAACAATAGACTTTAGGCTAATTAGCCGATAGCTCGACGCAAGTGATCTGTCTCCTTTCCTGAAAATTTGTACCACATTAGCAACTTTCCACGACTCCTGCACTCTGCCTGACTCTATGATTTACTGACTAATAATGATTAAATATGGTAGACAATGTTTCACAAAGCTCCTCTTAGCATTCTTTAAGCACCTTGGCAAACATTTCGTCCGGTCCTGAGTATTTGTTTGGATTTGAGTTTTTCTATTTGATTAATAGCTTCTTGCCTGGCAATTACTAGACGAGTCAACCTGTTCTCTTTCCCACCAATATAGACTTATTCGGTTGAAGGCATAATGTTAAGTTGTTGTTGTTTAAGATTCAGCTACTGGAAACAAAAGTTTCAAGCAGCACAGGCTATGGTGAGCCCGTAAAGGACTTACCTGGCACAGGAGCGGGGTTGTAACTTGTCTCCATATTGTTAAGTTCTTCATTAGTAATTACAGAGGCAAAATATTTATTTAAAGTATTTATTTGTGTCATTATGAGCTATTTGACCTGTCTCAGTTTTTAATGGACCTGTCCTTCCCTAATCTTCGTTCGATATAACTGAATACAAAATATATATAGGATTTGTCATTGCTTGCCCTGCTATACGAACTTCATAGTTGCTTTTTGTTTTTCTTATTTTTCTATAATATTTCTAACCAGATTCACGAATTCTTGTTCTAGATTGACTTCCCATTTCTTAATTCTTTTATACCAAGCGTTCTTTTTACCTATAAAGTTCTTCACACCTGTAGTTGTCCATTTCGGGTCATTATTATTCGACCTGATCAATTTGTATGGTATACTACGTTCCTGGGCTTGCCTTAGAATATTTTTTTTTTAAATAAGTTATATATTTTGAATATACATCGCAATCCTCCGTTACGTCAGCCATCGCCAGGTTCCCGTCTGGCTCCAAGACGGGAACCGGCCCACCCCACATGCCCAAGTTCGTCCCAACATCCCAACCCAAGAAATTTCTTAGTCCATTAAAATCAGCTTTTCGGTTTTACTAGCAACATAAATGTAAAAACTTTTCCGGCTTCTCCAAATGGAATAATACAAAAGTCTACAGTCTATTGGTTCATTACGAGATATTTATACTATAGACCACATAGTTACTAAAAGTACTTTCATTTTAGGAGGATAGATTGCTTCCTCCTATAACCTCCCCCTCTCCCCCCCCCACACCACCAACACTCCCTAACTCCTTAAGCACCACCACACTTCCTCCTACAGCATCTCCCACACCTCCGGCGGGGTGAGCAACGGCCGTGATCGCCTCTCTTGACAGGAACATTGGCAGACATGTGCGGAAGAGCCCTCATGGAGTCTCAGGGCAGTTGACGATCAGGCTACAGTTTACCATTTTCGTCTGCCTCTCTCCCCTCTACCTTCCTCTGTGTAAACCCGAGACACACACCAGCTCAATCTACGGCACGAGACCTTGAGAGTGAAGCCTCAATCTCCCCCCTGGAAGCCCACTGGAAAGCGAGGAAAGAAGATGTTTGGGGGTGAGGTGGGGCAGGGGGGATGGCAAGAGGGAAGCGAGGGTGTCAAAGCCCGGGCGTGAAACACAACGAGGAGAGCCGATATGTCACTGGCGAGTGTGTAGGATGGGGCTCAGTATAAACAGATGGCGCTATTAAGACCCCAGGGAACCCGAGACTCTACAGCGCCTCACCTCTCATTTTCCGGAGGTAGGAAAGGTTGGGGGGGAGATTTTTTCGTAGCCAAGCCTGTTTTTGTTTTGTTTTTCATGTTGACTTATGAGGTCTCATTTTCATCTGGGGCCACATGTAGTAGAGAATAAAAAATGAGAACTACATGTTAGCTGTCACTTTTAATTAAGTTTACGCGCGTTTTTTTCAGCTATGGTGTGTCCGCGACGCCATGTTCTCTAACGCCACTATGGCGCGTATTTCCAAACCGCGTCAGTATAAACAATGCATATTTAACCATATAAATATATTAAATCCTGTATATGTTGTGATTATAATTATTATTATTGTTGTTACAGTTTACTCAATAGTCTACTTGGCTTGGCTTTGTGTACAATGTGATTAAACGCTACTTATAACACTTTCAGAGTGAAAATAACCTCACACAGGTGGGAAGAAATAGCCTAAGCTACTCTATCCCTTTAAGACATATTTGTTCTTGTGTCAATAAACATACTTGAACTTGAACCTCACACTGTGGCCGCTGGAAATAGTAACGCCAGAATAATTGGCGATTTACTTGTGAATATTAATGAAATAATTCAATAAATAATGACTAAGTAAATGTCTAAGAAAAAAATATTACAAATGAATAAACAACTAAGCAAATTAAGAATCTTTCATATTCTTGATAATTATAGTAACATTACATTGCTCACTGGTTTAAAATAATATTGATTTAATCATATTTCTTTCAATAATAAATTTACATGCAGTAAATTTCTTACAAATATTCTGGTCATTGGACAACTTTATACTCTTAAATGTTTTTATGCTATATTTATGATTTCTAAGAACTCGTCGAATTGTCTCCAGTTTAACCCACAACATTTATTACAAGATTTTCAGCGGTCTTTGAATATACACCTGTTACTAAACGTTCCCAAAATCCCTTGTAAGACCTGCAATTCTTATAAACAAATTATATGTGGTAAACACCATGAAAAAGAGAATAATAAAAGATAAATACAGCATAAGGACGGATCAGGATTATAGGACCTTCATTGTTCACTTTTAAGAGATTTTGACCAAACAATTGACTGGAGTAATCCTCAGAAAATAACTGAATGTAAATCTGTTATCGAAAGAAATTTTAATCATTTGTTATATATATATAATATATATATATATATATATATATATATATATATATATATATATATATATATATATATAAGCCATTGGCTCATATTTATATTAGTTTTATATTGGAAAGTAACGTAGGACAGATAAAAAGTTGTATAAGAAGTAATTTATGTAACCTGGGATCTCTGATCGTCCTCCTAGAACTTTCCTAGACAACTTTCTTACCTTAGCAGAACCGAGGATCTCCGAACGTCCTCCTGAACCTTACTGGTTGGCTTATACCTCTTGAGGGTGGGGGGGGGGGTGGGGGGTGTCAGGCCAGAGTGAAGGGATATTGGACGAAGTCAAAAGCGACTCGGAAGGTGTCCTGAGATTATCCCATCTCATCC
>WNGS01004374.1:13286674-13300349 GCA_020271785.1 Procambarus virginalis
ATATATATATATATATATATATATATATATTGATGAGACCCATCCGGTTGCCGGTTATCTCAAATAGATAACTACTGAGTGTGAAATATAACCTGATGATTCCTGCTCAACTTAAGGGCCCCCTTTTTTTCCACTTATTGTTTCAGATCTATTATAGCTTTTTTTTCCGAGTCTCGGGTAGTTTTTTTTATTATTATTATTTTCTACCACAGACGTGGCCACACATTTACAATGTTAACCAGCATATATACATTTTCTTCTGTCCCTCCATGGACAGGGTTAGAGATGTGTTAAACATATATTTCAAGGGTTTATTGAACAATCAACCACAGAGACATGGAGCCAGAGGTAGTCACATTGTAATAATGAACTAGATCCAAGGATGCATTGAGCCACAAAAACCGGCTCACGTAGTAGCCAATTCTCTAGTGCCAATTACGAACCTGTACATCTCTCCTCACATATGGCAACTTTGTTGACATTATTAAACAGTTTATGAACTACGAGGAACTACGAGGGTGTTTATAACAATAATAACATAGATACAATCTATACCTATAAGAGAGAATGTCTGTCCAGGGTTGAAGGGCCAGACGCTTGGGGCTAGCCTCACTCAACCTTGCAGGGGAAATGGTCTGATGTACGGGATAGACATAGGCTTGTCGGGGTAGCCTAAGTTAAATGCTTTACGATTTACAGTCTATAACCCCCTCCCCTCCCTCTGTGCTATTTTTTATGAAGTCGGAAATGAAATAGGGAGATGTGCTGTCTGTAGTGTGTTAAGTTACTCCCGCAGTTTACCTGTGCATTTTCGTGGTTAATTTTTATGTAAACGTATATGTCTACCTTTTTGGGCTTGGAAAGGAGATGGGGAGGGTAGGAAGGTGGAGGTGAGGGAGAAGGGGGGGGGGATGATGATAGTGTAGAAGGGAAAAAATGGGGGAGAAAGTGTCTACACCATAAGGGGAAGACAACTCTAGGAATCGGAGAGAGAAAAGGAGGGTCCCAACACTAACCTCAAAGACACATACAAGCATGGGGTGACATCATGCAGCATATGCGACGCTGGCAAACATCTTTTATAAACCTAAACCAGGACTCAAGCCATGCTACATAACCTATGTCAGACCAATATTGAAATGTGCAGCGCACCGGCCTGGACTTCGTACCTTGTGAAGAATAACACTAAAATGTAAAAAGTATAAATATTTGCAGCAAGACAGATGGCAGAGCTGCCGTATATACAGTACTCGTCGTGGCTTAGCGCTTTTTCCTGATAATTATCTTACCTAGTGCCAGAGCTAAGAGGGTTAAGCTATGAGGACAGGCTGAGAACACTGTGCCTCACAACCTTGGAGAGTGGAAACAGAGGAGACATGATCTAAACATACAAGGTGAACAAGGACAGCCTCTTGAAAAAAAAAGTGCGACCAGAGGAAGTGGACAGTGCAAACACAAATGAATCAAAGAAATTCAAGGAAATTCTTGTGCCCTGAGAGGCTGGGGAAAGAAATGGAATACATTGAAAGAAGAAGTTGTGGAAGCCACCTCCATCCACAACTTTAAGATCAGATTCGACCTTCATTCGACCGTTGCGTTATAATTCGAGTCGAATTATAACGCAGGTTGTACAACAAGACTAGTTGGCCGGGGATGGAGAGTTAGACCTTACTTCCCCCCCCCCCCACCTAGGTGCTAATGGGTTAGTATTGATAGGTAAATACTGATAGGTAAGTTCGGATGTTACCACCTCCACTACTACCACCACCACTGACACCACCACCACTGACACCACCACCACTGCCACCACCACCACTGACACCACCACCACTGACACACCACTGGACACCACCACTGACACACCACTGACACCACCACCACTGCCACCACCACCACTGACACCACCACTGACACCACCACCACTGCCACCACCACCACTGCCACCACCACCACTGACACCACCACTGACACCACCACCACTGACACCACCACTGACACCACCACCACTGACACACCACTGACACCACCACCACTGCCACCACCACCACTGCCCCACCACTGACACTACACTGACACCACCACCACTGCCACCACCACCACTGACACCACCACCACTGACACCACCACCACTGACACCCACCACTGACACCACCACCACTGACACCACCACTGACACCACCACCATTGACACCACCACTGACACCACCACCACTGACACACCACTGACACCACACTGGACACCACCACTGACACCACCACTGACCACCACCACCACTGACACCACCACCATTGACACCACCACCATTGACACCACCATTGACACCACCACTGACACCACCACTGACACCACCACTGACACCACCACCATTGACACCACCATTGACACCACCACTGACACCACCACTGACACCAGTGTTGCCACTACACAGGTTGACTGCATATAAATTGACCAACAACTCAGACACTCATATTTTAGCATGCATGAGCTAGCCTGTCTCATCCATCACCCGCCAGCATCATCCATCACCCGCCAGCATCATCCATCACCCACCAGCATCATCCATCACCCACCAGCCTCATCCATCACCCACCAGCATCATCCATCACCCACCAGCATCATCCATCACCCACCAGCCTCATCCATCACCCACCAGCCTCATCCATCACCCGCCAGCATCATCCATCACCCACCAGCATCATCCATCACCCACCAGCAGCATCCATTACACACCAGCATCATCCATCATCCACCAGCCTCATCCATCACCCACCAGCCTCATCCATCACCCGCCAGCATCATCCATCACCCACCAGCATCATCCATCACCCGCCAGCATCATCCATCACCCACCAGCATCATCCATCACCCGCCAGCATCATCCATCACCACCAGCATCATCCATCACCGCCAGCATCATCCATCACCCACCAGCATCATCCATCACCCCGCCAGCATCATCCATCACCAACCAACATCATCCATCACCGCCAGCCTCATCCATCACCCGCCAGCCTCATCCATCACCGCCAGCCTCATCCATCACCCGCCAGCCTCATCCATCACCCACCAGCCTCATCCATCACCCGCCAGCATCATCCATCACCTACCAGCATCATCCATCACCCGCCAGCACATCCATCACCCGCCAGCATATCCATCACCCACCAGATCAATCCATCACCCGCCAGCATCATCCATCACCCACCAGCATCATCCATCACCCGCCAGCATCATCCATCACCCACCAGCATCATCCATCACCCGCCAGCATCATCCCTCACCCACCAGCATCATCCATCACCACCAGCCTAATCCATCACCCGCCAGCCTCATCCATCACCCACCAGCATCATTCATCACCCACCAGCATCATCCATCACCCACCAGCCTCATTCATCACCCACCAGCATCATCCATCACCCACCAGCCTCATTCATCACCCACCAGCATCATTCATCACCCACCAGCATCATTCATCACCCACCAGCATCATTCATCACCCACCAGCATCATCCATCACCCACCAGCATCATCCATCACCCCACCAGCCTCATTCATCACCCGCCAGCCTCATCCATCAGTATCGTGGAACGTTATACTCACAGCTAAAATGTAAAGAAGTTGATAATAACCGTACTATTAAGGGTCAGCATGGGTGAGTCTCTCTCTCTCAGGGCATCGGCTACCCCCCTTCGCTAGCTTCGCTCGCTGCCACACTCAGGAGCCCCGGTCGGGAGCCAGGCGGGTGAACCGCACTGGACCGTCTCCAAGATTTCGGAAACCACAAGCAATTTCACGGTTAACTCTGTGGTCAATGTAGCCATTATATAAATTATAGTTACACCAACATGCTGTTTACTTACACAATAGCCGGGCCGGCATCACACCGGCGAGTAGCCATTACCCTGTGTTGTTTCTTGAGCAGCATGTGCCAGGATCAGTGTTTAAGACAGACCAGACATGGTTAACCAGAATAAATTAAGGAAGAATGGGGGAAAGAATAGAGGAGAAGGGGGAGACGGATAGTGGCGCATGTTTCAATGGATGGAAACACGATAATCACAATGTATGGGATAGGATGAAGGGCGGGGAATTCTTTTTAACCGAGTCTGCCCCTTTAGAGGAGGCTACCAAAGAACATGAAGACTCTGACCAAGCCGCTCCACAGGTATATAATTTTCGCTATAATTGGTTATTGAAGTGTCATCTACTGTTGGTTTGGTTAGCCAGGAGGGCTCGAGGCGGCCAGGCCGCTTGTGTGAGGTACTGGTGAGTGACAGACAAAGCTGTGAGTGACGGTGACGGTGGCTTGCTGATCTATTGCAGTTCCAAGTTACAGCAACGGTACGAGAAATTGAGGTGTCACTCGGTTGAGAGAAGAGTTTGAGAGAGAGAGAGAGAGGAGAGAGAGAGAGAGGAGAGAGAGAGAGAGAGAGAGAGAGAGACCGAGACCGAGACCACTCTGGGTGCACCTGCCGCTGGACACTGCCTTAGTGAATATAATTACTAATGAGGTCTTCCAAGTATTTCCGAGGAATGTGAAGCGGTCTTCTTCATCCTAAATTGTGACGAATCTTGTATAACACTATATTGAGCAGACACAGGTGGAAACTGAGTACCAAAATGAGCCACAGGGACGTTAGAAAGAACTTTTTCAGGTCAGAGTAGTAGTAAATGGAATGCATTAGGCAGTGATGTGGTGGAGGCTGACTCCATACACAGTTTCAAATGTAGATATGATAGAGCCCAGTAGGCTCAGGAATCTGTACACCAGTTGTTGACAGTTGAGAGGCGGGACCAAAGAGGTAAAGCTCAACCCCCGCAAGCACAAAATAGGTGAGTACACAGGGCAGAACCGCAAGTTGTCGTGGGCAGCACCTGGTAAAATACAGTCGCCTCCGCTCATACATTGATCTATAATATAGATTATAGTAGATTACAGAGATTTATAATACAATATTAGCCATAAAAATCATTACTGGTTCTATGGACAGAAGTGGTTAATTATGATGGTTTAACAGGGCTTCTCTTATCCTCTAAACACTTACTCATCTCTTCTTCATTTCTCTTCATTTCTTTCCAGTTCTTCTTTTTCTTCCTTCCTTCCTCTTCCTTCCTTCCTTCCTTCCTCCTCCTTCCTTCCTTCCTTCCTTCCTTCCTTCCTTCCTTCCTTCCTTAATACTTAATTACTTAATATACATTTTCTCTTAATTCCTCCCGCTGGCTGCTTGAGAACATTACATGTGAATACACATGTGAAATAGTACATAAGCGATGTTGAGTTTCAATTTAACCAAAAATGCTTATGTAACGCGAGCAGAAATTATTATCCACCTCTAGCAGGAATGTTGACCGAACTGTATCGGAAAATGTCTTTCTCATTTATTTAGACAAACAAAAAAAAACATTTTCACGAATATCTGTGGATATTCAGGAATATGTTCAGGAATATCTGTGGATATTCAGGAATATGTTCAGGAATATCTGTGGATATTCAGGAATATGTTCAGGAATATCTGTGAATATTCGTGAACATACTCAGGAATATCTGTGGAAATTCAGGTATATGTTCAGGAATATCTGTGGATATTCAGGAATATCTGTGGATATTCAGAAATATCTGTGGATATTCAGGAATATCTGTGGATATTCAGAAATATCTGTGGATATTCAGAAATATCTGTGGATATTCAGAAATATCTATGGATATTCAGGAAGATCTGCTTATATTCACGAAAATGTTCATGGCATATCTATTTACAAAACCCAACCCTTTTTAACATATATAAACCTTTCCCACTAGCTCCTAATCCAAACATTGCCGACCTAACAAGACAATTAACGTTACCAAAGTGATCAATCTAGTCTAACAAAGTTAACCCAACCTAACTAGTCTAGGAAAATAATAATACTATCTGAAGGTTGGGGCGAATCGCAAATGGAGCGACTTGTCCTGATATTTTTTCTGAGGTTCCCTAGACCTGACTCCCTAATTCCTCCCACGGGGGGGGGGGGGAATAAAAACTTATTATTTAATAATTCCACGTGTGTATTGTTTACCCATTTGCACTTGTATTTATATATATTTATTATGAATTATATTTATAATATATTATAATAATTAATATTATTTTTATATTAAAATAAACAAAAATCATAAGGAAGGGGGTGGTAGGAGAGAAGCACACAGAAACTGTATTGGATGGGGATCTAAACATTCCCTCTAATGCGTTATGTGTGGTTTCCTCCGAGGCTATGGGTCCCCCTTCTTCCAGCCAGAGGTGGTACTCCCTTCCCTATGTTTTATAATTAATATAATTAATTATAATATATTTATTTATTATATAATTCTATTGTGAATTAATATATTATAATTAATTATAATTATATTTATTTATTATATGATTCAATTATGAATTATATTTATAATAAATTATAATTATATAATTAATTATAATATATTTATTTATTATATGATTCTATTATGAATTATATTATAATAAATTATAATTAATATAATTAATTGTAATTATATTTATTTAAAATTATATTTATTGCTAATATAAGTATATTATAAATTATATTTATAATATATTATAATTAATATAATTATATTTAATTATATGTATGTAAAATTATATTTATTATATTTATTTAATGTTCGTTGCATCACTCTTTATAATAATACTAATTATATCACACACTGATGTCATCGGTATTATACTTTCCGAATAAAATTGATTGCGATTTTGCTACCTAATAACTAATTAGCCAATCAATTAGTTCGCCTGTCCTCTCAACTAATTTGCGTTGGTTACGTTATTCGTAACCAACGTTACAGGTGTAACCTATCAAGACAGGTAATGGCTCACGTTACCCATATATGCATCGGACTCGATAGGTTAGGTGGGGCTGTTTGTCGGTTCGAATGGTTCTGGTTGGGTTGTATGGTTGGATATTTGACGGAACTGTACGATTACCGCTCCTCCGTGTGCGGCAGCGTCCAGCTTGGCATCGCTGCCAGCCGCACGTCACCACTTACAAGTACAAAAATTATACATTTTTTTTATTGCGTCAATACTCACAAAGACACAACGTGATGTGTCAGAGTGGCGGTGCTTCTACATTCATCTTTTGTACCCACATTTGTACCCGCATTCATCATCTGTACCCACATGCATAATTTGTACCCATATTGTAAAACTACAGACTCTCAATATTTCAATTATTAACCGACCAGTTATCATCTTATCAACAGTTAGGCTATCAACATGCAACCCCCTCAACAGATAGACAATAAATTAAGGGAAAAATGATCAATCTATCTATAATTAATCAACATGTAATTAACCAATCAATTATCATGCTAATTAACTATTAGACCCCGATTATCAATTAATTAACTCAGTCATTAATTTTATATTTAGGTAGAGTCCGGTACACGAGACGACATCATATGTCAATCTATCACATTGTCAATCAGTCAACTGTCTATCTTTCAACTGTCAATTTATCAACTGTTATCCTCTTAACTGTCACCCCTGTGACCTGATAAATCTATTAAGTATCAGCTGTAAGAAATCTACTGTTGACCTTTTAACTGTCAACCTATCAACTGTCAACCTATCAACAGTCAACCTGTCAATAATCAAACCTTATATTTGCCAGTTACTCAACATTCTTTCACAAATATCAGGAAACCATCTATCAGCAACACCTACTATTAACCTATCAACTTATCACCTATCATCAAAGTCATTAATCTATCAACAATTAACTAGCCTTCAACCTGTCACGTGTCACTCACCTTTGTCAGGTGTCAATCATCTCTGGGATGTGAGATCAGACACCTCCCGTCACCTCCCGCTCATCAGTCCCACCATCCAGGTATTTTTTGTGCCACCACCCTGCCACCACCCTGCCACCACCCTGCCACCATGCTGCCACCACCCTACCACCACCCTACCACCACCCTGCCACCACCCTGCCACCATGCTGTCACCGCCCTACCACCATGCTGCCACCACCCTACCACCACCCTGCCACCATGCTGTCACCACCCAACCACCATGCTGCCACCACCCTACCACCACCCTGCCACCATGCTGCCACCACCCTGCCACCACCCTGCCACCAACGCGTCTTGTCCCCTTCAGAGTTTTTCCTGGCGGTTTCCTATCAGCAATTCAGCAGACGGCTGTGATGGAGAGAGAGAGAATTTGAGGCGGTGGGGAGTGAGGCGAAGGTGTTTTTATACGGCTCTTCCATATTGCTTCATAATGGACCAAGATTGCCTCAAACTACGGCCCCTTACCCAAACACTCTTGGCTGGGGAGTCCCCGTGTTCCCGAGCGCCCAAAGTGGCTTATAAACTCGCCGCATGCTGCAAGGGGCCCTCCGAGAAGCCTGTATCTGCATCTTAAAACACTTATCTCTGCTTCTAGGGTGACGAGAACAAGTGAATGTTTGCCCTGAATCAGAATACAGCAATGCAACACATAAATTCCCGCTTTTCTTGGGTTCGGACACGCAAAACTGCCGAAGTTAAGGGTCTTCATAGATTGTTGATCTTATTGAGCCAAAATGGCAGGTTGGGTTATCGTATGATATCGACGCGATCACCTACACCAGCAGTTCCAACTCAGCGTCCACGCGCGCCGACAAATCACTCCAAAAAATGTTGACAGTTCTCAGAATATCCGGATAAAGGAATTAACGAGAAACTGTAACGGAAGAGAGGGTAGAGGGAGAGGAGAGAGAGAGAGTGCGGATGGAACAGGAACGTTACGCACGGAGGTGAACCCGCAGGTGAGCGTAACTTTATGGACCGGGGCTCGACTCCTCCAGCTCTCCGCTGGTCTTAATCAACACAATTTAAGTATGCCTTCTGGAAATTATAGAGAGCACACCTTATATGCCAAGATCGATTATACGCTTCAGTTTTTGCATCACCCGCGATAAAAACGATAAGTTATCGGTGCGGGTGATACTCCACACACCTGTACTTGAGGGGGTAGGGTGGGGGGAGGGGCAGGCAGTGAGGTGTTGGTGGTGGAGGGGGGGAGGGGGGAAGGGTAGGTAAAGGGGATAGGGAAGAGAGGGTAGACACACAGCACCGCTCCTGTGAGCCCTAAGCCCACTACGGGCTCACCATAGCCCGTGCTACTTGGAACTTGTTCCGAGTAGCTGAATCTATAACAACGAGAGGATAGATGCAGTAGGGAGGAGGAGAGGATAGGATAGAAGAGACAGGATAGGAAGGAGAGTGCTCACCTAACACACACTCCAAGTCAAGAATATATCCTTATATTTCTGGAGACTTATCTGCGATTTCACCTATTCCACTTAGTCCTATCTTCTCTCACTTTAGAGAGGCTTTCCTTCGTCCACCTTGTCTATTCCCCCCTTCAGTATCTTGTATGTAATGATCACGTCCCCCTCTCTTCCTTCTTCAACCCCCCCCCCCATTCAGCTAACATATTCACACTCGAAAAATACAAAAATTTCACACAAAACACCGGAGGAAGCTCGGCCATCTTCATGTCTACTCTGTTGTGTTTTATGAGAGAAATTCTGGCCTGCCATAGAGCGTGCCTCCCGTGGAGAGGTTGAGGGCCGCGGGGCGCCTGGCTCGCTCTGGCACTCTATGGAAAGTTGAGTCGTCATATACAATATCGCCTTGCCAAAATCTACGCAACGTTGGTTTTATGTGGGGTGCTGAGGGACCATGGCGGTTTTGTGGGAGGCCATGGGGTGAGGGAGGGTCTGGGAGGCCATGGGGTGAGGGAGGGTCTGGGAGGCCATGGGGTGAGGGAGGGTCATGCAGGGTACAGGCAGGGACCCCGTGGGAGTGAGGGAGGGTCATGCAGGGTACAGGCAGGGGTCACATGAGTGTGAGGGGAAAATCATTCCGCTTTTCCTCTGCCTCTGCACGAATTTATGAATTGATCTCGTCGTAAAAGCAGTCATTAAGTACATTACGTTATGTATAAATTATGTACACATTTGCCTCAGTGGAGCTTGACTTTTGAGCGATAATAACTGCCTTAAACAACAGGAGTTGAATGAATAGTCGTGAAATCACGTAAACAAATGAAGGTTATTTTTCAAACTAGTACAGCAGGAATCTTGCTGTGATTGCAATGCTAGATGATACACTTCGCGCCTCGGTGCTCACTTTGTTATAAATATTATTACCGACTGTTCCTTTTTCCCCTTGAATAGAAGCCGATAAGCGCTATCGAGGCTGTTATCGCAGCCATCGCGTCATTTGAGGTCACGGCGCTTAAGGTCATGGCACTTATCCAGAAGTTTCACATCACACAGCTGAAACTTGCGATGGATCACGGTAAGTATTTGGATTTTATTGATAACAATTCGGTATATGGCGCAGATTAAGCAGTTCTCGAGAAAGGATCGGACGTGATCAGTTGAGAGTCATCTGCATTTTGAGTCTACACCAGGGGTATTTTTGAGTCTACACCAGGGGGCCCGGAGAGTCACTCCGGCCCCCTGGTGTAGATGATTCAGAACCCCATCTTGAGAAGCCTATTTTCAGAGTACATATTCATTAACGTATCACTTATCTTCGTTACAAAGACAATATTTTGAGTGCTTTGCAATTATTTACTAACCATATGTGAATCAAACACTTCTCTTTAGACAAGTAAGTGATTTATCTTACGTATGAAAGCAATTTTTTTCAATATTGAAATATTAGTATTTCGTAAACAGGCAGAATCAAATGAACAAATCCACAAGGGCCGTGACGAGGATTCGAACCTGCGTCCGAGAGCATCCCAGACGCTGCCTTAATCGACTGAGCAGGCAGGACTGAGAAGGTGTAAGGCAGAATCAAAGTCACTAATCCATTGATTCAGTTAAATGATCGACCCGGACCGGCTGATCCAGTTCTTTGCTACAGAAATATCATGTTTTCCTGTGAAGCTTTGACTGCTTATGAGCATCGTGTTGGGAATGAGTTCATTATAAACGTGAGAAAGAACATCCAATGTGTGTCTCGAGCTCTTCTTTGATCCATAAGAAATTTGGTTAGTCCTGGACTAACCAAAGTTCGATCCAGGACTTTGTGTGTGTGTGTGTGTGTGTGTGTGTGTGTGTGTGTGTGTGTGTGTGTGTGTGTGTGTGTGTGTGTGTGTGTGTGTGTGTGTGTGCGTGTGTGCATGCGTGTGCGTGTGTGTGTGATCCGGCAGGCTGTTAAGTCTGGTGGTTTCCGCGGTGGCTGAAGGGTCCAAGAAGTGGGGACCAAAGTGGCAGTACATCCCTGTTCGGTGCGGTCAAACCAAACCGCTAATATTTTACTATGGCCTCTAATTACCCTCCTCGTCTTATCAGCCCTGACGAGGCCTTGCACACACACACCCTCGACCCCGTCCAACGTCGCCCCTACGGCAGCCACGCCCAGAGGTGGATATTGCCGGGCACCTGGCGCTTTACAGCTCGGCTCCCTATGGATGGTTAGTGGTTTTTTCCCGCCATAAAGCCGATCGAAGGACAATGTCTTTCCCAGGACACTCTTCCACAAGTCTTCGCTCGGTAGCCCACCTGGGGGGAGAAAATATATATTCAGAATTAATACAAATGACTTATTATTCGAAATTATCAATATCTATAAATGTACAACACATTTGGGTTGGGTTAATTATGCATCAGAATGGTGCGTAGAATAAGTGGTCCCCGGCGAGAGAGACAGACTGGTGGCTGACACAGTCCGGGAAGGGTGACATCCAAGGGGGGTATTATACCTACGCTGTCTATTTGTTCTGAGGTTCCTGAACACAAGTGATCTTGAGCTCACAGATTGTCCAACGCGGCGTTGTGACCCTTACACCACCAGCCAGTGTTGCCAGAGTGAGCGACCTTTCTCAGAGGGTCGGGCTTTAGAAAAGTTGAAGGTAAATGAGACGGGTAAAGATGAAAAGAAAGTAAGGAAAAGTAGAGACAAAGCAGGAACATAGGAGGCAAAATATAATGCATTCAAAATATAATTAGAAAAGTAATTTCACTTAAAAATATGTATTTGTGAATTACTATTTTAATTGAATAGATTTGTACTCACAATTTGCACGCATCTAATTGTGCTTGCGAGGGTTGAGCTTCAGTTCTTTGTTCTCGCCTTTCAATTGTCAATCAACTGGTGAACAGGTTCATAAGCTTATTCCCTCTGAGAACTGTGTACGTGGTAATCTTGTCTCTCTTAATTCTTTTGTCTTCAAACGAAGTGAGATTCAATTCACGTAGGCTTTCCACGTAACTCACCTCGTAGTTCTGGGACAAATCTTACGCTTTGAACCTTCTCTAACTTCGTTTTGTGCACGACTACATATGTTCTCCAAGCCGGAGCTGCATTCTCCAGGATTGGGCTGGCGTATGTGGTACATAAGGTTCTGAGTGATTTCTTACACAAATTTTGAGAGGCGGTTCTGATATTACCCAGCCTCGCATACGCCGCTAATGATATCCTTTTGATGTGGGCTTCAGGAGACAGGTTCGGTGTGATATCAACCCCTAGATTACCCATTTTCTGGCCTCCTGCTCCCTCCAGTGCTATATAGTCATAATGGCTTGGCGCTTTCTCTTGACAATTCATCCTCCTCCTCCTCCTCCCTTTGCAAAGTTTCATTACCTTACATTTGCTTGAGTTTATCTCTATCAGCCATTTGTTGTGATCATTGGTTCAGTTTGTTCAGGTCATCTTGTAACCTCTTGTTCTTAATCCTCCTCGTAATTTTTGTATCATTAGCAAATATGGAGAGGAATGAGTCTATTCCCTCTGGAAGATCATTTACATATATGAGAAACAGGATAGGCCCAAGAACTGAAACCTGTGGGATCCCGCTTGTGTGTGTGTGTGTGTGTGTATTCACCTAGTTGTATTCACCTAGTTGTGTTTGCGGGGGTTGAGCTTTGCTCTTTCGGCCCGCCTCTCAACTGTCAATCAACTGTTTACTAACTACTTTTTTTTCCACACCATACACACACACACACACACACACACATACCCACGAAGCTGCCCGTGACAGCTGACTAACTCCCAGGTACCTATTTACTGCTAGGTAACAGGGGCATTCAGAATAAAAGAAACTTTGCCCATTTGTTTCTGGCTCGTGCGGGAATCGAACCCGCGCCACAGAATTACGAGTCTTGGCCGCTATCCACCAGGCTACGAGGCCCCCTGTGTGTGTGTACTCACCTAGTTGTACTCACCTACAACTAGGTGACACCACACACATCATGTGTGTGTGTAATTCTGTGGTGGTGTGTGCGGGTGTGGCTGTGTGTGTGTGTGTGTGTGTGTGTGTGTGTGTGTGTGTGTGTGTGTGTGTGTGTGTGTGTGTGTGTGTGTGTAGAGTTTTCCATATATAAATAACATACCGCTATGGAACACTCGCCGCGAAACAAGGTTTACTAATTATCTCAGCCACTTTAGAAATCCAAGTTTGCGAGTCGACAGATAACCTGACCTGTCCCTCAACGCTTCGAACCCCTCTCGAAGATGTTCGTTTCCTCTAATTAGAAAAAAACGATCCGAAAAGCGTCCGAAATTCAGCCTCGGAGTGATTGATAAAGGAAAAAATATCTGGGGATTCCTTTAAGGAACGTATAGGCTAATTAGAGGAAATTAATTAACGAGAGAGCTAATTAGATTGAAGA
>WNGS01004374.1:13309085-13328598 GCA_020271785.1 Procambarus virginalis
ACACGTCTTCCCTTAAATCACTATAAACCCCCCTGCCCCCCTCCCCCCCCCTGCCTCATCCCCCCCCCTGCCCCATCCCCCCCCCCCCCCCAGCTCTCCGAGATCTTAATTTCTCGCTCGGGTTTTCGAATCACTTCGTTGAAGCCTCTTGGGGATCGTTCAGCCGAGCAATGGGTGTGTGTTGTGTGTGTGTGTGTGTGTGTGTGTGTGTGTGTGTGTGTGTGTGAGTGTGTGTGTGTGTGTGTGTGTGTGTGTGTGTGTGTGCAGAAGCCGAGTTTATTGTTTCCACGGGACCCGTTGACGGTGATTTGTAAAGGGTCTCATGTAGCTATCTGCAGCGTCCTGGTTATCTGTCTGTCGAACTGTCTGGTTATCTGGTCACTCGTCCGTCAGTCCTCTCTCTCTCTCTCTTTCGCTGTCTGCTCATTAAAACACTTACACACACACACACCACACACACACACACACACACACACACACACACACACACACACACACCACACACACACACACACACAAGACACACACACACACACGACAAAGCTAGAGAAGATTCAGCGGTATCCACCGGCTCGTCCCGAACTGAGAGAATACTACTAGGAAAGGCTAAGGAGCTGACCTCACATCCTTGGAAAACAGAAGAGCAGGGGAGACATGAAACCACCTACAAAATCTCAGGAATTGACAGGAGGACAAAGACAAACTCTTCAGCACGGGTGGGACACGAACAAGGGGACACAGGTGGAAACTTAGTACCCAGATGAGCCACAGAGACGTTAGAAAGAATTTTTCAGTGTCAGAGTAGTTAATAAATGGAATGCACTAGGAAGTGATGTGTGGAGGCTGACTCCATACACAGTTTCAAATGTAGATATGATACAGCCCAATAGGCTCAGGAATCTGTACACCTGTTGATTGACATTTGAGAGGCGGGACCAAGAGCCAAGCTCAACCCCCGCAAGCACAATTAGGTAAGTACAATTAGGTAAGTACACACACACACACACACACACACCATATACACATTCTCTTTCTTTCTCTGCTTCTGTCTCTGCCTTTCTCTCTCTCTCTCTTTCACGTTTTATCTGTCCTTTTTTATCCATATTTATCCATACATACATCTATCCCCAATTCCACCGAATTATACATGCATCGACCGAACCATCCCACACCCCTCCATCCATCCATCCATCTATTCTTTTCTACTTAACCATCTATCCTATTCACTACTTATCCATCTCTAGGAGCTCATAGCCCCTTAACATTTCATCCACCGCAAATATATTCATCTATCCATCCCCCCTCTACCCTTCATCTGTCCATTTATTTATCCCCATCTAATATACAACCATGGGCCTGCCCTCTTTATCTTAACATTCGTCACTCTCGCCTATCCATCCATCCATCGAACCATCAAGCGTTATTCATCCATCCATCTACCCATTAAATCATCCATCTACCCATTAAATCATCCATCTACCCATTAAATCATCCATCTACCCATTAAATAACCCAGCTACACATCCGTCCACCAGGGCGTCAAAGGAAGGGCAGCGCCACCAATAAGAAGTAAGGACCCTATATTACTGGAGATAGGAGCGTTGGCGATGCTGCTCTTTTACACGAACTTCTCTGTTGGGTCCATCAATCATCAATCACCAACATCAATCCTCTGTTGGAGTGATGAGCTCTCTAGTCCTCCAACACCGTCTCCAACACACTGTCTCCAACATTGTCTCCAGCACCACCGACATGACAATTACTACCAGCATGGCACTACCACCATTTCCCTTACTACCATCAAAATGATATTTCAATTACTGCCACCCCTTATTATAACCACCCATTACAACCACGATTACTACCATTACTGCCATCAACACCACGACGCCCACTCTCATCACCACCACCACCACATCACCACTACCAATACAACACCACATCACCACTACCACCACCACCACATCACCCCCCGTACACACATGTTGAGGGCTGGAACTCTGTATTCTACATACGGGCCAGGGGAGAGAGGGGGAGGAGAGAATAAATACAAATAAGACCTTCTTAGAATTCTTCGTTTTTCTTGTCTCTATTTTCAGATTCTTGAGGACATCTGATGTAGTGGAAGAATGCAGCCTCCAGCTGGGTTTGTTGTGGTGGCGATATCTTGTGGCGTTTAAGGGCGCCCATTTCCATCCAAATTGCCACTTTGTTGCCATTTCAACAAGTTTGAATTTGCTTTAAAGAGACGCTTGATATGTAGGAGCTGACTTTTATCCTTGGCTGTTGTTGTGGTTGCGGCAGAGTTGTGTGTTGGTAGTAGTTGTAGTCGTAGTAGGGGGTAGAAGTTGTTGTAAAAGTGATAGTAGTAGTAGTAGTAGTAGTATTAGAAGTGGCAGTAATAGTTGCAGTTGAAGTATCAGCAGGAATTGTGGTTGTTCTTGCATAAGTACTGCTTGCTGCACGAGAAAATTAAGTGTCATTACTAGTATTATTATCATCAAGATTGTTATGCATATTTTTTTGCATTATTACTATTATCAGCAGTAACATTAGTAGCGGAGAGGCCGGCAGCGATCGTCTCCTTAAAACATCAAATCACTGATTCCTGAAGGCGGAAAAAAATCATTCTTTTCCGGACAACTCATCTTTCATGGTGCACTGGAGTCGTCCGCTGACGTTGGGTCAGGTCAGGTCAGGTTGGGTTTGGTTAGGTCAAGTTGGTTGAGTTTCTTGTCCTGATGACGTCGGGGAGGTATATATTTTTCACAAACCTTAGACCCTACTCTCTCCGAGACATGGTACCACACCAGAGACTGATCCGGAAACTACAAGAACATTGAGTCCTGGAATTATTTTAAGGAATGGATAAACAAAATGACTTAAATGCAGAAAGCAGAGAACCGTTCTGAACCTGCGTCAAGCAGATAAACTTTATTTACGTCAAACACAAAGACTTCGTCTACGTCGAGTACGGGAGAATTCATCTACTTCAAGGAGATCGATTCTCGTTCGTCAAGCAAGGCGACCTCTCCTGCATGAACACGACGACCTCGGTTACGTCAAGCAGAACCCCGTCACTTCCGTTAAACCAGGATCTTACCTACTTCAAGCAGGAAGATCTCGCCTACGTCAAGCAGAGACATCATACCTACGTCAGCAACGACATTCATCAACATCAAAAAGGACGGTGTGTGGAGAAGTTGGAAGACAAGGAACTTACTGAACTCAAGACAATCGACTTGAGAATGGTCCAGGACGAACCGAAACGTCGTCGTCCCTTCACCTTCTAGTGTGTGGTCTGGTCAACTTACTGGAACACCAGATTTTCCAGATGTGAAGGTGTACCTGGTGTCCCCCCCGGCCCTCTGCTACCCTCCCAACCGTGCCCAGAACATCCCACCACCACCTTCCATAACTCAGCTCGACGAGTAAGCCATAAATGCCGTATAGACCAGGTACAACTCCACGGGGAATGAGTCCACCTTGTCGTTCCTGCCGCTCGTAGAGCATCGCTGTCCCGTATTTACTGTCCAATCGCCTATTTTATGGATTACTCTCGCATCGTGCACGCAGACGAGGGCGGGGGAAGGGGAGGCGAGAAAGGGCTAAAAACATAGACCATAGAAACTGAAGTCAATATAAATTTCATTAGTTCGAGGCTGGTGAGCAAGGAACCTCAATAATTTGGTCCCCCCAGTGAACAGCGAAGGCTGTTGACGCAGAAGGCGGCGAGGTGGTGGAAGCCAAATTCCAAAACACCTGAGGAGGAATGCGTGGGTGACGGCCCCGGTGAGCAGAATCACCGTCTAATCCCCCAAAGCCAACACTTTCACGACCACTAGAATGTTTACACTTGAGGGACTCTCTTTTGTAGCGAGTTAAATGCTGGAGACAGTGCCGTTGGAACGGTCGGCTGAGCCTTTAACGAGACGTGGAGAGCTTTGTGTTGGCGTGTAGTGACGCTGACTCTCAATAGATCTTGAACATTGTTAGTTCAACTATTGCTCTGAAGGTTCACATATACCCTGGAGGATTTATTTTTTTGACGAACTTTGATAGTGAAAGATGAATCATTATCACACAACAAACTTCATGAAAGTCCTCATATATACGATATAATACTGCCCATTGATAGTTTCTCTGGGCTGGTTATTCCACTTCACTAAGTCATCGTTGGCTCAGACACGATATGAAGCTTTCAAACTTCCTTTCAAACTTAACAGCAGAAATTCCCAAGTAAAACAAAAAAAAGGCACTCACATCAGTAAAGAAGTGTGTGAACATTTGTTGCTGTATTTTTAAAATACAAAAGAAAATTTACATTTTATCCAGACTGCGAGAAAATTTGACTGATATGTTTGATAATGCTGTTTTATGCCATGTATCAGAATGCTGAATCCCAATTCGTGTTGTTAATTGCTATGCTTATGCTGTCCTACTCGGGATAATACTAGGGGAATAAGTGTTGTATTATAATATACGCAGAGGCATGCATATATAATATGGATATGATGTATTTACAGTAGGCGAATGGACAATAGACAGTCGGAGGCGTCCGCATTTCATATCGTTTCCTGACATCCTGGACACCACCTGTCAACCCAGCGTAAAACCCACAACCTCTTGGTATCAGTTTACGAATAGGGGAACAGTGGCATCAGATGAAAAGAAACGTGCTTAGCCATTTTTTCCCAGCCAGAAATCGAACTCGCTATCCTCGATTGTGAGTCGAAAACGTAGACTACTGTGCAACTGGACATCACTGGCAATTCGAGGTTGCCTCCCTAGGTGTGGCCGTGGTTCGAGGCTGCCCCTACAGGTGTGACCCCACGCTGGCCTCTGTCACGCTTGACTGACACGAAGGTGGCTAAGTTGTCAATCAAATGCACTTGTGATGTCATGTTTACCACTACTGATGAGAGCAGATTATTGTTCCTTAAGTTAACGTAGTTGATATGCAGAGCTGCAACCGCAGTATTTTGTTCATTATTATTATTATTATTATTATTATTATTATTATTATTATTATTATTATTATTATTATTATTATTATATTTGGTTTCCTTATTAGCATTTTCATATCTTTAAGTACATTTCATCTTCATTAAATCTTAAGATACTTGATATCCAACTTATATTCACAAGTTTTTTAATTTGTTGGATTCTAATTAGAATCCAGCATATTAACTACGTTGTTAACGCGAGTTAACGACGTCCAACATGAGTAAACTACGCTATAACTCGTAATACGACAACTCCAACACTTCCTCCACATCTCCTCCAACACTCCCCCACAGCCCCTCCAACACTCCCTCCACATCTCCTCCAACACTCCCCCCACAGCCCCTCCAACACTCCCCCCCCCCACAGCCCCTCCAACACTCCCCCCACATCGCCTCCAACACTTCCCCCCACACCTCCTCCAACACTCCCACGCCTCCAACAACGTATAATCATTCCTCTCAAAAGTGTTCCTTTCCTAGTCCAACGGTCTCTTGTTTTCTTGTATTTCTTAATTCTTTTCATCCTTTATTACCATTGTTTCATTTGTCTCTTCTCCCTGGTTACCTGGTTGATACCTGGTTGATGGGGTTCTGGGAGTTCTTCTACTCCCCAAGCCCGGCCCGAGGCCAGGCTCGACTTGTGAGAGTTTGATCCACCAGGCTGTTGCTTGGAGCGGCCCGCAGAGCCACATACCCACCACAGCCGGCTGATCCGGGACTTCTCTTAGGAAACAGTCCAGTTTTCTCTTGAAGATGTCCACGGTTGTTCCGGCAATATTTCTTATAGTCGCTGGGAGGACGTTGAACAACCGCGGACCTCTGATGTTTATACAGTGTTCTCTGATTGTGCCTATGGCACCTCTGCTCTTCACTGGTTCAATCTTGCATTTTCTTCCATATCGTTCACTCCAGTACGTTGTTATTTTACTGTGTAGATTTGGGACCTGGCCCTCCAGTATTTTCCACGTGTATATTATTTGGTATCTCTCTCGTCTCCTTTCTAGAGAGTACATTTGGAGAGCTTTGAGACGATCCCAATAATTTAGGTTTTTATCTCGTCTATGCGTGCCGTATATGTTCTCTGTATTCCCTCTATTTCAGCAATCTCTCCTGCTCTGAAGGGGGAAGTGAGTACTGAGCAGTATTCGAGACGGGACAACACAAGTGACTTGAAGAGTACAACCATTGTGATGGGATCCCTGGATTTGAAAGTTCTCGTAATCCATCCGATCATTTTTCTGGCTGATGCGATATTTGCTTGGTTATGCTCCCTAAACGTTAGATCGTCGGACATCATTATTCCCAAATCCTTGACATGCTGTTTTTCTACTATGGGAAGATTTGATTGTGTTTTGTACCCTGTATTATGTTTCAGATCCTCATTTTTGCCGTACCTGAGTACATGAAATTTATCCCTTCTTTGTCCCGACCACTCCTAGCCCCTTGGTCACTCTCAGCCCCTTGGTCACTCTCAGCCCCTTGGTCACTCTCAGCCCCTTGGTCACTCTCAGCCCCTTGGTCACTCTCAGCCCCTTGGTCACTCTCAGCCCCTTGGTCACTCTCAGCCCCTTGGTCACTCTCAGCCCCTTGGTCACTCTCAGCCCCTTGGTCACTCTCAGCCCCTTGGTCACTCTCAGCCCCTTGGTCACTCTCAGCTCCTTGGTCACTCTCAGCCCCTTGGTCACTCTCAGCTCCTTGGTCACTCTCAGCCCCTTGGTCACTCTCAGCCCCTTGGTCACTCTCAGTTCCTTGGTCACTCTCAGTTCCTTGGTCACTCTCAGCCCCTTGGTCACTCTCAGTTCCTTGGTCACTCTCAGTTCCTTGTCACTCTCAGCCCCTTGGTCACTCTCAGTTCCTTGGTCACTCTCAGTTCCTTGGTCACTCTCAGCCCCTTGGTCACTCTCAGCTCCTTGGTCACTCTCAGCTCCTTGGTCACTCTCAGCCTCTTGGTCACTCTCAGCCCCTTGGTCACTCTCAGCCCCTTGGTCACTCTCAGCTCCTTGGTCACTCTCAGCCCCTTGGTCACTCTCAGCCCCTTGGTCACTCTCAGCTCCTTGGTCACTCTCAGCTCCTTGGTCACTCTCAGCCTCTTGGTCACTCTCAGCCCCTTGGTCACTCTCAGCTCCTTGGTCACTCTCAGCCTCTTGGTCACTCTCAGCTCCTTGGTCACTCTCAGTTCCTTGGTCACTCTCAGCTCCTTGGTCACTCTCAGCCCCTTGGTCACTCTCAGCCCCTTGGTCACTCTCAGCCCCTTGGTCACTCTCAGCTCCTTGGTCACTCTCAGCCTCTTGGTCACTCTCAGCCCCTTGGTCACTCTCAGCTCCTTGGTCACTCTCAGCTCCTTGGTCACTCTCAGCCTCTTGGTCACTCTCAGCTCCTTGGTCACTCTCAGCCTCTTGGTCACTCTCAGCCCCTTGGTCACTCTCAGCTCCTTGGTCACTCTCAGCTCCTTGGTCACTCTCAGCTCCTTGGTCACTCTCAGCTCCTTGGTCACTCTCAGCTCCTTGGTCACTCTCAGCTCCTTGGTCACTCTCAGCTCCTTGGTCACTCTCAGCTCCTTGGTCACTCTCAGCTCCTTGGTCACTCTCAGCCCCTTGGTCACTCTCAGCTCCTTGGTCACTCTCAGCCCCTTGGTCACTCTCAGCTCCTTGGTCACTCTCAACCCCTTGGTCACTCCTAGCCCCTTGGTCACTCTCAGTTCCTTGGTCACTCTCAGTTCCTTGGTCACTCTCAGTTCCTTGGTCACTCTCAGTTCCTTGGTCACTCTCAGTTCCTTGGTCACTCTCAGTTCCTTGGTCACTCTCAGTTCCTTGGTCACTCTCAGTTCCTTGGTCACTCTCAGTTCCTTGGTCACTCTCAGCCCCTTGGTCACTCTCAGCCCCTTGGTCACTCTCAGCTCCTTGGTCACTCTTCCCTAGCTCTCACCTTCCCTTAGCCCCCAACCCCTTCACTTCCCCCCTACACCTTCCCTCCCCCCTCACCTTCTCTCCCCCCCTCACCTTCCCTCCCCCCTACACCCTTCCCCCCCCCTCACCTTCCCTCACAGGCCTTCACACCATCAAGACCCTGCCAGTAATCCTTGAGGAACTTCATTATGTCTTCCCCCTGAGCTGACTTACCTGGACGGAGCACATGACTATGCCTCTGGGAACCTCCCGCGCATAGGTTCGAACCCTGATCAAAGCCCTTGTGAATTTGTTCATTGATATATCACGTTATTGTGATTTCCTTACGTATGTCACTCCCTTGTTCTTCGTCATGCAGGTGCCGCTGTGTCTACCTCCAATCCTTGTCCTCTAAATCCCCAACGGCCAAAATAAAGTGTACTATAAATCACAGCGGGTGGTGTAATTCACGCAATGTCCCGTTTTCTATTTGCAGGTCCTCGGTTAGCTTATGTGCTCAAGTCATTGTCTTCCAGTCCCCATGTCCTCCCTAGAGTGAGAGAACTCAGTCTCCGGTAGAGAATCTGAATTTATATGGGAGGAGGATGGGAAGGAGGAGGAGGAGGAGTACGGGGGAGGAGGAGGAGGAGTACGGGGGAGGAGGAGAAGCAGGAAGAGGGGGGGGGGATGGAGGAGGAGGAGGAGAGAAGGAGGAAAGATTGATGGTTCCGTCACGGAGTGAAAATTGAAGCATGTATTAATATGCATTAGCTCTGGGTTTACAGGCGACGAAGGCAAATTGATGAAGCCGTGTCATAGTCCATGATTGGACGCTTCGGCATTATACGTCAGCCTTTATCAAAGTCCGAGAGTAAACAACTCTTCATTATCGTCAGCCTTTGTTGGGTAGAGGAGGGGGGGGTGGGGGCATAATACCACACTCTTAAGACGCTGTCAATATGCCGTCAGAGCTCCGTCAAGATTCAGCCAAACCCCCACCGTCAAACTCACCGTCGGGATCGCCGTCGGCTCACATCAGCAAACATCGAACCATCGCCATGTTGGGGTGTCAGCCGTGCCTCTGAGTGCGTGTCCCTTTGGTGCGTGCACGACCCGGTTATGGTAAGTTGACCCTCCGGACTTTACTGGCACGGCAGTTTACAGCTGGACATTACGTTAGTAATTCCTTTAGAATGATTCAGAATTCTGTACTGAACAGCGATTGTATAAACCACTTCATTATAGCTGTATGGACCAAGCCAGAGACACAAGGATACGTGGATGGCTTGGGGGTAAGGATTGTTGGTTGTGGGGCATGTGAGCTGTCCTCATCTACATTTTGCTCTCCATCCTCTGTCCTCCACCCTCCTGTCCTCCACCCTCTTGTCCTCCACCCTCTTGTCCTCCACTCTCTGTCCTCCAACCCTGTCCTCCAACCTGTCCCTCCACCCTCCTGTGCACTCTCTATCCTCCACTCCGTCCTCCACCCCCCCCACCCTGTCCTCCACCCTTTGTCCTCAAACCCTATGACCTCCACCACACATTCCTAAATTATGTACGTATTTCAGAAGCATTCAGTTATCGAACTAAAACGAACTAGTTATGAACGCGTCCCGCCAGACAAGGAAATATACACAGATTCTAAGTTTTCTGATCAGCGGGGAATCTCTCGTCGACCATTTAAACTACTGCAATTGGCCTAAAACACTCAAACTATCACTCTCAATAACGGAGGCGAGAGATTAGACGTTACCTACCTACGGAAAATACTTGACGATGGAGGCTCGAAGGACTGAGAATATAGTGAAGTGGTTCTGTACTTCACTATGAAGAATAAATGAAGTGTGAGTATCAATGTTGTCTGTATTGGTGAGTGCAGAACATCCAATGAAAATTTAATTTAGCTAGAAATACGAAGAAATACGTACAATTAAATTAAAATAGGTACAGTTTATACAATACTTATAATTACAAAAAATACATTCAAATTTAGTACAATTACGTACAACTATGGACAACTGCGTACAAATAATTACAACTGCATACAAATACGTACAATTAGAGGTCTACGACTCTTGAACTTCCTGCCAGAAAGTTTATGAACTATTATTGAACAAAGGTTCAAGATTCCAGGAGGGAACTTGACAAGTTACAAGTGTCGGATCAAGTGAATTGTAATGGCTATGGGGGACTGTGGGCTACAAACACAAATAGCCTCACCGATCAGACAATCATCAGGGAAGCTGGGCCTTTAGCTCGTATATGATTGTAGAAAAACTCGACGTGTCACAGGTAAAGGTTCAGGAAAGCCGTCTTTCCAAGTTGGTGCTTAATGACGGGTCGACGGACGTCTGTTGGATGTGTCGATGAGGGTTCACTAGACTTGTCGATGAGGTGTTCATTGGACGTGTCGAAAGGAGACACATTCAAGGAAGAAGACTGATCAGTGAGCGTTGCAACAAATGCCCAACGGTCATGCTTGCATGTGTTTTGAACCCCCTCCCCCCTCTCTCTCTCTCTTCCGCAGGTGTGTGGCGACATCCCTCGAGGGTCAGCGGAAACAAGAACCACCTCTTATATCCTCACTAATACGCGGAACTAGCCAGCGTTTACACGTACGAGTGTGACGAACAGTTTGTATAGCTATTCTCGGTCATTTAGCGAGACGTCTCCCTACACACGCTGCTCTCCCTCCTCTCATCTTTGCTTCTGCAGCCGCCCAGCTCTCGTCTCGACCACAAAGACTTGGTTGAGATCATCTGTATGTGTGTTTCTGGGCCTACATGTGGCCACTGTGTCTGTATGTGCCATGGTTTCTGGGCCTACATGTGGCCTCTGTGACTGTGTGTGCGACGGTCTGCTTGTGTGGCGACGACGAGTCACGATAACGTGGCTGAGAGATATACTGACCAAACCACATACAGCGGAAGATAGAGAAGCGACGACGCTTCTCCAACTTTATTCAGGACGGGCCCGAAACGTCGTCGTTTTTCCATCTTTTGTGTGTGGTTTGGTCGTCTGCTTGTGTGGCTCTTTGTTACGACTAAACGACCATTCTTGCTTGCTTGTTTGCCTGCCTACCTGCCTGCCTGCCTCCCTCCCTGCCTCTCTCTCGCTGTCTGCCTGCCTGCCTTCTTGCTCCTCCCTCCCTGCCTCCTACTTTCATATTCTCCCTTTTAATATCTTTTTATCCTAATATAAACAAAAAAATAGCGCTACGATTTTATTTTTATTTCTTCGATTTTACACAAAATATTACAACGCCTAAGACTCATTACAACCCCTCCCCCACCCCCCCACCCAGCAGCATACAGTAATGCTCGGGACCTTACAGCCGCTACCATTACAGCAGTACATTAAGGACCATTACAGCCACCACCGCCATTATATACTCTCCTTATCAGCGCCGTTACCTCAGCGGATCTCTCCCGTAGGCCGGGCCGTCCCAGCTATCATTTGTCCTCCCTGCTAATAGCTCACGTGGATTAATTAGAAGGCTGGGCGATCATTTTCACCCCCTGCTCCCCCTGCCTCCCACTCCAGGTTAGGAATTACTGGTGCTATATTGTCTATAAGAATTGCCACAATTACCCTCCAACCCTCTCCAGCATGAAAATGAGGAGCTCATGCCTGCTTTTTTTTTCGCTGTTAAATGCATTTTTTTTAAGAAAGTTAAGAGATAATTTAAGTCATTTTTCTACTGTTAATATCATCCCTGTTGGAGGTTATTTAGTTCTGTTTTTGAGAGTTTATCTTTCATTTTTATTTATCTATATTCCCCTCTAGTTGTACTCACCTTAGTTGTACTCATCTAGTTGTGCCTGTGGGAGTTGAGTAAGTAATTATCAGAAGAAGGCTCCCAAGCCGAGGAGTCTATGAAGCACTTTGCGGGAGTTGAGCTTTGCTCATTGGTCCTGCCTCTCAACTATTAATCGACTGGTGTATATATTCCTGAGCCAATTGGGGATCTATCACATCTACATTTCAATTATATATGTTTATACAAGAATGTAAACGGGTTGTGAAGGTACATCTATTGGTGATATGTTAATGACATGTTGGTGATTATCTGATGACAAAGATGAGCCAATTGAAGGCCATTATATTTTATAACTGAGCGCTGAGTGAAATTAAAGGGTTTATAAAGACCACAAATTNCCCCCTCAAGAGTCACCCATCAAGAGTCACCCATCAAGAGTCAGCCCTCAAGAGTCACCCATCAAGAGTCACCCCACAAGAGTCAGCCTCAAGGTATCGCCAGGACATCAAGTGGGAGAAGACTGACAAAGAAAGGGGATAATCTCACACAGTTTCCTTACCGGGGTTACTGCACTCAACCTTCCTGTAAGGTCATTCTAAATCAGAAATTCTAAAGACATTCTAAATGTTTCTCTAAATCACATGTGGCATCTTCTGATATTCTTGGGCCTCCAGTAAACACGCCCTGTGGCACTAACCCTAAGCGCTCGCTGGTATCTGAGAGCTGCATGTAAGACAATGATAAGAGAGACTTGACATCACAAGTCAGATATGATAGGAGTTGTTAATGAAGCGGGTGTAAGGTCTCTCATCCCCGCCTGTGTGGTGTGGTCCGTGTGTCACATAACTTCTTCGGTACCACACTGTGTGTGTGTGTGTGTGTGTGTGTGTGTGTGTGTGTGTGTGTGTGTGTGTGTGTGTGTGTGTGTGTGTGTGTGTGTGTATACTCACCTAGTTGTAGTCACCTAGTTGTGCTTGCGGGGATTGTGCTCTGGCTCTTTGGTCCCGCCTCTCAACCGTCAATCAACAGGTGTACAGTTTCCTGAGCCTATTGGGCTCTATCATATCTACACTTGAAACTGTGTATGGAGTCAGCCTCCACCACATCGCTTCCTAATGCATTCCATTTGTCAACCACTCTGACACTAAAAAAGTTCTTTCTAATATCTCTGTGGCTCATTTGGGCACTCAGTTTCCACCTGTGTCCCCTAGTGCGTGTGCCCCTTGTGTTAAACAGCCTGTCTTCATCAACCCTGTCGATTCCCCTGAGAATCTTGAATGTGGTGATCATGTCCCCCCTAACTCTTCTGTCTTCCAACGAAGTGAGGTTTAATTCCGGTAGTCTCTCCTCGTAGCTCATACCTCTCAGCTCGGGTACTAGTCTGGTGGCAAACCTTTGAACCTTTTCCAGTTTAGTCTCTGTGTGTGTGTGTGTGTGTGTGTGTGTGTGTGTGTGTGTGTGTGTGTGTGTGTGTGTGTGTGTGTGTGTGTGAAACATATAGTAGGTATGTTAGATATCTTCTATATGCCGGGTAGAATGATTAGATAATCGACAGCAGGAAAGGCGATGCCCAAGAACTAGCAGCTCAGTCTTGCAGGCACAAATAGATGGAAACAAATAAGTGAATGAACACACACACACACACACACACACACACACACACACACACACACACACACACACACACACACACACACACACACACAAAACATACCAGTAAAGTAAGCAAATGATAGCCAGTTATTTGTTAAGGAGATGAATGACCCGGTGGGCTTATCAGTTAATGGCCAATCGGAATATGTAAAACTAACAGGCTTATCTGGGCCATCCCCCGCTATCACCCTTATCGCTACAATCAACAATTAACCTAACCATTCTCCATTTTGGCTTCATTTAATTTCCGCGAAAACGCCGCATTTCAATGGCACTTTCAAATCTCTCTCTGCCCATTTGGTTAAAAATTCTTGCGAACCTAACTGATCAAACTGGGAATGGAAGGAAATCATATTTGGAGGCTCTGTAGACAGTGTAATCGCAAACATTTGAGAACGCAAAGACTCGTGTTGTGTACAAAGGGGAGACAGAATTGCTCTGGAGTTGTACACGGGACTCATTAGTGAGACAAGCTATTTAACTGTTGCTTAAAGGGCAGAGGACGCCCTCCAGCACAACCTGGAATTAATAGCCAGTGATTAGATCCGCCTGTACCAATCCCTATCTGTGTGATATATATATATATATATATATATATATATATATATATATATATATATATATATATATATATATATATATATATACGTGTATATATATATATATATATATATATTATATATATATATATATATATATATTACGACTTATAAGGGTTCTGGAGGGAGCAGCGAAATGTCGTCACTGATAACTTTATTTTTTTATGTGACGTTAACTGGACTTTTTTATGTTAATATGCGAATATTTTGGATGGGTTAATATGTGTGTGTCCTCGTGTGACAGAGAGCGCACTCTCCACTAAACCTGTGAACTGGGTGGGAGGAGGCGGCGGAGACAGGCACTTGGTTTGGCTCTGTGGCGTTGGTGGTGATTTCAACGCGCATCGAGAAGCGTTCCAAGAGACGAGTCTCCGGACCTTTAAGGGAATAATGTGAGTGTGTGTGTAGTCGCAGTTGTTTTCCTTCATGGCTAAACTCAAAATTCGATGAGCAAATGTTCTCAGAGCATTAACAAATACACTGAGAACGCCCAGGCCCAACAAATACATTCGGAGATCCCACCCACAGGGTTTTCTGGGGGGATGGAGGTGGGGCTCTGCAAATCAAGTCATAGATCGAGTACAAACAAATAAAGATATATATACATATATATACCGACAAGCAAATAGAGTCGTAGGTTCGAGCATGTCAGTAGAGAGGATGCAATATTATAGTCGTTTATCACGGCCCTCAGACTAGAGCACCTGAGCCTGTAACGTGATCCTCGACAGGTGAGCTAGATGGGAACGGGTGAGGGAGTGGAGGTAAGAGTGAGGGAGAGGGATTAGGGTGAGGGAGAGAGTGGGGGGGGGGAGTGAGGGACGAGGGTAAGGGACAGGGGTTAAGGAAATATGTGAGGGACAAGGGTGTAGGGGGTGGTAAGGGGGGAATGACAGATGGTATGGGTGAGGGAGAGACAAATATGAGGCAGGTGAGGGAGAAAGTGAGTGGTAAATGAGGGCTGAGGTACCAGGTCAAACTGGGGTCACAAGGCTGAAGTACCAGGTCAAACTGGGGTCACAAGGCTGAAGTACCAGGTCAAACTGGGGTCACAAGGCTGAAGTACCAGGTCAAACTGGGGTCACAAGGCTGAAGTACCAGGTCAAACTGGGGTCACAAGGCTGAAGTACCAGGTCAAACTGGGGTCACAAGGCTGAAGTACCAGGTCAAACTGGGGTCACAAGGCTGAAGTACCAGGACAAACTAGGGGGTGAATAAGCTGATGTATCAGGTCAAAAGTTTCGATGTGGCGGTCCATTGCTCTTGATGATGAACGGGTCACGAGCCATCAGGTCACTCTGACAATGTCATTGTCAGCGTGGGTGACAATGACATTTGTTTACTGTGTGTGTGTGTCTCTTTCTGGGTCACTTGTGGCCTCGTGACGAGCGGGAACGGACTCGCACGAGCTCTCTCACACACACACACACACACACACACACACACACACACACACACACACACACACACACACACACCACACACACACACACACACACACACCCACACACACACACACAGATGAGTCCAGCAGCAGCAGCAGCAGCAGGCGGGGAGCCACACTGGGAAGGACCACTTCACCAGATTCTGAAGGAATATATATATGGACAAGAAAAGAAGAGTGGCCTGGGGTTCCTGCCACTTCGGAGGGGGGGGACCGACCGACCCCCTGCCGTGACCTTCGACCTGACCTCACCCCCCCCCCAGCTGCTCCCCCTCCCCCTTGACCGTGTCTAACAGATTGACTTTAATGCTCCACTTCGCACCGCAATTATGTTGTCTACGGCGATCCCTTCTAAAGGGACTCGGGCCATACCCATTCCCAGGCTACACTTCGTGTCCTTCTGACTTTTGAAAAACTACCTATAAATCATTACAATTCTCGGAACCACAGAGGCACCGTCCTTGCTGATGACCCGCTGTTGAATGGCCTTGTTAAGGCCCCCAGAGCGGCGGGTGATCGGGCTATGAGGCGCCGTCGTAGGGGGGGGGTGGGCGGTAGAGACACCGGGATTTGGGGGATTTATTAAACGTCAAGTCTAGGGCAGTATTGATGGCGGTAGAACAATGCAGAAGAGTAGAGGGATAAGAGTATTGGTATCAGTGGTAGTAATGCCTGAGTGGCCGGTGGTGGGTGGGTGTGAAGGAGAGAAGTGAGAGAGTGGCAGAGAGAGAGAGAGAGGGAGGGAGAGAGAGACAGGCAGATAGAGACAGAGGGGTGAGGGAACTATGAGGAGAAAGCGCCAAGCCATTACGACTATATATATATAGCACTGGGAGGGGATAAGGATAACAGACATCTCCTGTCCACGAGGCTAACCATAGCCCGTGCTTCTTGCCCCGGTCCTGTGCAGGGTAATTACGGGCTCACCTTAGCCCGTGCTACTTGGAACTTGTTACGAGTAGACTGAATCTATAACAGCATCTATCAGGATAAGGATTTGGGATGGAACAGGGAGGAAGGAATGGTACCCAGCCATTTAGACGGTCGGGGATTGAACGCCGACCTGCATGAAGCGAGACCGTCGCTCTACTTCCAGCCAAGTGGTTGGACAGAGACAGAGAGAGAGCAGTAATATAACATCAGCAGGTTGAGAGCCCACACGCCCAACACTGCGGCAGACGCCACTCGACCCCAGAAAAGACCACCACTATTTTCCTTCGGGTTTTACCGTTAAGAGTTAATGTTTTGTTCAAAGCTTTACTTCCCCCCTGAAGATTATCGGGTCGCTTGGCCTACACGGCATCGTTGCTTACTGCCTCTCGCACACAACACTCACTCCTGTTACTTCCATTAATTGAGGCGTATTTAGTCCTTATCCGAATCACTGTATTTCTATTCTACATATAAAATATAATTATTTAGCCTTTGTTGATTCTTCTACACTCACCAATGTTGCCAACTCAATTTTGTTTTCATACAAAAATGCTAAAAATATCTAAACGGTCTAGATTTTTCAGATATACATGTACAAAATAATTTTAACATATTACGTATTACTAATTCTCCAGGACATTTCATTATAATATATAAATAATAACACTAATATGTTAATAGTACTAATAAAGTCTAATAATGCTACCTGATATTTCTTCATTAAGCAAATCCTTAATATAGAAATATCCTGCCTATCCTCGTAGGATTATTAACTGGTACATGGAACTCAACCAGTGACGCAAGATACAAGGAACTCAACCAGTGACGCAAGATACAAGGAACTCAACCAGTGACGCAAGATGCAAGGAACTCAACCAGTGACGCAATATGTATGTAAACTAACATCTTGCGTTTATAATTTATTCATAATCCTACTTAGCCTTACGAGTAATACTGATCCAAATTGACAGTGTTATTCTGGCCGTTTAGCAAATAAGTATTTTCTTAAATGCTCTTTTGTATTTGGGGTTGTTTGGTAGAATTGTTTTACTTATCCTGTAAATCTGGGGCCCCTGGGATTTTATCCCTGTATACGAACGGCCCTTGACCGTAAGGAGTATATCCCAGAGCGTATACGAATTATCCTGCTGTCAATAGGAAGATGATCCTAGCTTGTGTATGAACCGTCCTTGAGGTGATCTCTGTGACGATCGCAGCATTGCTGGTGTACGAAACAGCACCAAGCCGTCGCCAAACACACAAGACCAAGCTGTTGGCGGCTGCAAATGTTAGCGAAGGTGTTGAGGCTTCTCGGCTCAGCCGCCGCCGCTAAGTATGAGGTGTGAGCCTCAGAGCACCAGAAGGCTTCCAGCTTACGTGTTTCTTAAGAAGCAACTCCCGCAACTTAATGAGACGCTGAAGTACACAATAAGTAACCCATAATTAACACACACTAATTAGCTGGTCTTCTTAACGCCCTCACATAACATAAGACTAATTGGATCCCCTGATACATGATAACTCAGGTGAGATCGTGTTAAGGTTATATTAAGGAGAGAAACACGCAGATACCCGACCGTAAACGCTTTGATGGTTAGCATTATCAGGTCCGGGGCTCTTCAATTAAGGATCCCCCTGGTTAATAGCGGTTCCTATCAGGCGGAGGAGCTTTGCATCAGGCGACCACTACCGGATCCTCGCCTGCTCTGTGCTGGTGGTGGTGGTGTGGTGTGGTGGTGGTGGTGGTGGTGGTGGTGGTGGTGGTGGTGGTGGTGGTGGTGGTGGTGGGGTGCTGAGTATGCTGCTACGGCTGCTGTTGTCTTGTAGGTCCAGGTTACTGGCGTCTGGACTCACAAACACAGCCACCGACTCAATTTGTACATCACATGTCTAATCCATGTTTTACCGCCCCCCCTACATCATCTACGCACACACACACACACGCGCGCGTGCGCGCCCTCCCGCAAGTTTTCTGGTGAATGAAACGTGATATGTCGTTTACGAACGACCAGTATAGCTGAAATAAAATCATAGCAGGCGATAAAACGTCAGAAGGGAGTTGACATAGAGAGTTCTTGGAGCAGTTAAGTGGAGGAGAAGTGACATTATCTCATATGGTACAAGCTGGTCTCGAACCCTGGCTCCAACGACCACACTCGGCGTCACATACCTCACTGATAATTGTAACACGAACCTCCACCTGTTAAGCCAACCTCTACTCTCCTACCCCTCCACCTTCCCTCCTCGCCTCCACTTACCCTCCTTCTCCTGTTCTGTGTTGATTCTTTCCGCTTGTTTTGTTCCGCTTTGGTTTATGTTGTTCCTTATTCCCGCATAATGCCGAGTGTCGCTGTCTTCACTGTTACACCTGCTGTTGCTGGAACAGTTCTCTCCCGGGTGCTACACCTGCTGTTGCTGGAACGGTTCTCTCCCGGGTGCTACACCTGCTGTTGCTGGAACAGTTCTCCCCCAGCTGCTACACCTGCTGCTGCTGGAACAATTCTCTCTCCCAGCTGCTACACCTGTTCTTGGGTTCTCTGCTGCCACCTTCATTGGATCTGCTGTACAAATGCCGCTTCTTCTTCTGCTGCTTTGTTTCTACTGTTTTTCTTCCCCCTGGTCATTGTTGCGGCCTTGGGAGCATCTTCAACGGTGATTGTCTGCCTCTCCCTCCTGAACTTCTCCCAGAATGTGTTGCATCTCTCTGTGCTCTTCAGCCTTTACCCCTAATGCAGTTCCAGCTCTCTCGTATGCTGCTGATACCTGCTGTTCTCTCGCCTGCTTCCTCATCTTGAAGCCTCCTCGTTGGTCCTGCTGCTCTGCTTATGCCTGCTTTGTCGTGCTGCCTTGTTCTCTTCCTCATTATTTTCATGTATATCCATAATGTCCCTCAAATATATCAATCGTCGCGGATTCTTTTTAAGACTTGGGTTCATTTATAGGTTCCAATTGACGTTCCACTAGGAACAGTGGAACGTCAATAAGGTACATTGGTACATGACGTTGCTATTGAAACTTGCAAGCCAAGAGCTTTGATTTCACATGCGTTCATCCGATTGGTGTGACCCCTTGACAGTCATCTTTGTCCGACCCGAGCAAACATCTCTCTCTTTTTTTTTCTTTATCTGGGATTCTTTGGCTGTCTATAACTCTCCGACTTTATATACGTTTGTTCTGGTGTTTCGTTGTCAGCCTTTGTTTTTCTTGCTGTGCCGCTATATATATATATATAT
>WNGS01004374.1:13341800-13356659 GCA_020271785.1 Procambarus virginalis
GTTGATCTCCTGATTATTATTTTGGGATTAGCGACTTGGGAGATAATGAACGGGAGATTACCGGGGTGGCGTTTGGCGTCTCAGGTCCAGGCGGGAGCGCGGGGCGCGCTGATGTTGTCCTCTTGGTCTGATGGGCACCACTCTTCACCTTGCGGTAACAGGTTCCCTGGGAGCTATTCGTAACAAGATAAGAAATAAGAATGTCAATTAAGCTTTCTTAATCCAGAATTAGCTTTTGTCACTCTTCTCTGTACAGATTCCAAAAATTTATGGCCATTTTATAGTATGACGGCCAAGAGTGACTGCTGTGGCCTTACAAGGGCCAACAACAAGGCTGTGGGCCGCATCTGGCCAGTCGTTAGCTTGGGCGGACCTAATCCTCTAGTCGGGTTTATGTCCCCAACAACTGGAAATTAAACGAACCCAATGAGACCACGTAACCTAATCCGGGTAGGAATGTGTTCAGAAAGTAAGTGAACTGTCTCCAAGTAGATGAAAAACATGCACAACAGTAAAGTATAAAATGTAACAATATACACCAGTTGTATTTTGGACTATAACAAAAAATAGAACCAGTGAAGAGCAGAGGTGCCATGGGCACAATCAGAGAACACTGTATGAACATCAGAGGTCCACGGTTGTTCGACGTCCTACCAGCGAGCATCAGAAATATTACAGGAACAACCGTGGACATCTTTAAGAGGAAACTAGATTGTTTCCTTCAAGGAGTGCCGGACCAACCGGGCTGTGGTGGGTATGTGGGCCTGCGGGCCGCTCCAAGCAACAGCCTGGTGGACCAAACTCTCACAAGTCAAGTCTGGCCTCGGGCCGGGCTTGGGGAGTAGAAGAACTCCCAGAACCCCATCAACCAGGTAAAAAGAGATTCTTTGTATAAATTTAACAAAAAGCTCTATAAATAAAAAAAGTTGGAAAGGTTAATTTCGACTCACGAAGATAAATATCCCCAAAAAATGATTCAAATTAAATCCACCGGCAATATCACAGACAATTGCAAGGTCCAGCAATCAATCCTAGCAGAGAACCTTTATTAAAACAATTAGTTATTCACCGGGAGAAACACGCAACACTGAGACAGGAGTAATGCCAACGAGGAGTAATTAATAGTTAGAATTTCAGATCTGGCGTTAGCGGTGATCCACGGGCAGTTTAGGGCCCGTGTTTTAGTGTAATATTGCCAGCCCCCACACCTCGCACGGCTCTTAAGAACACCGTTACCTGCTATTCTTAGCGTCTGGGCGTGATCGACATCTGGTGTGTGGGGCGTGATGTGCTGGAAACACTCCAGGGTGAAGTATTACCTTATTCTTCCAGCACTTTCACGATCATTCTCTTCTACACACCTCCAGCATACAGCCCCACCCAACCAGCCACCCCCCCACCCTCAGAGCCCCTCCTCCTGCACCCACTCCAAGGAGCCCCTCCCCAGCACTCACCCCCAGAAGCCCCATCCCCATAGAGTTATTTTCTGAGGCGTCTATGATGAAGGATGTTTCCTCAGAAGAGCTTCCCTCAGGGACTTTACTTTTTTCCAGAACTTTCCTGGGTTTATGTAGTCGACTTGAATTTGCTTATTAGGTCATCCCTTGTTTGGTGTACTCTGTTTTGCATAGATCTTGCAGCTCATCTTGTAGCTCCACTCAGCCCTGCCCATAGGGTTCCCTCCCCACTCAGACACCCCCACTCACTTTCCTGTCCCTATATAATGTGTATTTAGGAGCCTATTGCATTGAGTGCATACAGGCGCACATATATACACAGGCAAGCACGCAAGCAAATATGTCAAAGAATTTGTTTTCCATTTAATAGCATAATTTTCCTGCAATATGCCAGTCCTTTTTCTCCCTTTAGAACAGCCTGTTGCGCTCACACAGTCTCCGTGGCATTGAACGCACATAGTAATAACACCCAGAAAATAGTCAGTGATATTCGAATGAATGTTTTAGCTGCTAAAGAAAACAGATTTGAAATTAAATTCCTATGGATACCATCACATGTTGGCATCTCCATTCCAGTACTGGTGAAACATAGGAGGTTATATAAGATCCAGAGTAATTCTTTACTCTTACGGGCTCACCATAGCCCGTGCTACATGGACACATCGTTCTGAGTAGCTAAATCTAAAACAACAACAACAATTCTTTACTCAAATTTCTAAAGGCAGCTTTATATGTTGGGAACAATGTCTTCGTGTTGATCTTCGTCTCCGAGGTAGTGGTAGCAGGTCTCCACGTGCTAGTTCACGGTCGTGCTGAATTGCAAGATCCCAAATGAGGCCTAAAAGGGAGCAAAATAAAGCAGAAGAATAGCAGCAGGACTTCTAATAAAGTCTCTAGAATAAATCCTGGCTTTTGAAGCCGGAAGCGTGTGTTGCACTGTGATAGTTTGAGCAACATATTGCAACCTGCAGTGTGAGTGGGCCTTCATGGTTGGGGAGGGAACCAGGGCAGGATGGGGAATGGTGGTGGGGAAGTGAAGATGGAGAGTATGGTAGTACAGTGGGAGATAAGGTGAGGGGAGGCACAGGGAAGCTGAGAGAGTGGGGAGTTGACGGGTGCGGGGGGATGAGAGAGCGAGAAAAGCGGAAATGGGGTAGTGGGGGGAAGGGGGGAAAAGGGGGAGGGTAGAGGCGCGGAAATGTTTAGGAGAAATAATGAGGGGAGATGATGGTGTGAGGGGATGAGGGGGGGGGGGGCCCAGAGAGACAGCAATGGTCGCCAGGGGACCCTGGCTGGGTGCCCTGGCTGGGGGACCCTGGCTGGGGGACCCTGGCTGGGGGACCCTGGCTGGGGACCCTGGCTGGGGGACCCTGGCTGGGGGACCTGGCTGGGGGCCCTGGCTGGGGGACACTCCAGTTGATCACCACAACAATGTGATCAAAACGCTGCCATCGCCTCAATCACAAGTTATTTACATCACCATTTTCAAAACAATTTCAAATAAAAACTCAAATCAAGCGCGCAAGTTTTGTTTGAAGTTGTTTTACTAGTGAGAACATGGCGAGAGTACAAGTTAGATGACAGCGACGGGAATACTGGCAGGAGAAGAGACGCCAAGCAGCAGCACCGAGATGGCAACTCGGGTGTCGGCTTCAATCGTTTATGAATGCGCTCTTGATTCGTTTATGATTCTCATTGACACTAAGCTAATCTGAGCATCGTTCGATCCTAAGTCGGCGGATTAGAGGCTATCTGACGCAAGAGAAGAATAGGGGGGGGGGAGGGTGAGGGGGACGCTTCCAAAATGTTTAAACGAAATTGTACTTATTTATGCCATTTCTAAACAAAATCTAACCAAAAGGGTCGAAACCTTTGTAAAAACGGACGTGAAACATACCAAATATGCGATCCAGTTCGCCACCAACACACCCGGAGACGTCAGCAAACTGTGAAAGAAATACAAACTCATAAAAAAAAATATCTAAAAATTTGGCATCGAGTTCCGCTGATCAATGGCCGAGCAACCGGGCACATTTCCCTTTAGGAGGAGGAAAAGAGTGTCAAGCCTCATCTATCCTATCAGATCGAAAATCCCGCGGATAACCCTTATGGCTACGCCTTGCCGCGCGCGTGACTTAAGTCCCTCCTAGACCGCCCTCTTCCTTTGGCAAGCGGGCCCTAGTTAGGAACGTAAGCACCTCAATATAGCTGTAATTGTCGAGCTGGCCACGACCCTTCCACAGAATGATATCCAATTACTTGGTATAATAGAGCAGGAGGGGCATGGACAGGGGGTGGGTAGGGTACACGGAGGCTTGGCAGCGAAGGAGAGTATAAGCGGTTATATATATGGGAACGAGAGAGAGAGAGAGAGAGAGAGAGAGAGAGAGAGAGAGAGAGAGAGAGAGAGAGAGAGAGAGAGAGAGAGAGAGAGAGAGAGAGAGAGAGAGAGAATATATGGTTGACTCTCACCACTCCAGGTGCGCACTCAGCCAATCATCACCAACTGGTTACAATCTACACAAAATAATACTTCACAATCAGAAATGTTGACTAATCATTTGTTTAATATTTGATAAATAATGACATACAAACTTAACCTTTTCTTGCCCAGTTTTCCGCCGGTCATCGGAGCAAAGGACCGTCAGATTCACGACGTATCAGTCAAGTATTGACTTACTTAAATGTATATAAGACATTGTTTGACATAATCTCACTTGACTGTGTTCAAAACAATGACGCAAGATACGTTTTATTCCCATTCACTTTGTATGACAAGCACGCCCTAACTCAACGCACGATAATAACTAACCTATCCTAACCTAAACAAAATACTTAAAGCTTAACCATACTGAAATCTACCGCTGCATAACCCACAAACTGCAATAATATCCATTTACATTTGAGAAAATCCTGTTTATTATTTCGATGTATGATTACTTCCATCCTACCAGTGCAACCCGTCCTCAGACCAAGTTTATTCCATCCAGCGGTCGAACCCAAAGACGCATTCATCAATTTTAACATTCTGTTCATTCAAAATAGAACTTTTCTCGAATAAACAGTATTATTGTTTATATTAGCATATTGTGCATATTTAGGCAATGGTTAGGTTAGGTGTTTAGTTTCCGTTGGCGATTATTTGTATTTGTCAACCCGTCCTCGACTCAAGTCCATTACATTCAGCGGTCGACCCCACAGACGCATTCATAAATTTTAACATGCTGTTCATTCAAAACGGGAATTTTCTCAAGTATAAATTAATATTATAATATATTAGCATATTGTGTATAAATAGACATAGGTTAGGTTAGGTCAGGTGTTTAGGTTCTGCTGGCGATTATTTGTATTTGTAGTACGTGGGTGAAGCATTTATAGCGTTGTGGTTCGAACAAAATTCGTCAGTGAAGCACTTGTTCCGGATATGTTCGAACGTCAGCAGTTGTGAGTCGTGTGTAAACCGCTTTTCATTCACAAACAGGGGGTTTGGCGGGTGGATGGAATCACTTTTGGATCTTTGTTTGGAGGACGGGCTGACTCAAGTTTAGTACATCCAGCGGTCGACCCCACAGACAGTCCGTCCTCCAAACAAAGACCCAAAAGTGATTCCATCCACCCACCAAACCCCCTGTTTATGAATGAAAAATGGTTTACACACGACTCACAACTGATTTCGTTCGAACACTTCCGGAACAAGTGCTTCACTGACGAATTTTGTTCGAACCACAACGCTGTAAATGCTTCACCCACGTACTACAAATACAAATAATCGCCAACAGAACCTAAACACCTAACCTAACCTATATGCACAACATGCTAATATAATATAATATTAATTCATATTTGAGAAAATTCCAGTTTTGAATTTTGCATGTTCAAATTTATGAATGCGTCTGTGGGATCGACCGCTGGATGTAATGGACTTGAGTCGAGGACGGGTTGCTCTAAATGCTTCAACCGCACACTACACATTCTAATAATTGCCAGCACAACCATACAATGTCTTAGTTATCGGCGGCAGCATGAGGACGGGTTATCAGTAGACGGCAGCAGCTTGGATGAGCATAGTCTGAGGACGGGCTGACCAGCTTGTTGAAGTTCCCAACACATAAAGGTATTTACTTTACTCCTACTCTACCTTTTCTGTGATTTCCCGCCACAGCTCAGCGTTCTAGGGCGACCACGGGCCCGCTGTTGATATAGGGACCACGCCGACGTATGTGCTCAACCGTTCACTTGTTGAGGGAAAATGATGCAAAACCTTGTGGTTATACATCGCTTGTCAGGAGGGAAATAATTTGGCTTTGCGGTTGGTAACTATGTACTGGGACAAGGTTTGGCAACACAGTGCTATATCAGGGAAGGCGAGTGCTCCCCCTCTACACAATCCTGCCTAACACAGAAGTCAACCAGAAGACCATCTATCGAAAACCCAGCTGATAGAAGCATCAAGCATTCTTTGAACTCGAACGAAATTCTTTTTCCTAGTGATATAAATCCATACAGGGTCGGGTAAAAACGCATCAACGAATTTTCGACGACTTGCAAGGGGCAGATGCTCACTTTGTTCAGAGGGCACCAATAGACAACTCCTGCCGACCCCTTGGCACCTCTCGGCCAAGCCGGACACCACCTCTCTGCCCGATGATATAACCGGGAAAGGTAAAAATTTATCCACATTGCTGTCTATCCCCCCGGCTTACCAGCCCTATGACCCGCCACGCGTCGGATTAATCCGGGCTGTTGAAGTATAGGGTCCTTAGGGCAGTAACGGAGCCCTACGTGCTTACGTCGAGACGTGTCCCGTGGACAACTGATGCCTTGAAAGGTGGCGTCTAAGAGCTAACTGCTCGATCCTACAGGCACAAATAGTAAGTGCATATTGCACGATCCAGACAGAAGGGAAGTCACCTTAAATGCACCCATGGGAATGAGCCACCACCACAGCGTGCTCATACCACCACCACCACCACCACCACCACAGCGCGGCTCACACCACCACCACAGCGCGGCTCCACCACCACCACAGCGCGGCTCACACCACCACCACCACAGCGCGGCTCACACCACCACCACACAGCGCGGCTCACACCACCACCACCACAGCGCGGCTCACACCACCACCACCACAGCGCGGCTCACACCACCACCACCACAGCGCGGCTCACACCACCACCACCACAGCGCGGCTCACACCACCACCACCACAGCGCGGCTCACACCACCACCACCACAGCGCGGCTCACACCACCACCACCACAGCGCGGCTCACACCACCACCACCACAGCGCGGCTCACACCACCACCACCACAGCGCGGCTCACACCACCACCACCACAGCGCGGCTCACACCACCACCACCACAGCGCGGCTCACACCACCACCACCACAGCGCGGCTCACAACCCCACCACCACCACCACAACGCGGCTCCACCACCACCACCACCACCACAGCGCGGCTCACACCACCACCACCATCACCCCACAGCGCGGCTCACACCACCACCACCACAGCGCGGCTCTCACACCACCACCACCACCACAGCGCGGCTCACACCACCCACCACCACCACAGCGTGGCTCACACCACCACCACAGCGTGGCTCACACCACCACCACCACCACAGCGCGGCTCACACCATCCCCACCACCACCACAGCGCGGCTCACACCATCACCAGCACCACCACAGCGTGGCTCACACCACCACCACAGCGCGGCTCACACCATCACCACCACCACAGCGCGGCTCACATCACCACCACCACCACAGCGCGGCTCACACCACCAACACCACCACCACAGCGCGGCTCACACCACCAACACCACCACCACAGCGCGGCTCACACCACCATCACCGCCACCACAGCGCGGCTCACACCACCATCACCCGCCACCACAGCGCGGCTCACACACCATCACCACCACCACAGCGCGGCTCACACCACCATCACCGCCACCACAGCGCGGCTCACACCACCACCACCACCACCACCACCACCACCACCACTACCACAGCGCGGCTCACACCACCACCACCACAGCGCGGCTCACACCACCACCACCACCACACCACAGCGCGGCTCACACCACCACCACCACCACCACAGCGCGGCTCACACCAACCATCACCACCACCACAGCGCGGCTCACACCACCATGACCGCCACCACAGCGCGGCTCACACCACCACCACCACACCACCACAGCGCGGCTCACACCACCACCACCACAGCGCGGCTCACGCATCTTTCCAGCAGAAACAACAAAACATCACTGTAATCACACGTTGAATGTGTTTCGAAATTAAATCATCATACATGAGGTGTTCCGTCAGGGCCTCTGACCTCTGCTTCTCACCTGTCACTAATAAGACGCTGACTAACCGCCTTCATCTGTCACTCGCCAGACTCCACGCCAGACGCCGTAGCGCCGGCGATAAGGCTCCAGGACGCTGCTAATAAATGATTTGTCGACGATTAATCATTCCTCGTAAGTGATGAATATCAGAGGGACGAAATATTATCGATTTTGTTGAGCGATAATTAATCTTAGTATTTCCATAAAAACTAAATCTTTCTGTGTTTATGGAAGTTCATTTGGTGCTTCTGGGTTCCTTAAAGAAATGTTTAACCTGTGAGGGAACATTCCCTCACATACCTGTGAGGGAATACATTATTAAAGAGGGGGAATGATGTTGCCAACATTATGGAACAGACGTATTGCACAGGTGGACTTGAATTTCGATCACTGGCTCGGTTTAAAGTTTGTTGCAGTAAATCTGAACATGCCCAACCTATTGATGGTGTCATTCCTGTTAAAATTTAAAATTGGTTGTCATACTATGCCTAAATCCTAAGGGTGTTCATTACAGGTGGTGCTATATGCATATTTCAAAGGCAGTGTGCTTACTCTATCATCTTCCTGATGGACAGTCATACTCTTGGTATTGGAGTTTTAGTTTAGTTTATTTCTTATGCACCGTACATCCATGCTGTGGGCGGTAGTGGACCCCACATCCATGCTGTGGGCGGTAGTGGACCCCACATCCATGCTGTGGGCGGTAGTGGACCCACATCCATGCTGTGGGCGGTAGTGGACCCCACATCCATGCTGTGGGCGGTAGTGGACCCCACATCCATGCTGTGGACTGTACTGGACCCCCACACCCTCCTGTGGGCGGTAGTGGACCCCCACACCCTCCTGTGGGCGGTAGTGGACCCCACACCCATCCTGTGAGCGGTAGTGGACCCCACACCCATCCTGTGAGCGGTAGTGGACCCCATACCCATCCTGTGGGCGGTAGTGAACTCCAGAATTAATTTAACATTCAAATATAATCACCCAAGAAATTGCAGAAGTATCCTAATTACACATTGCTTGTCGCTCTAACAATAGCAAACATATCCACCCAAAACTGTGTCAAAGCTCACTAAACAAGAAGGAATGTTTAACAGAGGACTGCCCAGCTTTTCATATCAAAGGAACCAAGGGAATCCAAATTAAAAACGCCATTATGAATACATCAACATCCATACATACCAGGGAGACTTTTTTTTGTATGAGGACAAACGACGGTAAGAAATACCGAGCTCTATTATCACTTCAGTCAGATGCTAAACATGAGGCACCGTACCAGAACCACAGACACTAATACCAAGTAAAATACCCAACACTTCCACAAATGCGTAAGCAGGCGATGAGACACAATAACGTGGCTAAAGTAAGTTGACCAGACCACACACTAGAAGGCGAAGGGACGACGACGTTTCGGTCCGTCCTGGACCATCTCAGTCGATTGTGGACTTGAGAATGCTCCAGGACGGACCGAAACGTCGTCGTCCCTTTACCTTCTAGTGGTTGGTCTGGTCAAAATGCGATAACATCTTTCTATGTACCAACATACAGGGTATCATAACACGCAAAACAAAGTCACTTTATAACTAGCTCTCTTAATATGTGGAAGACTCATACCACTAAGGAAAAAGAGGAAAAGATGCCAAGGAACCAGAACAGCGTCCCCACTACAGGCGAAGAAAACACATGCAGAACATCTCAGACGCTCCCCTCTGTCCCAACAACGACAAAAAAGGCTACGTCCAGAAATGATCGAGCTCAAGGCTGCAAGATCATATCAAATCCAAGAGGGGCAAAAGAAAGAGCAAAAGGCATAAGCGAAATCGAGAGGAATCCAAAATACTTTTATCTCTTATGTAAAATCTAGAACAAAAACAACGTCCAACATTGGGCCCTGGCGCAAGGGTGATGGGGGAACTTTCACACAAGATGACAAGAAAGAAATGAGTGAAACACTGAGGCCTCAGTACGAGTCTGCTTTCAGTGAACCCCTGGACACATTGAAGATCAATGATCCAAAAGAATTCTTTATGAATGTGACACCAACATCGAACCATAAATATATCAGATGTCACCCTAACCCCCACTGAACTTTGAAGTAGCCATAGACTAGACAGCACGCCCATGCATGCTGTCTATGGCTGGAGCTGGAATTTTATAGTTCCTCTGGATGCTACTGGTTCGAGTTTCCTAGTGCCTAGGTGAATGAAATGTTTTTTTCAATGGTAGTGTGACATCACTTAAACTCTCTGACCCCTTATAATTCGAACCTATACGCTGGGACACTCTGTTGACGACTAGACCATGACTAGACCAGGTCGTGGTCTAGTCATCTCGACCGTGTGCCTGGGAACACCCACGCCATAGGTTCGAATCCTCATCAGGGCTCCTACTGATTTTCCTAATCGTTATTCTTAGTTATGTATCACCAACTGTGTGTTGAGCACGGGGCTCTTTGAGGACTGTAAACAACATAGCTGTTAGCAGTAACAGCGATAACTGATGACTTTCCTGGGCCTTTGTGTTACGCCTGTATAAGCAACAGCATCCCTATCCCCAGTCTCTGGTCCCCTCTCCCTCCCACCCCTTAGGTCATGTCTCTTTTTCCCTTGGGTCATCTCTCTCCCCTCTATTGTTGTGTCTCTTTCCTTTAGGTCATCTCTCTCCCCCCTATTGCTGTGTCTCTTTCCTTTGCTTCATCTCTCTTCCCCCTATTGCTGCGTATCTTTTCTATAGGTCATGTCCCTTTTGATTCGTTCTGTCGAAACAGCCTCTCGTTGAGACTTGATACTGGATAGCTGAGCCTCTTACTTTTTGCATTAATACAGTTGTTGTTAAACGCCGGTCCAGGGTACGGGGTGGGGTAGGGGGTCCTGTATAAAACATCTGTTGACCTGAGTTCGAGGGGTCCCGAGTATATATATATATATATATATATATATATATATATATATATATATATTATATATATATATATATATATATATATATATATATATAATATATATATATATTTATATATAATTACTTTTTCCAACATTTGTTTTCTTTTTCATTTTCCCCATCCGAACCTCTTCCTCATCCACCTCATCCTTCTCCCTCCTCTTCCTCCCCTTCCCCCTCCTCCTCCTCCTCCTCCTCCTCTCCTCCTCCTCCTCCTGACAACATCCTAAATCATTCTCATCATCGCCACCAGTTTATTTATCGCGCGCTCACCGTGTCCGTTTTTGTCCCATTGTCCGATTCCCTCGAGTGGAAGTAAATAATGAAGTCGTTACCATCGCCAGCCGGAGACTGCCATTGTTGCCTCTAGATTTATGAAGTCCCGCGCACAAATACTCAGTTATTAGCTGCCTATTAGAACGCATTTCAGCTGACTTGTCATGAATTAGCCGGAATGTTTGGTACGATGGAGGAGGGGCCCTTGCCTCCCCCAACTCCACTCCACTCAGGCGTTACTCCACACTCCACTGCCTCCTCCAGTATAACCACCGGGCTCCCACCAGCAGAAGGTGGCCGGGCCTTGGCTAACCAGTGGTGAGTTGACTCGACTCACCACTGGTGCGTCGAATGAACTTACCACTGATGCGTCGAATGGACTCACCACTGATGCGTCGAATGGACTCGCCACTGATGCGTCGAATGAACTTACCACTGATGCGTCGATAGACTCACCACTGATGCGTCGAATGGACTCACCACTGATGCGTCGAATCGACTCACCACTGATGCGTCGAATGAACTCACCACTGATGCGTTGATTGCGCCTTGTCCGCTGGACTTATCAAGTGCGTTGGGAGTCATATAAATGGTGTCTTTAGGTGAGAGTTCGGTGCTTCTACGGTCTCGTGCGTCGTGTTGGGTGGAAGCGTCGTTACTGGTCACCAGACAAGCGGACCATGATGCTATAGTCTATCCGAATATTCAATACAACTGTAGTGGTCCGCCGTCTGACCCGGGTCCTTCACTATGACGGCCGTGGTCCGCCGTCTGACCCGGGTCCTTCACTATGACGGCCGTGGTCCGCCGTCTGACCCGGTCCTTTACTATGACGGCCGTGGTCCGCCGTCTGACCCGGGTCCTTCACTATAACGGCCGTGGTCCGCCGTCTGACCCAGGTCCTTTACTATGACGGCCGTGGTCCGCCGTCTGACCCAGGTCCTTTACTATGACGGCTGTGGTCCGCCGTCTGACCCGGGTCCTTCACTATGACGGCTGTGGTCCGCCGTCTGACCCGGGTCCTTCACTATGACGGCTGTGGTCCTCCGTCTGACCCGGGTCCTTCACTATGACGGCTGTGGTCCTCCGTCTGACCCGGGTCCTTCACTATGACGGCCGTGGTCCGCCGTCTGACCCGGGTCCTTCACTATGACGGCCGTGGTCCGCCGTCTGACCCGGGTCCTTCACTATGACGGTCGTGGTCCGCCGTCTGACCCGGGTCCTTCACTATGACGGCCGTGGTCCGCCGTCTGACCGGGTCCTTCACTATGACGGTCGTGGTCCGCCGTCTGACCCGGGTCCCTCACTATGCCGGCCGTGGTCCGCCGTCTGACCCGGGTCCTTCACTATGACGGCCGTGGTCCGCCGTCTGACCCGGGTCCTTCACTATGACGGCCGTGGTCCGCCGTCTGACCTGGGCCTTCACTATGACGGCCGTGGTCCGCCGTCTGACCCGGGTCCTTCACTATGACGGTCGTGGTCCGCCGTCTGACCCGGGTCCTTCACTATGACGGCCGTGGTCCGCCGTCTGACCCGGGTCCTTCACTATGACTTCATTACGCCAACTTGTTGTTGGGTGGTGACCCGCCGCGCGAGCACTCCCTCTCCGGGGCCTCGCTCAGGGACAAATGGCTTCTTTTGAATGCCTGGACAAAGAGCAAATTAGTTATTCTTTGTTTTGACTGTTTTTCCATCTTATATGCGCCAAACTAACATGCCGAAAAAATTCCATATAGGGAGGGGGGGGGTTATACCTCAAAGCTCATATATCTAACCATTACACAAAGTTCACAAATAAACATCACGCTAATGTGATTTTATTGTGTAATAAAAACTATGATAATTAAACCAAATTCACAGCAATAAAGACTAGCCTCATTGCTTTCAGTACTGTATACCATACCTTTATTTATACTATAATAATAAGAACTTTTAATAAGAATTATATATTTATATATATATATATATATCATATATATATATGTTATATTATATATTCACTATTAATAATACTAAATAATAATAATAATGAAAATAATTTTGAGGTAATGGATACAATGAAGGCGTTCTGTGATTCTCAGACACCCGCCTCTAACCGACTCAGCCATGATGGTAAAAATGTTACTTGATATACATAAAATAATATAATAATAATAATAATAATAATATATTTCACAAATAAACGAAAATTCTATATAGTTGTAATAATGCCATGATTATAATAGTAATTCCAATAAAATAATGATTAAACTAACTAAATACTTAAACTAGCATTATTATTATAATGCTAATAATTTCACCACACTTATCAAAATATAACGAAAAATAAAAATATTTTGATATTACAGTAAATACTATTATATATATACCTTTTTAACTGATGCAGAAAATGTCAATAACAACAACACCACAATTAAATAATTAAATAATTACATTAAATAATAATATAATTCGGACCGTCAGAGGCAGACTCCAGGGTGCACCACAACTTATTACCTCCTCTATACAATAATTATAACAATATAATAATAATATTAAAGTTAAGGATACCAATATTAATAAATTATTTATAACAAAGAAAATATAATTATAATAAATACTAGACCAGTGGTACTACTATGCTGCTAACCAAACAAGGCACCCAGGGGTAACGCTACAGCTGTGAGGGCTCTGGGGGATAGGGTGAGGGCTGTGGGGGATGAGGGTGGGGCTGTGGGGGATGGGGTAGGGCTGTGGGGATAGGGTGAGGGCTGTGGGGGATAGGGTGAGGGCAGTGGGGATAGGGGTGAGAGCCTGAGGGCTGTAGGGAATAGATTGAGAGCCTGAGGGCTGGGGGGATAGGGATGAGAATGGAATGGAATTATCAGGGTGAGAGCCAGTGAGAAGAGTGAGGAAGTTTACCGGGAACCTGTGGCCGAAGAGCCTGGAGTGCCTGGAGAGAAGCCACGGGTACAGCGGGAACTCCCTGGGTCCGGGCGCCGGGGGTAAGGGTGCCCAGGTGCGGCATCTGTCCCAAGAGGACGGGGGGCACGGCGTGGTGCAGGCCGTGCCCAGCACCCGGTGGCAGCAACGCCGCCAGGTGCAGCGCCTGCGGCATGTGCAGGCCGGGCAGCGTAGGACGGATGGCGGCGGCATGGTGGTGGGCTAGCGACGAAGGCACAGACGTAGGTATCAACGGGTGGATAGGTTCGGGTATCCGGACTTGGGTTTTGTGCAGGTCGTGGAGATGCCCGAGCGGACTTGTGGGCGGCGGGCTCCCTCTAGGGGAGCCAGGGGAAGGGGGGCGCGCGACGCCCTCGAGTCTACTCCCCCACGCCCGACGATGCTGTCTATAGAAAAGCCCAACTTGGGGCGCGTGGAGGTGTGAATGACGGTGGAGGGCGTGGGAATCATGACATGGCCAGCCGCAGGGTCAGCAGCAGCAGCAGCAGCAGCAGCCAAGCCCCCCCCACCGCGCTACTCCGGCCCTGCCAGCGCTCTCTCGCGTCATCCTCCTCTCACTACAAGCGATCTATCTCCTCAAGAGTCATATTTTAGCCGTACACAGCGTCGCAGTTTGCTCACAACGGGGCCCCGCGTCCCAGAAGTTCCCATCAGCACGTAGGGAAGGCGAACAGGAAGCCTAGATAGTAATGTTGACACTTACACGATGTTGACTACATGATCAACACATGGAGCTTACCGCCTGGATCGCCTTGTCGGGGGCGGCTCCTCATTGGTCGGCCAGCCGACAGCCAGGTGCAAATCTACGCGCTCATTGGCTGCCGCGATGTTAACTCAAAGCTGACTCCGCCTACACAATTAATATCTTTCCTTATCTCTGAGA
>WNGS01004374.1:13366262-13384502 GCA_020271785.1 Procambarus virginalis
CTGAGATACAGCTTTATTCCACGTAAACTGATAACTGAAGCCCCATCAGTCATTTCTTCATGGTATTTTTAACACTAGAGACAATTTCCACCAAGGAATCAATGCATTTATCGTCAAAATACGCTTGGATAAGTTAGCAGCAAAACGCCTGTTAGCGTCTTACAGAAAAAAAAATGTGCGTCGACTAGTGTGCTCTGGCGGCGAGCGTGGGAACCAGGGAGGTGGGCGGGACGGGCGGCGGCCACGCCCCCCATGGGAGGAGCCACGTAATGGAATACAAACATAACTGCTATTGTTATAACGGGCAGCGAATTATGAGAAAGCTGGCGGGTCTCTTATATCCAATGGTTGTGTCAGAATCATCGCGGCGCTGGCTTAAGTTTCCAGGCCCCGAGCACCAGGCTTACAATGTGTTTGTTCTGAACGGAGTAATATTAACATGATTGTGTGCGTGTGTGTGTGTGTGTGTGTGTGAGTGAGAGGCTCGTGAGGTGTAAATGTGTAGTTACCCTGAGATGCTGCGAGTCTGGAGGAATAAACGAGCCTAATCTTGCACGCTTGAGACTACTCGGGTTTGCTATTTATCTCACGCGTTCTAAACTTCGATACAACACTACGCGCTCAACCAAAGGCCTCAACAACACACACACACACACTGACGGTTAAGAGGCGGGACCGAAGAGCCAGAGCTCAACCACCGCAAGCACAACTAGGTAAGTACAACTAGGTAAGTACACACACTCGCACATACTCTCAAAGCAACGTGCGTGTATCCTAAGCCAAGGCCACGAGTAAGAATAATGTCAGTACAAAACATTGCGTTGAATAGGCTTTTAAACCGCCTCATTACCAATTGGCTGCTACATAGCCCCGTCGGTACTCATCACACCGACTGCTGAACGATCCCCATACACACACACCCAACATGCAACATCCGTGCATTAAAAAACTTGAGATAACTCAACATTCAATCTAACATCTCGTAAGGGGAGGAGGGTGGGGGGGGGAGAGTCGCCAATGAACGCTCCCGGCATTAATGACCGGCGCACGGTCAATATGGCAACACCCTGACTCGCCAGAGTGAATCAAGCTCTAATGTGATCAATTCTCGCCTCAATTATATTAGCCGGCGGTCATCATTACCTAGGGGGCCCCCAGCTCCCAATGACGAGCTGGGAACACTTTATGTTGTGGGGGGACCCATGCGGGAGGAGGGGGGAAGACTCAACGGAGCTGGGGGTGGATGAATGGGTCTGGGGGTGGATGAATGATGCTGGGGGTGAGTGAATGGGGTTCGGGGGGGAGGGGGGTCGTGAATGAGGCTGCCTGACATGAATGGGGGATAGGGAGGTAGTCGATAAAACAGGAGGAAGGGGTTTTGGGACCACAAATAAAATCAGGACACGACCGTATGGAGCTGGTGAATCAGACAGTGGATAAGAGATGCATAAGAGGTGATAAGAGATGCATAAGAGGTGGATAAGAGATGCATAAGAGGTGGATAAGAGATGCATAGAGGTGGATAAGAGACAGGCATGGTGGATAACTGGCCCAGATGAGACGGGTTAGATTTTGGAGATATTGAATAGTAGGATTGGTAATAGTAAATATTGTGTTGATTAGTAAATAGCATGTAGAATACTATAGCATGCAGAATAGTATAGCATGAGGATACTATAGCATGTGGAATAGTAAGCTAGTAGACAAGTATAGCATGCGGCATAGTAAATGACTAATGGAGTAGTAAAACCATAGGGACCATGCAGTAAAGGACGGCGATTGGTGAGGCTAAATAATGGGGCCAGGTGAGAGTGAATGGTTTAGGAGAGTGTAAACATAGTAAGGAAAGCTATTGGGGTTAATGTAGTTAATGGGGCTAGTGTATGGTGAATGGGGCTAGTGTATGGTGAATGGGGCTAGTGTATGGTGAATGGGGCTAGTGTATGGTGAATGGAGCTAGTGTATGGTGAATGGGACTAGTGTATGGTGAATGGGACTAGTGTATGGTGAATGGGACTAGTGTATGGTGAATGGGGCTAGTGTATGGTGAATGGGGCTAGTGTATGGTGAATGGACTAGTGTATGGTGAATGGGTCTAGTGTATAGTGAATGGAGCTAGTGTATGGTGAATGGAGCTAGTGTATGGTGAATGGGGCTAGTGTATGGTGAATGGGGCTAGTGTATGGTGAATGGACTAGTGTATGGTGAATGGGGCTAGTGTATGGTTAATGGGGCTAGTGTATGGTGAATGGGGCTAGTGTATGTGAATGGGACTAATGTATAGTTAATGGGGCTAGTGTATGGTGAATGGGACTAGTGTATGGTGAATGGAGCTAGTGTATGGTGAATGGGACTAGTGTATGGTGAATGGGACTAGTGTATGGTGAATGGGTCTAGTGTATAGTGAATGGGGCTATATTTATTTACAATACAGAAGTAAATAAAAAGCAGTGTTTTGCTTCATCTTGTCGTCAATGTTCCCCTGTCATCAATGATCTCCCTGTCATCAATGTTCCCCCTGTCATCAATGATCTCCCTGTCATCAATGTTCCCCCTGTCATCAATGTTCCCCCTGTCATCAATGATCTCCCTGTCATCAATGTTCCCCCTGTCATCAATGATCCCCTTGTCGTCAATGTTCCCCCTGTCATCAATGATCCCCCTGTCATCAATGTTCCCCCTGTCATCAATGTTCCCCTGTCATCAATGTTCCCCCTGTCATCAATGTTCCCCCTGTCATCAATGATCTCCCTGTCATCAATGTTCCCCCTGTCATCAATGATCTCCCTGTCATCAATGTTCCCCCTGTCATCAATGTTCCCCCTGTCATCAATGATCTCCCTGTCATCAATGTTCCCCCTGTCATCAATGATCCCCTTGTCGTCAATGTTCCCCCTGTCATCAATGATCCCCCTGTCATCAATGTTCCCCCTGTCATCAATGATCTCCCTGTCATCAATGTTCCCCCAGTCATCAATGTTCCCCCTGTCATCAATGATCCCCCTGTCATCAATGTTCCCCCAGTCATCAATGTTCCCCCTGTCATCAATGATCTCCCTGTCATCAATGATCACCCTGTCATCAATGTTCCCCCAGTCATCAATGTTCCCCCAGTCATCAATATTTCCCCTGTCATCAACGTTCCCCCAAGCATCAATGTTCCCCCAGTCATCAATGTTCCCCATGTCGTCAATGTTCTCCCTGTCATCAATGTTCCCCATGTCGTCAATGTTCTCCCTGTCATCAATGATCCCCTTGTCGTCAATGTTCCCCCTGTCATCAATATTTTCCGTCATCAATGTTCCCATTGTCATCAATATTCACCCTGTCATCAATGTTCCCCCTGTCATTAATATTCCCCCTGTCATCAATGTTCCCTCTGTCATCAATATTTCCCCTGTCATCAATGTTCTCATTGTCATCAATATTCACCCTGTCATCAATGTTCGCCCTATCATCAATGTTCCCTCTGTCATCAATGTTCGCCCTATCATCAATGTTCGCCCTGTCATCAATATTCCCCATCATCAATGTTCCCTCCTGTCATCACTGCTCCCCTGTCATCAATATTCCCCGTCACCAATATTCCCCCCTGTCATTAATATTCCCCCCTGTCATCAATATTTCCCCCCTGTTATCAATATTCCCCCCTGTCATCAATATTTTCCCCCTGTCATCAATATTTTCCCCCGTCATCAATATTCTCCCCTGCCATCAATATTCCCCCCTGTCATCAATATTTCCCCTGTCATCAATATTTTCCCCCATCGTCAATATTCCCCCCTGTCATCAATATTTTCCCCCATCGTCAATATTCTCCCCTGTCATCAATATTCCCCCTGCCATCAATATTCCTCCTGTCGTCAATGTTCCCACTGTCAGCAAGGTGGCCTTGAAGGAGAGGCCGGCGCGTGACTGATGCCAATAAAGGACTTGTGATGACATAATAAGATAGGCTTAAATGCATAGACGTGCATGTGAATGTAACGGAGACACCTTGAACATCATCCAGCGGGACAAACGTGCATTGTTAGGAGAGAGAGAGAGAGAGAGAGAGAGAGAGAGAGAGAGAGAGAGAGAGGTACAAACTCCCGCCGTTTACCCGCAAGACCTGCCCAAGGCTCCCTTCCAGTTGCTGGAACATTGGGCGTGAATGAGACACTTCGTGGTCGAAGGCTTTAATACCTCAAGGTGAGGGGGGCCTCTACGATGCCTCACTGGCCACTACTACTGATTGTTCAGTCATTCCCTGAACTATATGTTGAACAGATCTCTAGCTCTGTCTATGGAGGACAGAAGAAATTGTATATATATGGTAGTTAGCATTGCATATGTTTGGCCACGTTTGTGGTTGAAAAAAATAACACTACAGTCCTTCCTCCTGAAATGATGGTACAGTACTTACTGCAAATGTACTGATATGTACTGTTGGACAACAACAATGCTTGTTTTGTATTAGTGAATTAGTCCAAATGGCAGTCTAGAATATTGAAATTGCAACTAAAGAACCTGACCTTTCCCATCAGTAATAGGCCTAAATTCACCTTATCTCAGGCTTAATATGGTATATATATATATATATATATATATATATATATATAATATATATATATATATATATATATATATATATATATATATATATATATATATATATATATGTCGTACCTAGTAGCCAGAACGCACTTATCAGCCTACTATGCAAGGCCCGATTTGCCTAATAAGCCAAGTTTTACTGAATTAATATATTTTCTCAAATTTTTTTCTTATGAAATGATAAAGCTACCCATTTCATTATGTATGAGGTCAATTTTTTCTTTATTGGAGTTAAAATTAACGTAGATATATGACCGAACCTAACCAACCCTACCTAACCTAACCTAACCTATCTTTATAGGTTAGGTTAGGTTAGGTAGCAGAAAAAGTTAGGTTAGGTTAGGTTAGGTAGGTTAGGTAGTCGAAAAAACATTAATTCATGAAAACTTGGCTTATTAGGCAAATCGGGCTTTGCATAGTAGGCTGAGAAGTGCGTTCTGGCTACTAGGTACGACATATATATATATATATATATATATATATATATATATATATATATATATATATATATATATATATATATATTGGGTCTAGGAATGTTTAAGTTTGGATTTCAGCTTTTTTTTTTTGGGGGGGGGGCCTCTGGAAAATTTATAGTACAAAACGTGATCATTTATTGGAACCAACGGTGCATATGGGGACGTTCGTCCAGACAGTTGGTACAAGTACAATCATATCCGGAGGATGAGTTGAGTACTAGAGTGCGGCCTCTGCCACTTTATTTGGTTAGGATATTGCACTATTCCACAAAAGGATCAAGTTGTGTGCTGTAACATTATCATAGAGCACTGACACCTGTCCATCTGACAGGCACACACCTGTCTTTTTATTCTTGATTCATACAGCAGACACCTGTCTTGGTGGTGTTGTGTCATGCAGCAGACACCTGTCTTGGTGCTGTTGTGTCATGCAGCAGACACCTGTCTTGGTGCTGTTGTGTCATGCAGCAGACACCTGTCTTGGTGCTGTTGTGTCATGCAGCAGAGACACCTGTCTTGGTGCTGTTGTGTCATGCAGCAGACACCTGTCTTGGTGCTGTTGTGTCATGCAGCAGACACCTGTCTTGGTGCTGTTGTGTCATGCAGCAGAGACACCTGTCTTGGTGCTGTTGTGTCATGCAGCAGAGACACCTGTCTTGGTGCTGTTGTGTCATGCAGCAGACACCTGTCTTGGTGCTGTTGTGTCATGCAGCAGACACCTGTCTTGGTGCTGTTGTGTCATGCAGCAGAGACACCTGTCTTGGTGCTGTTGTGTCATGCAGCAGAGGCACCTGTCTTGGTGCTGTTGTGTCATGCAGCAGACACCTGTCTTGGTGCTGTTGTGTCATGCGGCAGAGACACCTGTCTTGGTGCTGTTGTGTCATGCAGCAGACACCTGTCTTGGTGCTGTTGTGTCATGCAGCAGACACCTGTCTTGGTGCTGTTGTGTCATGCGGCAGAGACACCTGTCTTGGTGCTGTTGTGTCATGCAGCAGACACCTGTCTTGGTGCTGTTGTGTCATGCAGCAGAGACACCTGTCTTGGTGCTGTTGTGTCATGCAGCAGACACCTGTCTTGGTGCTGTTGTGTCATGCAGCAGACACCTGTCTTGGTGCCCTCATTTGTTGCATGTCCTGATGCACTGCTAGAGCAACCTGTCATGGGCATGAGACATGTGGTGCAACAGGATGCTGCAACGGGCCAACCCCCCCCCCCCCGTCAATCCTTTCGTTCTCATCCAGTTGCACTGGTCGGAACAGCCAGGGCTTCACTTCTTGCGAGCAGGCGTTCGATTCCCGACGGTCCAGTTGTAGAGTTGGCAAAGTTCCTTCTCCCTCGTCCCAGCTCCTGTCCTGTCTTCACACCCCGTTCCAGGTGCTAAATCTCTCTGCTGGTACCAAGTTTTTCCTCCTTCACATAACTGGTATAAGTTTATATTGTTCTCCAACACTCAAGTCTTAGTTCAGTTTCTCTGCGGTTCCAGCATCTCATCTCTTGACTCCCGACCTTCTAGCGTCACTGTACTTTGCATCTTCATTTTCTCTTCAAGTGTTTGTATTCTTATGTTTGTTTAAGCATCTTTAGTGGAATATTATTGCACACTAAAAGCCCCTTTCAAAGCTAAAGAAATTGCTGATCTGGAGAGCATTGAGGGATCCTTTTACTGCTACAATCCACTCAGTGAGACACTTAAATTATTGGGAACCGATTTAAATGTTTAAATCCGTTTTCTCTTAAGCGCAGGCGGGAGAGATACATAATAATTTACATGGAAAATATTAGAGGGGCTGATTTCAAATCTGCACGCAGAAGACACATCACATGTGACCATGGCAGGATGTGCAGAATACCCCCGTTGAAAAACAGAGGTGCAACAGGTACTCTGAGAGAGAATTCTATCAACATCAAGAGGCGAAGACTGTTCAACAAGCTTCCACTACACATAAGGGGCATAACTGGCCGACCCCTCACAGTGTTCAAGAGAGAACTCGATAAACACCTCCAAAGGACGCCTGATCAACTAGGTTATGATACATACGTCAGGTTGCGAGCAGCTGCGTCCAACAGCCTGGTTGACCATGCGGACGACGAACTGGGAGGCCTGATCGGAGGACCGGGCCGCGGGAGTGTTGATCCCCGGAACCTCCTCAAGGTATCATACAAAGCTATATGTTCATCTCTTTGNTGGGGAATGATGTTGCAAACATTATGAACAGACGTGTTGCACAGGTGGACTTGAATTTTCGATCACTGGCTCGGTTTAAAGTTGTTGCAGTAAATCTGAACATGCTCAACCTATTGATGGTGTCATTCCTGTTAAAATTTAAAATTGGTTTGTCATACTATGCCTAAATCCTAAGGGTGTTCATTACAGTGTGTGCTGTATGCATATTTTAAAGGCAGGGTGCTTACTCAGTCATCTTCCTGATGGACAGTTCATACTTCTTGGTATTGCAGTTTTAGTTTATTTCTTATGCACCGTACACCCTCCTGTGGGCGGTAGTGGACCCCCACACCCTCCTGTGGGCGGTAGTGGACCCCACACCCTCCTGTGGGCGGTAGTGGACCCCCACACCCTCCTGTGGGCGGTAGTGGACCCCATACCCATCCTGTGGGCGGTAGTGAACTCCAGAATTAATTTAACATTCAAATATAATCACCCAAGAAATTGCAGAAGTATCCTAATTACACATTATTGTCGCTCTGACATAGCAAACATATCCACCCAAAACTGTGTCAAGCTCACTAAACAAGAAGGAATGTTTTAACAGAGACTGCCCAGCTTTTCATATCATAGGAACCAGGGAATCCAAATTAAAAACGCCATTATGAATACATCAACATCCATACATACCAGGGAGAATTTTTTTTAGTATGAGGACAAACGACGGTAAGAAATACCAAAGCTCTATTATCTCTTCAGTCAGATGCCTAACATGAGGCACCCGTACCAGAACCACAGACACTAACACCAAGCAAAATACCCAACACTTCCACAAATGCGATAAGCAGGCGATGAGACACAATAACGTGGCTAAAGTAAGTTGACCAGACCACACACTAGAAGGCGAAGGGACGACGACGTTTCGGTCCGTCCTGGACCATTCTCAAGTCGATTGTGGACTTGAGAATGTTCCAGGACCGAAACGTCGTCGTCCCTTCACCTTCTAGTGTGTGGTCTGGTCAAAATGCGATAACATCTTTATTATGTACCAACATACAGGGTATCATAACACGCAAAACAAAGTCCACTTTATAACTAGCTCTCTTAATATGTGGAAGACTCATACCACTAAGGAACAAGAGGAAAAGATGCCAAGGAACCAGAACAACGTCCCCACTACAGGCGAAGAAAACACATGGCAGAACATCTCAGACGCTCCCCTCTGTCCCAACAACGACAAAAAAGGCTACGTCGAGAAATGATCGAGCTCAAGGCTGCAAGAATCATATCAAATCCAGAGGGGCAAAGAGAGAGCAAAAGGCATAAGCAAAATCGAGAGGAATCCAAAATACTTTTATCTCTTATGTAAAATCTAGAACAAAAACTACGTCCAGCATTGGGCCCTGGCGCAAGGGTGATGGGGGAACTTTCACACAAGATGACAACAAAGAAATGAGTGAAACACTGAGGCCTCAGTACGAGTTTGCTTTCAGTGAACCCCTGGACACATTGAAGATCAATGATCCAAAAGAATTCTTTATGAATGTGACACCAACATCGAACCATATATATATCAGATGTCGCCCTAATCCCACTGAACTTTGAAGTAGCCATAGACTAGACAGCACGCCCATGCATGCTGTCTATGGCTGGAGCTGGAATTTTATAGTTCCTCTGGATGCTACTGGTTCGAGTTTCCTAGTGCCTACGTGAATGAAATGTTTATTCAGTGGTAGTGTGACATCACTTAAATTCTCTGACCCCTTATAATTGGAACCTATACGCTGGGACACTCTGTAGACGACTAGACCGTGACTAGACCAGGTCGTGGTCTAGTCATCTCGACCGTGTGCCTGGGAACACCCACGCCATAGGTTCGAATCCTCATCAGGGCTCATATTGATTTTCCTAATCGTTACTCTTAGTTATGTATCACCAACTGTGTGTTGAGCACGGGGCTCTTTGAGGACTGTAAACAACACGGCTGTTAGCAGTAACAGCGATAATTTATGACTTTCCTGCGCTTTTGTGTTACGCCTGTGTAAGCAACAGCATCCCTATCCCCAGTCTCTGGTCCCCTCTCCCCTCCCATCCCTTTGGGTCATGTCTCTTTTTCCCTTGGGTCATCTCTCTCCCCCCTATTGTTGTGTCTCATTTTCCCTTGGGTCATCTCTCTCCCCCCTATAGCTGCGTATCTTTTCTATAGGTCATGTCCCTTTTGATTCGTTTCTGTCGAAACAGCCTCTCGCTGAGACTTGATACTGGATAGCTGAGCCTCTTACTTTTTGCATTAATGCAGTTGTTGTTAAACGCCGGTCCAGGGTACGGGGTGGGGTAGGGGGATCCTGTATAAAACATTTGTTGACCTGAGTTCGAGGGGTCCCGAGTACATATATATATATATATATATATATATATATATATATATATATATATATATATATATATATATATATATATATATATATATATATATATATAATATTTATATATAATTACTTTTTCCAACATTTGTTTTCTTTTTCATTTCCCCCATCCGAACCTCTTCCTCATCCACCTCATCCTTCTCCCTCCTCTTCCTCCCCATTCCCCCTTCTCCTCCTCCTCCTCCTCCTGACAACATCCTAAATCATTCTCATCATCGCCACCAGTTTATTTATCGCGCGCTCACCGTGTCCGTTTTTGTCCCATTGTCCGATTCCCTCGAGTGGAAGTAAATAATGAAGTCGTTACCATCGCCAGCCAGAGACTGCCATTGTTGCCTCTAGATTTATGAAGTCCCGCGCACAAATACTCAGTTATTAGCTGCCTATTAGAACGCATTTCAGCTGACTTGTCATGAATTAGCCGGAATGTTTGGTACGATGGAGGAGGGGCCCTTGCCTCCCCAACTCCACTCCACTCAGGCGTTACTCCACACTCCACTGCCTCCTCCAGTATAACCACCGGGCTCCCACCAGCAGAAGGTGGCCGGGCCTTGGCTAACCAGTGGTGAGTTGACTCGACTCACCACTGATGCGTCGAATGGACTCACCACTGATGCATTCATTGCGCCTTGTCCGCTGGACTTATAAAGTGCGTTGGGAGCCACATAAATGGTGTCTTTAAGGTGAGAGTTCGGTGCTTCTATGGTCTCGTGCGTCGTGTTGCGTGGAAGCGTCGTTACTGGTCACCAGACAAGCGAGACACATGATGCTATAGTCTATCCGAATGTTCAATACAACTGTAGTGGTCCACCGTCTGACCCGGGTCCTTCACTATGACGGTCGTGGTCCTCCGTCTGACCCGGGTCCTTCACTATGACGGCTGTGGTCCTCCGTCTGACCTGGGTCCTTCACTATGACGATCGTGGTCCGCCGCCTGACCCGGGTCCTTCACTATGACGGTCGTGGTCCTCCGTCTGACCCGGGTCCTTCACTATGACGGCCGTGGTCCGCCGTCTGACCCGGGTCCTTCACTATGACGGCTGTGGTCCTCCGTCTGACCCGGTCCTTCACTATGACGGTCGTGGTCCTCCGTCTGACCCGGGTCCTTCACTATGACGGCTGTGGTCCGCCGTCTGACCCGGGTCCTTCACTATGACGGTCGTGGTCCTCCGTCTGACCCGGGTCCTTCACTATGACGGTCGTGGTCCTCCGTCTGACCCGGTCCTTCACTATGACGGCTGTGGTCCGCCGTCTGACCCGGGTCCTTCACTATGACGGCTGTGGTCCGCCGTCTGACCCGGGTCCTTCACTATGACGGTGTGGTCCGCCGTCTGACCCGGGTCCTTCACTATGACGGCCGTGGTCCGCCGTCTGACCCGGGTCCTTCACTATGACGGTCGTGGTCCGCCGTCTGACCCGGGTCCTTCACTATGACGGCTGTGGTCCGCCGTCTGACCCGGGTCCTTCACTATGACGGCTGTGGTCCGCCGTCTGACCCGGGTCCTTCACTATGACGGCCGTGGTCCGCCGTCTGACCCGGGTCCTTCACTATGACGGCCGTGGTCCGCCGTCTGACCCGGGTCCTTCACTATGACGGCCGTGGTCCGCCGTCTGACCCGGGTCCTTCACTATGACGGCCGTGGTCCGCCGTCTGACCCGGGTCCTTCACTATGACTTCATTACGCCAACTTGTTGTTGGGTGGTGACCCGCCGCGCGAGCACTCCCTCTCCGGGCCTCGCTCAGGGACAAATGGCTTCTTTTGAATGCCTGGACAAAGAGCAAATTAGTTATTCTTTGTTTTGACTGTTTTTCCATCTTATATGCGCCAAACTAACATGCCGAAAAAATTCCATATAGGGGGGGGGGGGTTATACCTCAAAGCTCATATATCTAACCATTACACCAAAGTTCACAAATAAATATAATATTTAAAAAAAAAATCAAGTATATTTGCATAATAAATTATTGTTGACACGCAATTACTAAATCGCAATTAAGAATATGTTGTGTGGTCGAGGAGAGGTTTTACATACCTTCCCCTCCCCGCCCCCCCTCCCCCAGGGCACCCACCAGACCTCTTCCCCCAGGGTGTCCCCCCCATCGAGCTGTCTCTTCTCTCCCCCTGCCCGGAGGGGGCTACATGGGGTCTTCCCCCCCCCTCTCCCTTCTCCAACCATCCTTGTTAACGAGATTCACAAATCTGACCTTGGGCACGGCTGTAAGATGTGTGTTGGTGAGGTGTGTGCTCAGTGTGTAGTGTGCTCAGCCCAGTGTATTGTGTGACCAATGTGTAGTGTGCCTAATGTAGAGTATGTCTAATATGTAGTGTGACCAGTGTGTGTGTGTGATGCTGGTTCCATAATATATTGTTTAAGTAAAAAGTCGTCCACCATTTCTAAACATTCTTCAGCTGTTGCATTGTTTATTTGATTAATTCAGTTTATTCTACTAAAATTAAAGTTGTCTATTATACAGACATTGTCAGACTTAATCGCCTCAGACACCTGTGACCAGATGTCTTCCATTCTGTCCAGGTTTGGACTATATATATAAATAACTCCATTATTAAGCTATCAATATTTTCCTTGAATTCTATCCAAACAGCTTCTGTGTGTAGCTCAGTTTTGATTCCCACTTTGACACTACATTTTAAATTTGATCTGATATAGATGTTGCTACTTCATCTCCTCGTCCAACCTGTCTATCGGTATTAAATAGTTTGTGTCCACATAATTCGTAAAATAATTTAATTTTATATTCTGACAATAGTTCCTGGTCTTCCAGATTCAACATGTCTGTGTTAGTGCAACATTTATTGATATTGTGGAGACAAGTTCACTTACGTTATTTATCTTGTTTCTCATTCTCTACTGTACTTGTAATGCCCGTTTACTGTTTTATATTTATGCTTCTGTTTGACCCCTTTTATTATTTTCCCAAACTTTTAGCATATACGTCACAACTTTTGTTTCTATTTGCAATCTTAGTACATTATTTTGTTCACTATTGGCAATCTAGTACATTATTGTGTTTGACGTTATGGCAACTCTAGAACACGAGCTCTATTTACACCCATGCCACTATCCCCTAACATGTGATAGTCCAGCACTCCACATCCTCCAACACATCCTCCAACACATCCTCCAACACATCCTCCAACACCGGCCATCATATTCCCCAGAAAGACGAACCTCATCCCTCATTTACTATGATGTTATTTTCCATGTAGACGTCCCAGTTATCCATTATTCATTAAGGGTTATTACTCATTACTCATTGAATTACTCGTGCGATACTTTTCAGAGACGTTGGTGTACACAAATCGCTGGACATTTGATCATTGTCAACTCACAACCTCGACACAACACTGCACATGAACGGGACCCCTTCCTTATCCAATAGTCAAATCTAGGACTTCTACCTCGGCAAACATCATTTCCGCCTACTAAGAGACAGACAATAAATTGGCCACTTTATCCACAATGTCACTTACCCTTGCTCTGAGAAAACTTAATTCTATTAGGGTATGTTTTATATTAGGGTATTTTCTTGTATCCCTAGAAACGACAACTCTTTATAAGAACCCTGTGAATCCCCGTTTAACTAATATATATTCCTTCCTCCTTTGTTGCGTCAGTCTTCCTACCATCTGTATCCACGCATAAATCCACTCCCTCCCGCCAAATGAAGAAGTTCGACGTCTTAATCCATATCGTCTTGGTAGTTGCTTTTGTCATCCTTGGTCGTGGACCTGGTTCCTCTTATGGCCTCTACTTTCCAGCTCTCATGGTGAATAACATCACGCCTTTGGTAATATTTCTTCTTGTCGTATATTCCTTTCTAAATCTCTACACTCCATAAGCTGTTGCACCTGCTCCCTCAGCCTGTCGACGTCTGATGTAAGCCTTTGGCAGAGCTCCTTTGGAGGTTCCGTGCCATTGTTGTCCCAATAAGTCACAACATACATATATATCCTTAGCCCAAGAGATCATTTTTTTCACACTGCTCCAACAAGTACAGCAACTCGCGACTCTTCATCGACGTTACCGCATCCAGACGCCACATCCATATTGTACATCCGGACGCCGCATCCATATTGTACATCCGGCCGCCACATCCAGACCCTCCATCCGGACGCCGGAGCTAGCCTGTGTGGATGGACGCGCTTCATTAAGCTAGTAGGGGAAAACGAATCGTAAATCTGGCTTATCCCATCTTACAGACTAATAATGTTGTATTGTAAGTGATAACCTCTACAAGGGCCTCTGGTTATTAGAAACTTCCTTTCTCTCTTTTTATCTCTAGTTATGTGTCTTCCTCCTCCTCCTAATCCGTTATCTCCCATTTAATATCTCTGTGACTGTCTCTGTGACTATCCGTCATGCCAACCAGTTTCGTTGGTCGTAATTGACATTCAGGAGCGAGCGAGCGGCGTGTGTGTGTGAGGATAAACGCGTCTCTGTTTATTAACTTACACGGGCCGGGCTCTCTCACTCGCTCCGACGTAAATTTATCCTCATTAGTGGGACGGAGGATTAGCTCAGGTGCCGGAGACGGCTCCTCCGCGCCGCCTGCACTCTGTGTCACTAAGTGTCACTAGAATTTGTGAACTAGTAGGCTACATTTTTATTTTGAGAGAGAGAGAGAGAGTATATGTGTGTGTGGAGAAGCGCCCTTCATGAGGATTTGCTGAAAAAGCAGTATAAAAGAATTTTGATTAGCTCAGACGAAACCCTAAATCGCAGATTATAATGTGTTGGCGATTCACCTCCTTACGTGAACTTGCACTGGAGGAAAGGGCGGGTTAACGGCGGGACACCCGGCGTCTTCTTCCAACTATGGCGCCACCAGCATCAAGGCGGCAGCTGTGCATGATTAATAGTCGCTCATCCGAGTTGTCGCAAAATGATAGTTATCACAGTCACAGGCTTCACGTGGCTAGACCCGACTGAAATAAGGGTTTAAACTGGCCATCGAGGCTGCTGCGTCACAGACGGGGAAGATCATGTTACTTCTGGACAATCCTGGTCAAATAACGGTGATACCGTACTAAATCAACGTTGATTTAGATGCAACATTGATTGAGCGTTACTGGAGCATGTGTTGCTCGCTGGGATATACCTCCCGCTCTGGCCATCGTGTCCTCAATCTGTCCCTTGAGTTAACAGGACGCGTTTATAACGTTACAAATACAGCCTACTGTGAGAGGCAGCGGCTCACAAATATCTACGCTTTTCTATACATTAGGTTCTGGCAATTTAGTACATTAGTTTGTTTGACGTTGTGACAGCACTCAGTGGGTAGCTTGGGTTTGTACCCCAGTGGGTACGACACACCCAAGTTCGTACCAAAGTGGGTATATCAAAGAGCAACGCCATTTCATCGTCGAATCATCGTGAGCGTCGTTGATTCCAGTTTAATTAACGTTAACTCATTGGATGCACACACCCGCTCAAACACACTGGATACACACCACCTCACACACACACACACACACACACGCACACATGTGCAGCACTGACAACTCCATTCCCTTATAAGTTCCTCGTCGAGAATTATAATCCCCTTGAGAGCACATGTATACGAGTATAAAGCACACGCAACAATACACGTTCTGGGAGAGTCACCCCTCCGTCGCCATTACCCACAGTGGTCGAGGTGTTGGCTGAACACCTAGAGTCATCGATTGTCCGTTTTCCATTCAGCTGCCTTCTGTTGGCCTTTTATGTTCGAGTTGGCCTTTTGAAGGGAATGAAAATTTAGTTAGGTCCTTGCGCGGGGGGCTACACAAAGAGCCAGACCGCCTTCCTTGGAAGCTTCCACCGCTCTCTCTCCACAAACCAGCATCGGCCTCATCAAAGAATGGCTGGCCCCGCCCCACCCATTATCGTAGTCATATTGAGAGACGCCAGGAGAAATGTCCTTCAATCAGGTCCTAATAGTTGACTCGGTCGAGGGCCTCATTCACTCGCGTGAGTCATGCGACTAGAAGCGTCTCTGCCACTGTGACATTCAGAGCTTTTTCTCCTCCTCCTCCACTCCGCAGCCAATTCTGTTCAGCATAATACGTCCTGATTGCATAGAATTTTCAATCGGGTGTTTGGGCGAGCGCAGACGATGCCGTGGACGACGAGATCCATTGATAACCTTCTATTACGCGAAGATCATTAATCCGCCTCGACATATCACAGTCATTAAAGATTTCATTTGTAAAGTCATTTGCATATGTGATTTGACAATAACTTTCGTGTCGAGTAGTAATCCTCTGTGTAATACAAATATACAAAACTGCGTGACCACCAAATATATACGTAAGATAATAATGAACATTTTATAGAATCTGTACAAACAACAAGAGAGATTAATGACCATAGCCAAAGCTTAGAGTAAATATGTAACAAACTCCAATTAAAGTCATAAATCTTTCGGAAATATTTTATTAAAAATAAAACAATAACAACAGCAATACTACTACTACTACTACTACTACTACTACTACTACTAATATGGTAGGAAGCAGTTGGAGAAATCTTAGGATTAAGCAAGAATTATTTCTTAAGAAATCTTAAGGAAGAGAGACTCGGCGCCCACCGCCAGAAGAAGGCCATCACCAGGTCACTTAACAGGCAGGCCGGACAACGGGAGTATATAAGAACGAGTGAGCATGTAAATCACCGCTACCCTTTACCCCCGTAGAGACGGACCGGCCCCTATATCCCTCCCTCCTTCCAAGGGGGGCCCGCGGTCAACATAAACAACCCCACGCTTGACATACAGACACTATGTGGTGCTGTAGGCTGTGTTGTATGATAGGTTCTCTAATACGGTGGTTTGTGTAATACAGTAGGCTGTGCATTGCAGTGGGATGTGGGATACATAAAACAGGATGGATGTATAATACAGTGGGGGTACATAAGATAGAGGATGTGTAATACAGTGTATGAGTTAGCCAGTACAATACATCTGTTCTACTAGAAAGGTTCTTGAAGGTGTGTAGCATCAGCTGAAGACCGGGTCAAGAACTCAATTGAAGGAGATGTGGTCAAACATATCAGAACATTTAGATTGATGAAAACTGATGGAATTGATGAGAACGGAGGATATTAGCAGGATGCTTAGACTGTGGATGAGGAGCCAGCTGGGCGGCTTCTCACAACCACAACCACCACCATTTTTGGTGCATGGTTGTGGTGGTTGTGGTGGTGGTGGTTGTGGTTGTGGTGGTGTGGTGTTCACCTAACAGACTACTTGGGAGTGAGGTCTAGCTCCTTCTGCCCTGCCTACAAGCCTTGTTGAACCTGTTGTATTACAATTTCGATGTTCAAATTATTTGTCGAACCTGGCCTTAAAATTGTGTATGGAAGTGACTTCCACAACTTCTTTCAGCACATTTCAATTGTTGGCCACCCATTCTGGGTTCGAGTATTTCCTTATATATTCTTCAACTCACTTGCATTTCCACCTTCTACTTACGTCCTCTTGTCCTAGCTTCTCTCAATTTAAGGAGGCTGTTCTTGTCCATCTTGTCCATTTCCTTCAGTATTGTGTAGTCGTGATCATAACTCAGTCCTCTTAACTCTGTCACTAATCTACTTACAAATCATTGAACTTTGCAATTTTGGTTTTATGCTCCACGTGGTGTTGATCGAGGCGGGTGTTGCATATTCCAGTCTTGGTCTAACAAAAGCTGCGTTGATTGTCTTGAAAAAACTCGGAATTAGGTTTCTAAACGACGGTCTAATGGTTGCCAGAGTCTCGTATGTTGCCGATGTTACATTGTTTATGTGTGCCTCAGGATGTTTGTTGTTATTTTAGAGTCAAGAGCAAAAATTTGCAATCAGCACGGGCTATGGTGAGCCCGTAGTGGATTTACCTGGCACAGGAGCGGGGATGTGTGTGATGTGTGTCTCAGTAGTTAAGTGTTGGAATTATATCCACTCCCAAATTCTTTTCTGTTTGTGTAGTGGAGGTGGTGGTGTGGTGGTGGAGGGGTTGAGGGGTGGGGATGACGAGGGGGGGAGGGTTGAGGGGTGGGGGATGACGAGAGGGGAGGGAGATGACGTGGGTGGAGGGTTGAGGGGAGGGGGATGACGAGGGGGAGGGGTTGAGGGGTGGGGGATGACGAGGGGGGAGGGGTTGAGGGGTGGGGATGACAAGGGGGGAGGGGTTGAGGGGAGGGGGATGACGAGGGGGGAGGGGTTGAGGGGTGGGGATGACGAGGGGGGAGGGTTGAGGGGGAGGGGGATGACAAGGGGGGAGGGGGTCACCGGGCAGGGGCTGTGTAACAAAGTGCCGGGTAATCAGCGCCCATTGTGGAGCCGGCCACGGGGGAGTCATGTCTTTATTAGCCTCCTATCCTCTCCCTCCTCCTCCTCCTCCCTTTGGTCTTCCATGTTCCCCTTCTGGTTCTCTCCCTCCAACTCTCCTTCCTCCTGCTTCTCCTGCTTCCTGTACACATCCTTCTCCTCTAACTCTTTTGCTTTCACTCTTTGTTTACCTTTTATCCCTCACAATCAGTCGGTTTTTATGATATTCTTACACACACACACACACACACACACACACACACACACA
>WNGS01004374.1:13503121-13514731 GCA_020271785.1 Procambarus virginalis
CACTTTTGGATCTTTGTTTGGAGGACGCGGCTGCATAAACAGAGGTTTGGCTTCTTGATCAACGAGCTTGGATCTTGTATATGAGGGAGGGCTGGCGAGCATAGCCAGAGGATCAGTTTTAAAGTTGGTGACGATCTCGTAGTATGGGACATTCTAAGATTTCACCATACCTATTACGGAGGACTTGTCCTGAAATGTGGTCAGATATGACGCTGGTTTGTTGGCCATTATAAAGCGGCAGTTAACAAATCAAAAGTTTTAAGGACTACAGAAACTGGAACGGATGTAAGTACACTGAATGTAAGTACAGGCGGCGTTCAATCCCCGACCGTCCAAGTGGTGGGCATCATTCCTCCCCCCATCCCTTCCCAAATCCTTATCCTGACCCATCCAAGTGCTATATAGTCATAATGACTTGGCGCTTTCCCTGATAGTTCAATTCAATAGACAAATATATATATGTTTGTCGCTGGTGAGAGGCGGCCAACATGTGATTGGGAGATTTATATATATATAAATGGAAGGTGTATAGACTAATACGCTCTCGGTACATTCCTTTATTATGTTCTTGCAGTAGCAATCTTTATAACATATTATTTGGTGCGGGAGTCTCATAATGTGTAATTAATGGAAACTGAATAGTGACCAAAGAAAGATTACTTCTCTCTACTATTGTCTCTGTCTCTCGTGGTCTCGGTGTTTGCGTAAGAGTGAGAAATTAGATGACGCAGGAACAACACAGCAGTTGTACTCGCCTAAATTTCAATTGCGCATAATAGCTCCTGTGAAGAGAGAGATATTTCTGGAAACTTGTTTCGTTATCAGAGTATTTACCCAGATTTTAATATAGATTAGTGGCACGCTTAAATGGCTATCACATTTCATGGTTTTCAACGTTCTAGAACAGGTGCGGTAACAACACCTTGAGGTTATCTTGAGATGATTTCGGGGCTTTTTTTAGTGTCCCCGCGGCCCGGTCCTCGACCAGGCCTCCACCCCCAGGAAGCAGCCCGTGACAGCTGACTAACACCCAGGTACCTATTTTACTGTTAGGTAACAGGGGCATAGGGTGAAAGAAACTCTGCCCATTGTTTCTCGCCGGCGCCTGGGATCGAACCCAGAACCACAGGATCACAAGTCCAGCGTGCTGTCCACTCGGCCGACCTGTCTCTCAAAGACTGCAGTTTCGGAGATATTTTTTATTGTTTAGGTGTGAATAGAGAGGATGGAGAGGCACAGGCGAGGGGAGAAGTTTGGAAATGGGAAATATCGAACGAATTATGACAGCAGGTGGGCTGTCTGCCTTGCTGTGTGTGTCTGTGTGTGTGTGTGTTTGGCAGTTAAGCTAAGCTAAGCATGCTTTCTTTTGTCATTAGGAGTAATGAGACTATTTCTGGGCGACCTTGGCTTGGAGACCATGACCACGGCTGTGGGACCATAGCTGGGGAGGGAACGTGGTGCAGAGGTCTGCTTCAAGCTCCAGCCTCCAAGCTGTGAGGTAGTGAGGACTCACAGCTTGACACGCGACTACACCACATTCCTCTCTGAGGGACTTCTCTAACTCCCTCACTGCCACCATAACACACTGCTCTTGTCCATGTAGTATTTAATAGTAAAAATACTGAAAATAAACGCAACTCTCGCCATACAAGAACGCCCTCGTATAATTGTATTCTCGTTTGGTTCCTAAGCACCAGTCAACAGAGGCAATTGTCTGGTTAGCGGTCGTCAAGCGCCCCCGACATACCACTAAACCACACCGGGTCCTGAACCCCACCTTCCCCCCAACTGACAATGGCTAAGTATTCTCGCTAGTCTCCTCCGTGTCGACGGCAGTGACGACGACGACGGCGACGACGACGGCGACGAGGGCTGGAAATCTCGCAACCACCGACAAATAATCATGATCCTTTTCTTCTTTCAGTGACCGGAAAAAAACGTAATTATTTTTGACAAACGGAGAAACGAAAATATTTGTATGTGGTAATTTTCGTAAGTTAGCGCGAATTGGGATGAAATTAAAAAAAATGAGGATGCCTTTATATTATAATGTATAACGAAGACAACGTATAACTTGCAATGCATAACGAAGACAATACATATACAAATATACCGGCTATGGAACGTGAAGCATCAGAAGTATAGTACTGGTATGTGTCCCCCTTTAGAAACGTCTACATCTTTCCTTATTCATGGAGGGTTAGTTTATATTAAACAGTTTACGATGTTGTCCTTGACAATAATCTCAAGTCGAGGAGGACCTCGAAGCGCTTTTAAATACGTTAACTGTATTTGAAGCATCTGTCCATGCTCGAGGCCAGATGTCCTGGAGGTCGTAAGTGAACACGTAAATCCTTGACGAGTCCTGATCCAGGTCTAAGACTCGATGTACTAAGACTCGATGTACTAAGACTTACTAAGACCCTCTGCAGTGAGTGGTATACCCCACTTCCGGGTGAACGAACACCTTAAATATACTTAAGTCCTGAATTACGTTGAGGGGTAAAGTGTACTTGTAGACTGGTGAGTACGTTAATGTTGAGGCCTTAACCCGACACCACTCTGAGGCATACTTCAGGTGGCAGGGAGGAGGGGAAGAGTTGCTCCTCCTTCTGTTGTTTCTGCTTGAGTTTACACACATACGAGGCCTCCCACATCCCGTCGTTAGACAGCTCCTGTAGGTTTAACTCACAGCCTGATGGGCCCTCAACGCTCCACCCACAATTACATGCAGGGGGGGGGGCCAACTCAGCCTGGGCAGCGGTGGGGCTTCTCCAAGGTAACACTTAAATACTATGACTGTATTTTGAATTGAGTAATTATACAGTAAGTACAAAATGTCTTGGTTGTCTATGATGTTACGTCCGCGAGGCTCCGTACGCAGCAGCCCGTGTTCCCGGAGGTCTGGGGAACACCATCGTGAATATGTTCTTATGAAGCGAGTAGTCGAGGAAGTCAGGAATTGTCATTGCCACTTGTGAAGGCTGTACATCTGTTCTCAATCATGTTCTGTACATCTGTACATCTGTTCTCAATCATGGCAGCTTAGTCTGTATTTAGTAAACAGTTTACGAGCTTCGAAACGCTACGAGGTCCTTCTCGGCCTCAGGCTGTTAAAGACGCCCTCATTACTCATAATTCTTTCTGCCATGATTAACGAAAGATGTACAGGTTTCGGTAAGTGGAAACGCAAATGCCTGATAAATCCCGGACCGGGACGAGCGACACAATATGTTTAGAACTGGCCTCTTGTCTTGAGGTTATCTTGAGATGATTTCGAGGCTTAGCGTCCCCGCGGCCCGGTCCTCGACTGAGTGTTCAACTTTTCTATCAGCCAGACGATTGTCTTGGAAAATTTCTCAGATTAAATCTCATGCATGACAGACGTGGCCGCCCGGTCCGCGGTCGAGTTAAGTGCAACTTATGAACCAGATTTGATCTTTTATGTTCAGAAACTGAGGATTGTGTTGCAAGTTAGAACATCGCAACTCTTATGATGGTTGCAGTGATGGGGACGCATGCCCAGATGGGTACGGTGATGGGGGAGGATGCTCAAACGCTACTTTAATATAGAAGTTAACTGAAGTATCTATGATGGTGGAGACACGTTTTTAATTCGTCAGGTGTCGTGCAGGTGTTTGGTCGCGAGAGGAAAACGATCTATTTTCTAAGAAAATCGTCAAGACTGTTCTTGGTATATCACATACTCTTAGGAAGTAGAGGGACCAAGCTTGGTATCGCCATCCATACACACCTAACCTAACCTAACCTAACCTAACCTAACCTAACCTAACCTAACCTAACCTAACCTAACCTTAGTGGTATGTGGGGCATCTTTTGTGACGGGGAGCGAGGAGGTTGAATCCGGAAAGGGAGAATTTGCCATGCTAATCTTCCCCCCCCCCCTCCCCATTCCTGCCCCTTCCCCCATAATATCCTAAACCCCTCATCTCCGACCCCTTTCCCCTCCCCTCCTCCCACCACCACGAGGCTCTCACCCCTGACCTTCCAAGCCCCCCTTACCTCACCCCCCTCTCCCCACCCCACCGTCTTCCCCCACCGCCTTCCCCCCCCTCTCTCACTCTCCCTCCCTCTCTCCCTACCCCCCCCTACCATAATCATATTCAATTCCGCTGGTACACCATAATCCGCTGGTTTTTGTCTCGGTGCAAGTCAGAAATTTGCATCAGACATTAGTGTTGCTCACGGCTGCCATCAGCTGTCATCTGGCTGGTAAGGGGCTTCTAATTCACCCACACACACAGGGGGGTGGGGGTGGACTGTGTTATTTTGGGTGGGGGGGGGGAAGTTGGGGAAGGGGGGAGGGGTTATGGCTGATGTCTGCGTGATCCCTTGCTTGGCTACCCCCCCCCCCTCCACCCCCCACTCACATGATATGTGGATGGATGAGCTGAATATGTTAACAGAAGCATAACAACCACCACTACAACCACCACCACAACAACCACCATCACCGCCAGAACTACAACCATCACTGCCAGAACCACCACAACCACTACACATATTTAGTTCTCCGTCCATATGTTAACACTAATGAATATGGTACGAGACTGGTTGAATAAATAGCTTGTTGATAATACGATTAGTATTTTTGTCCATCGTGAGACATAATTATTTTCCCATCCGTACGGGAGCCTGGCACGGTAGCTAGCAGCCAGATCTTTCCCATTATGGGTCGAGGGAAGGGGGGCTGCATATCTTTTCCCATCGTGGAGGAGATGGGTTGATGGGGGGGGGGTTGCATTTTCACCATGATGGGGTACACCGAAGGGGCTCACATCACTCCTATCTTGGATGAAACAAGCTGGTAGGGTTATTAACAGCTTCCTCATTATGGGTGTGATAGGCTGAGAACCTGCATATTCCTTATCCGGTGGGAAAGACTGACTGGGTTACATATTTCCCCATCAAGGATTAGCAAGGCTTGAAGAGGTCTACAGTTCTTCCCCCGTCACATTTGGGAGGAGCTGGAAATCTACATTTTACCCATCATGAGTACAATTGGATTTGTGTGTGTGTGTGTCTAGGTGTAGGGGGGGGGGAGGGGGGCGGAATTTCAAGTTTCTTGTTAGGCTCTTTATGGTTATTTGTTTAGTGATTTGTAGTCTCTGATCCCATCCCCAGGTCCCTGGTTCGAGCCACATGCAGACTTTATTATTAGTAATAACATCTCGTATACTTAGATGAAAGGTTATGCCAGTTGGGATAATGTCAGCAGGGAACATTACCAGATCAAGCGACCATCACGCCAGATTAGAGACGGACCCGCGATGCCTGAACACTTGCCTATGCCGGAGAAAGATGATGCGGGGGCTTGTTGGTGTGTTCTCATATATCCCTTCCCTCCCATCCTGCTCCCAGGCCTCCCGGTGGCACCTACGACGACCTATCCTGCTCCCAGTCTTCCGGGTGGCACCCACGACGACCTATCCTGCTCCCAGTCTTCCGGGTGGCACCCACGACGACTCATCCTGCTCCCAGCCCTCCCAGTGGCACCCACGACGACCAATCCTGCTCCCAGTCTTCGGGTGGCACCCACGACGACTCATCCTGCTCCCAGCCCTCCCAGTGGCACCCACGACGACCTATCCTGCTCCCAGCCCTCCTGATGGTACCCACGACGACTCATCCTGCTCCCAGCCCTCCCAGTGGCACCGACGACGATCTATCCTGCTCCCAGTCTTCCGGGTGGCACCCACGATGACCCATCCTGCACCTTGCTCATCCTATTCTCACCAACAACAACCCTGTTATGTACTTCCAATCTGTATATTTATCTGTCAATATTATACTTTCAACATATGCATTCTTCTACTAATATTGACTTCGTATCAAGAACATTATCTACCAAAACCTTCACCATATATATTATCTACCAACACTATACACATCTGTACTTAGCTACTAGCACCCAATGCCCTCAGAACAATACCGATATGTTTGCGTGTGTGTAGGGGGGGTATTATTATTATTGTCAGGGGAAAGCGCCAAGCCATTACGACTTTATAGCACTGGGAAGGGGTCAGGATAAGGATTTGGGGATGGGACGGAGGGAAAGGAATGGTGCCCAACCACTTGGACGGTCGGGGATTAGGGGGGGGGGTAGTTATATGCGTCGACGAGCCAGACGGCAGTTGAGTGGGTCTTGTGCTGCCCATCTCTCCTGGCCAAAGAATAAGAGATAGACTAAGAGTATTGCATCGTCAAAGAATAATGAGTGTCTTCTTCGAGCAAAAATAAACGAGAGAGCGCTTGTTGGAATCTCCTTCTTAGGGGAGTCGAGCTGGAACTGTTGATGAAGTTTTCTTGTATATCGACCACCGACCCCCTTATTTTTCTTTATACAGTATTACAATATAGTTTGTCGTGTCTCCATGTAAATCATTTTTCTTTTCCCCCATCCCCATGTACATGGTCCGTCTTCCCTGTACATCGTGTGTTCCTCCACGTACACCACACTACGCAAGTCCCCCCAAACAGTCCACTTCTATTTATAAACATACTTTAAAGTCGCAGTTTTAACTGTTTTGGCTAGAGACCTTCCCCCCCCCCCGCCACACAGCCCGGGACGGTGGCTCGAGACCTCCCCCGCCCCACAGCCCGGGACGGTGGCTAGAGACCTCCCCCGCCACACAGCCCGGGACGGTGGCTAGAGACTTCCCCGCCACACAGCCCGGGACGGTGGCTAGAGACCTCCCCCGCCCCACAGCCCGGGACGGTGGCTAGAGACCTCCCCCGCCACACAGCCCGGGACGGTGGCTAGAGACTTCCCCCGCCACACAGCCCGGGACGGTGGCTAGAGACCTCCCCCGCCACACAGCCCGGGACGGTGGCTAGAGACCTCCCCCGCCACACAGCCCGGGACGGTGGCTAGAGACCTCCCCCGCCACACAGCCCGGGACGGTGGCTAGAGACCTCCCCCGCCACACAGCCCGGGACGGTGGCTAGAGACCTCCCCCGCCACACAGCCCGGGACGGTGGCTAGAGACCTCCCCCGCCACACAGCCCGGGACGGTGGCTAGAGACCTCCCCCGCCACACAGCCCGGGACGGTGGCTAGAGACCTCCCCCGCCACACAGCCCGGGACGGTGGCTAGAGACCTCCCCCGCCACACGGCGCGGGACGGTGGCTAGAGACCTCCCCCGCCACACGGCCGGGACGGTGGCTAGAGACCTCCCCCGCCACACGGCTCGGGACGGTGGCTAGAGACCTCCCCCGCCACACGGCCCGGGACGGTGGCTAGAGACCTCCCCGCCACACGGCTCGGGACGGTGGCTAGAGACCTCCCCCGCCACACGGCCCGGGACGGTGGCTAGAGACCTCCCCCGCCACACGGCGCGGGACGGTGGCTAGAGACCTCCCCCGCCACACAGCCCGGGACGACGTAGGTCGCACCAGTTTTCGTAAATTTGGGGCAGATTAAACTCGGAAAAACTGAGCCCCGGCGACGCAACCTTCAATATCCGGGCGCTGAATGACTCCAGATTGCCGTGTCGACTCTCGTTACTGTCACAAGGCCGTAACCCATCATAATGGAACCCAGAGCAAGATATATTTACCCAAGGGAAGGGAGGGGGGGAGGGAGGGAGGGGTTTAATTTCACAACCATTTCCACATAATCCATCGTGAGAGAGAGAGAGAGAGAGAGAGAGAGAGAGAGAGAGAATATGTTCTCTAGACTGCGCCGTGAGCCGGCGGCCTAGAACCAACGCATCATCTGGTCAAATGATGCAGGCCATCATCAGTGACATCGTCGATGATGGGGGAGAGAGCGTTGTGGTACAGTGATGCCCGGCTGGGGCACGATACTTAGAGAGCGGCTCGCCAGGCTCAATGGAAGGAAAGATGATGTGTTTATACCCCCGGGGCGCTGTCACCTCCTCCTCCCTATCCCACAGCCCCTTCTTCCCATGCCCCCTTAACCCCCTCCCTCCCTCCCTTCCTGTCCCATCACCACCTCCCCCCCCCACCCACACACACACATACACCAGCTTCCCATCACATTTATGCGTATTAGTTGGATACTAATTTCCTCCGCCTTAAAAGACATTAAAAGTCACTTCTTTTGTAAGTTCTCTCTGCCATAAATGTAAAGTTGGTACAGGGATGGTAATTCCCACCCATAATTGTATACGCCCTTTGCGTACAGAGCCAGAGCACCAGAACCTGTTACGAGGTTTCAATGAAGCGCATACCCAAACATTATTGTCGGACGCCGAAAGCCACTCCTTATAATCAGTGTAATTGAAACACGGAGATAATCCCAGACTTTACAGTTGTTGAAATGACTGGTAAAGGTTTGGTTGCATTAGATGAGACTTGATATTAGGACGAGCAGCGAGGGACGTGTGGATGGAGGCCCTGGCAGCCTCCTGGTGGACCAGCGGTGACCCATTGTAGTGAAGCAGACTGTGGGTGTGTGTGTTGTGTGTGGGTGTGTGTGTGTGTGTGTGTGTGTGTGTGTGTGTGTGGTGTGTGTATCTCTTATGTGTCTTAATGTTAATTGTATATGTAATGGTTTATACTGATGGAGGGAGGAAATGTCTTCATAATAATTATTAGTTAACTGGTGTTTGGTGGCTGAGAATATATATATATATATATATCTATATATAATATATATAAATATATATATATATATATATTATATATATATATATATATGTCGTACCTAATAGCCAGAACGCACTTCTCAGCCTACTATGCAAGGCCGATTTGCCTAATAAGCCAAGTCTTCCTGAATTAATATATTTTCTCTAATTTTTTCTTATGAAATGATAAAGCTACCTTCATTATGTATGAGGTCATTTTTTTATTGGAGTTAAAACTAACGTAGATATATGACCGAACCTAACCAACCTACCTAACCTAACCTAACCTATCTTTATAGGTTAGGTTAGGTTAGGTAGCCGAAAAGTTAGGTTAGGTTAGGTTAGGTAGGTTAGGTAGTCGAAAAAACAATTAATTCAGAAAACTTGGCTTATTAGGCAAATTGGGCCTTGCATAGTAGGCTGAGAAGTGCGTTCTGGCTATTAGGTACGACATATTATATATATATACATATATATATATATATATTAATATATATATATATATATCTATATATATAATATGCGAACAAGCCTGAATGGTCCCCAGGACTATATGCAACTGAAAACTCACCCAGAAGTGACTCGAACCCATACTGCCAGGAGCACTCTGCTGGCGTACAGGATCCCTGAAGTTAAGGGATCCTGTACGCCAGCAGAGTGCTCCTGCAGTATGGGTTCGAGTCACTTCGGGGTGTGAGTTTTTCGTTATATATATTTATATATAATATTTGTTCATATTTATTTTGTCCCGAAGAGCGAGTTTATTGGGTAGCGGACACTCGTCTTGTGAGTGAATATTCCGCCATATTCAACATCTTCCCTACCCAACCCCAATAGGAAGAAACCCGCTGGGTTGTTCATCCTTTCACTTGTATCCAAACTCAACTGGGACTTGTTTAACTATCTTAATTGAACAGTTTATGAAACGAGAAGATATTTACCATACCCTACACATACGTTGCTTTGTGAGGTGCAAAGGGGCAAAGTCTTTTTAAGAGCAGTGTCTATATTTTTTTTTTGACCAACAGTGCTTTCCTAGCTCAAACAGTGTGGGATTTATTATTCTATATACTGCTAATGTCTCTTAGATTGTGTCAGTGTTATAGACTGTGGTCATGGCGGTATCTTTCATTCTCACAAAAGAGCTCTACCGCTCGGCTGTGTTTCCATCTCGAATATCCATGGGTGCTTGTATCAAAGACGAATTCTCACTATTGCTGACTCTCTCCCGCGGCGTCCTCCGTTTCCTCCACAGTGACTGGGATTGCCAGCTGCATCCACACTATACCAGAGTACAGATTCACCGAGTTGTTCTTCAATTCTCCTGGATTTCAGCGACTAACGCTTCGTATTCTGTTTGGGTCTTTTCCCAAAGGCTTTGTAGTGCTGTTTTGAATCGGTCAGAACATTGCACCTCGAATGTTTCAAAGCTTCTTGAGGTTATCTTGAGATGATTTCGGGGCTTTAGTATCCCCGCGGCCCGGTCCTCGACCAGGCCTCTACCCCCAGGAAGCAGCCCGTGACAGCTGACTAACACCCAGGTACCTATTTTACTGCTAGGCATCTTAATGCCTTAACAATGGCAGTTAGCTCTGCTTGCATGAGGAGGCATAGTTCTTCATACGTGCTTTTCTGCCTTTTCTTCATTTCTGTTTTGAAAAGACATTATTCCTAATTATAGTATATGCTGTTACAGCCCTGTCATTAGAAGGGCTAGAGAACCATCACTGTACATTTATCTATATCTTCTTTATTAATTTCCTCGAGATAATTATGCCTCATTTCTTGTGGTATGTTGGATTGTTTCGTTGCCATTTGTCTTTATTTATTATTACTTATTATTATTATTACTTTTGTATTACTTTATATTATTATTACTTTATTACATGGTTCATTCTCCCAGGGAGGTGACATCCCTACAGGCAGGAGCTCACAGGCTTGCTCAAGCAGTTCTTCTAGGAAGTAGACTGATCGGGATGGCACTTTTTGCTTTTCATGTTTCCTCCTGTATTACAACAGAAAACGGGTCTTCTTGGCAATATTGTAGTGGGGGGTCTCTGGCTATCTTAACTGCAAGCTTAGCATTCAGTTACTGAACTCTGTCTTTAACACCGGGAGAGACGGCTCTTCTGGTAGCTTCGAAGTTATTGGGGATCCGAAGAATGATGGTCATGGTTTCGAACCTTTTATATCGTTTTCGAAGTACTTGCATAAGACTGGTGCGGCATAGTCTGTGACGGAGCGCACGTGTGTTCTGTATATCGTTTTAAGTACGACAGTGGAAGACCTCTTCCCTTCCAGATCAGGGCTCTGGGAGACCTGAGACGACTTTTACATGTCCCTCTGAGGCGATCAAGCTCCTCTTTTTTTTGCCCTGTTGAAGCCGACGGCGGTACCAAGGTACCAATAGTGGTCAACCCTTTAGAGTCTTTCGCCATTAATTTGCAGTTTTCGTTTTCTCCTCGCTTGTGATGAGAGTAGGTTGTTGTCTTGTGGAGAGAGTGAAACACAGTTAAACACATTTCACGCCAAGGAATTGAGTGGATTGTTTACTTTTCCAAAGATGGAGGCGTGTATTAGGACGCTATCTGCATATCCCACTTGTTGTGTTCCTTCCAGAAATTCCGTATTAGCGTGGTCGTCATACTGAAGCCATCGCTCGAAATGCAGAGTTCGATGTCGTCCTGCATTCATCCCGTCCTTATCAACGAAGGCCAATGTTGATTGCATACAGACGCCAGACTTGCTGTTTATTGCCGAAAAACACATTACACACGACTCACAACCGATGACGTTCGAACATTTCTCGAACAGCGCTCCGCCGACGACCTCTGTTCGAATCGCAATTCGGTATACGCTTCACAATACAAATAATTCCCAACAGAACCTCATCACCTACGCCTAAATATACACAATAATATATATATATATATATATATATATATATATATATATATATATATATATATATATATAGATTCATTAGAGAAAATCCCTG
>WNGS01004374.1:13515731-13529510 GCA_020271785.1 Procambarus virginalis
AACTGTCGAAGGCTCAAGAGAGAACTGGACAAGTTGCAGAGGGTCGAGGACATGATTACTCGACGACGGAAAATACGTGATGCAAGTGAGGCTTTAGACGGGATTAAGGAGACCCAGAGGAGCAATGCTCGGAGACATTGTGTTTCCTATTGATGACTAAATGCACCACACAACCCCCTAGTCAGCCACCAGACAACCCCGTAGTCAGCCACCAGACAACCTCGTAGTCAACCACCAGACAACCCCGTAGTCAGCCACCAGACAACCCCGTAGTCAGCCACCAGACAACCTCGTAGTCAACCATTCCTGGTACTGATATTCCTCGTCAACTTTGCATTGTAAGTCAACATTGAACAATTGTATGTTTTTTCTTTTTAAATGTTGATGTTGTGTGTATTCCTGGACGCTTATTCATTTAACAAGCGTCCAGGCGGGACTGAAACCTAATTTTGTCACTTTCATTTTTATGTGGTTTGGGTTATAAGAGTTTTGATTGTGTTATGTAATTTACGTATTTAATATCTTGAGGTTATCTTGAGATGATTTCGGGGCTTTAGTGTCCTCGCGGCCCGGTCCTCGACCAGGCCTCCACCCCCAGGAAGCAGCCCGTGACAGCTGACTAACACCCAGGTACCTATTTTACTGCTAGGTAACAGGGGCATGGGGTGAAAGAAACTCTGCCCATTGTTTCTCGCCAGCGCCCGGGATCGAACCCGGGACCACAGGATCACAAGTCCAGCGTGCTGTCCGCTCGGCCGACCGGCTCCCAGGATTAACATGGGGTCCCCTTATTCACCCATATGTGGGACTCCACTTATCACATTGCCCATATTCTAATATTTACCCTATTTGTTTAGTGTTTCCAATTGATTGTCATTCTTGCCCGCAACTAAGCTTGTACAGGAGTTGTTGTTTTTTTTTTAATGTGGAAGACTGTTAAGTGTTTTCCGACAGTCTATTAATATTATCCAGTTATTGTGTTTCTAGTCTGATCTCACTGGGACAATCGTAGAGCTTCAACAAGTTATCTAAACATGTTTTTTTGCTGCCCTGAATCCGTGTTGGTGCTTTGATGTGACGTTAATTCCCTCTAAACGCACCATTGCTTTCATCTTATTATCCCTCTCTCTTACTGTGCTTGGCATGTCTTGATATCGACTGTGGTCTGTTGCAGAGTGGTTCTTATATGTTTACTTTCTTATATATTGGAATGGTATGTGTGCCTTCCAGCTATAAGGTACCACGCTCGTCTCCAGTAATACATTGAACATCATTGCAAGTGAATTGATTACACAGTGCTTTAGCAGCTGTCTTTAGGGTATATTGTGAGATCCCATCCGGCCCCACAGCTTTTGCTTCAAGTCCCTGGTAGTGATTAATTCCTCCTCTCCTGGACCACTGCTCTTATACTCAGTTTCGTCTAGGAAAGAACCTTTCCTTCTCTTGGAATCTCTTGGAACCTTTTATTTAGCTCTGCTCTCTCTCTCTTTTTTACAAATATATTATTTTGCGTGTTCTTCTGTTTGTTTCATGCTTTCTTATGACGTTGGCTTTGTTGCAATGCCTGTTGAACCCTTGTGTTGTCTTCCCTGCCTTGTTTCCTCATGCCTTTGTTATTGATCTATCTCCCTTCTGCCTCTAAACAGTTATGTTTCATGTATTTCAGGATTTGTTACTTAATTATGTTTCCCATTGGCTCGTTTCTTAAGTATTCCGTTATTCCTTTATTGTCTCCTCCTCACGACGTAGCGACTTGCTCTGCTTCGTCCCTCCTCTCTTGACCTTGTGCTCCTGTGGGAACTGAAATACTAGCCATCCCTGGCGCCTGCTGGTGTGTAGTTCTCTTCTGTGTTTCATTCAGGGTGCGTATTTAGCGTGTGTTTATGTGCGTTCGAAGCACACTGCTCAGCGGCTTGGTGAGAGCCGGGCAGGTGAGGGCCGGACAGGTGAGGGCCGGACAGGTGAGGGCCGGACAGGTGAGGGCCGGACAGGTGAGGGCCGGACAGGGTATCACCTGAAGGAGGAGGCTGCGTCGGGATGTGTTCTGTGGAGCGGGGTTGGTCCCAGGTTCCAGCCCGCGCCATTAATTGCGCAGTAAATGTGCCTGGCGCAGCCGCCATCAGCCATCACCGCCATCAGCCGGCAGCCAACACCACCATCAGCCAACACCGCCATCAGCCAACACCGCCATCAGCCAACACCGCCATCAGCCAACACCGCCATCAGCCAACACCGCCATCAGCCACACCGCCATCAGCCGCCATCAGCCAAACACCACCTCTCTTGCATCACCTCTTAAAGAAGACACTATTAACGCACACATGTGACGGCCAGTAGAAAATGTCCGCCAGAGCACAAGCAAAAGTTCAGGTCACCGTAAGACCATGTTGACTAACTTCTCATTTTGAAGAGCAAGATGGCGGCGGCGGTGCCGGTAATGGTGGCTGCGGGCGGAGAGGCGGCGGTGACCGCTGCTCCCCGCGGCGCTGACCGCTGCTCCCCGCGGAGGTGACCGCTGCTCTCCGCGCGCGGTGACCGCTGCTCCCCGCGGCGGTGGAACCCTCCGTCTTAATGAACATTTATTATGGACATTACACGCCGATTAGAGTGGAACACTACAAGCAAATTGCCACATTAAAATTCTCACTCTCACTTTATGATTTCATACAATACGTAGTTGGATCATTTGCATAACGGCAAGTCGCCCGCCCGCTCCCCCCTAGTGGTCGTTCTTGACGACCACACACTGGCGGTCGTTGCGGGCACCTCGCTGGTACGAACACCCTCCACGACCCCCACAGGAGGGGACACCAGTGGGGAGAAGTACCAAAAGACACAGGAAAGGACCTCCCCTAACCACCCCTGTAGGAGTGGTTAGGGACATCGTCCCTGTCCCCGCCAGGGCACGGACAATGGCCGAGGTGCTCGGTTACAAGCGGCCCACATTAGAGGTCCTGTCATTTATTTCCTCAAACAAATTAGCATCTTTACTGCTCACCAATTACCTAATTAACTCTATTATTGTAACTGAGTGTACGTGAGCTATAACCTTGTTTACGGCCTGCCTAATGGCCCCTGATTACTTACTCCGAGGCCCAAGACGGAGGCGTAACGACCTCTCGCAGGAATAATCTTCCACATATTGGAATCCAATATGTATTAAGTACTACGCAGAAACGATATATTTTACTTATTTCGGAAAAGGTCAGTGGCAGCGTGTACTTATTTGATAGTTAAAAGGTCCATAAAACGGCAAGGGATGGAGTGAGATGGGGGGGGTATCAGTGAGGGGGGGAGCATCGGTGAGAGGGGGGGGGAGGCATCAGAGAGGGAGAGGCATCATACTCTCACTCAACAGTAATTACGGGACCTGGTTGTAAAGCGACTGGTGGGTCACGTCCCAGGGGAAAGCCCAATAGGGTAAGGTTTACCACGAAGGAAGGGGGAAGCTCTCGGCTTGCTAACAGGAGTCACAAGTCGTCTGCTTCTGTACCCGCCTGCGTCAATAATACACGTCAAAGAGACGCCTTTTGTAATGGAAACAGTGGAAATATTAATAAAAATCGGAAGACTGGGATATGAGGGTCTAGACCTACGAAGAGGGCGTGAAAGTAGTGTTTATAATTTAGTAGAGAGCGAGAATAGGGTCTAAGATAAGGGAGAGACGAGGCGTCTAGGTTAAGAGATGAAAAGAGAGGCCTAAATAGTACTAGAAACTAGAGTAAGAGAAGACACTGCTGTAAGAAGAGAGATTATGAGGAGAGAGACCAGGGGGGGAAGAGGAGAGGGAAGAGGGGGCGGGGCTGTACAATGTGGTCCTCTTCAGAACGAGACGCAAATTTTATGATATAAAATAATTTGTGTTTACGTCATTCGGGTTATGGTGCGAGGTTGCCGTCACGGGGGGGGGGGGGGGTAAAGTCGAGACTGTGGAAACTGTGTGTGTGTGTGTGTGTGTGTGTGTGTGAAATTTGTCCTAGCCTTACAGGACAAATTGACCAGGGCGGTCAATTCCCTTCCTGTGTAACCAGCAGGAGGAAGGAAGGTAACGTTCCTTCGCTACCCTTCCTCTGTAACCAGCAGGCCAGGGCGGCTACACATACAAGTATGGCGATCCGATTAACTCACTGTTTGTTATTCATATGGAAACTGACACTGGATTAATTTTTAGACTCTTAACCAGAATCTGAATTGAAGATCAAGTGGTTTATGAGGCATTTACAAGCCCGATCTTGCTTGGCGTTGCTGAGGCGTCTAGCTCCTGGCGGGGTTCGTTACCTCTTGGGATTAATGTAATTACTTTGGTGGGAATGAGTCGTAACACCATCAGTAGCAGCACAGGAACATCAATTGAACTATAATGAGCAGCTTTGGAATGATCCCTGGTGGTCGCTCTCACCTGCGGCACCAGCCAAGATGATACAGCTGTTTAAACTTTCATAAGGGAAAGTATCAACAACATCCTCCGCTGATCAGATCGTGTAAGGCTTATAGCGGGACAAACTCCATCCCCCGCATGAAATCTATAAACGAAGGAGCGTCTGAACCCAAATTTCCAAAATTATATCAGTTTTTGAACAGCTGTGAAGAAGAAGGAATGCGTCCTGTTAATTCACAATAGATCTGGAGTTTGGGGCCAAGGAATGGCAGGCCACAACGAGGCCAAATTGTAGACCACGTGATGAGAGGTGCTGACCGCGGCGGCTTGTCGGTATTACAAGTCCCTTCTCGGATACCAGACAACTACACTCCTATTGCCGTCCGCTCGGAGACAAGAGAGTGCAAATTACACTCGCTAAACAAATATGGTGGCCAGCCACCCCCCAAAAAACAAACAGACTGGTGATTGGTTCAGTTGATATGGCATGTACGTGATTATTATTGAAATGTGAGGACTGGGGTTTGTAGGGAGGGCGGTGGTAGGTAAGGATGGGGTAGGGAGAAGGCCTGGCGTCTTCTCACACTACCTATGGCTCTCCCTATCACGCCATCTGTATAAGCATGGGTTACGCTGGATGCTTCTCCTTTTCCCTCCCTTCCCTTCGCTACCCTTCCTGCCCCCCTCTCTCTCTCCTCCCCCTCCCATTCTCAAGCCCAGCTGAGTCTAGGTACAAGTGACATGATGAACACCCTAGCTGGCTTTCTTCCTATTCCTGGCTACTACGAGTCCATCATTTGCTGTCTTTGGCCGTCCAGATCGGATCATCTGAATGGGGAGATGAGGTCACTGGCGATGGGGGGGTAGATCAGGGACACCCATTGTAAGGGGGGCACTCAAACCTCTTGCAGGATTACTTCACATAAAGAATAGGGCAGCGACAGATGGAGTGCGGGACGCCATCTCTCCCTCACTCACACACCCACCCGCCAAATGACCGGTCCGCCCGCCAAATGACCGGTCCGCCCGCCAAATGACCGGCCCGCCCGCCAAATGAACCACCAAATTAACCGGTGATAAACCCAGACATAAACCCACAACAGTTGCCATCGTCAGCATGATTTTATTCAAGCTGCCAAGACGACTTATAGTACTATCTGCGGGGCGAGAGGAACCCCATGGGAATATCTATGGGGCGAGGGAAACTCGTGGGGGTATCTATGGGACAAGGGGAACCCCGTGGGAGTATCTATGGGACAAGGGGAACCCCGTGGGAGTATCTATGGGACGAGGAGAACCCCGTGGGAGTATCTATGGAGCGAGGGGAACCCCGTGGGGGTATCTATAGGGCGAGGGAACCTCGTGGGAGTATCTATGGAGCGTTACTTACACTTGTCCCATGTGGTGATCTGGATGGGGTAATAGATCTGAGAACTGGTGTTATAATCTTAGTTTCTTTTCTACCATAAAAGTGGCCATTCATTTATTCACTGGTAACCAATATATATATATATATATATATATATATATATATATATATATATATATATATATATATATATATATATATATATATATATATATATATATTATTTTCTTCTGTCCTTCATGGAAAGGGTTAGAGTTCTGATAGACATATAATGTAGTAGGTTATTGAGCACAGAGCGTGTGCTTAATACGTTACCCTGGCGATGATTTTAGGGCTCAACGTCCCCGAGGCCCGGTCCCCGACCAGGTCTCCTCGTTAACTGAAGTATTAAGTACGTTATTGAAGCATTGAAGTGAAGTACGTTAATTGAAGTATTTTTTTTTTTAGAATGCTAACCATTTTGCGACACAAACCAGACATTTTTGTTTGTACCACATGACCATGGTTAGAGAGCTGCTACCATCTTGAGGTTATCTTGAGATGATTTCGGGGCTTAGCGTCCCCGCGGCCCGGTCCTCGACCAGGCCTCCTTTTTGTTACACACACACCCCCAGGAAGCAGCCCGTAGCAGCTGTCTAACTCTCAGGTACCTGTTTACTGCTAGGTAACAGGAGCATCAGGGTGAAAGAAACATTTTGCCCATTTGTCTCCGCCTCCACCGGGGATCGAACCCGGAACCTCAGGAGTACGAATCCGAAGCGCTGTCCACCCAGCTGTCAGGGCCCATGCACTGTGAGTTGTCTCTGACACCGGGGTATGAGTAATACACCAATCCCCGTGGTATGAATACGCTAACATACACCCCTACCCCATCTCAACCGTTCCCGCGAGAGTGGAGAATCAGATTCTCCAGTCTTGCTACAACTCTTGAATCTCAATGCTAATTCGTTTTGTTGTTTGGGGGCGTATGATAACCTATTTGTACCTACGGGGAGTGTGTTATGCTTATGCCCGTATGTTAAAACACATTAATTGACCCAGCCTTGCTTAAGCAACATTCTTATTCCCTGAGTGTACGATATTCTTGCTGAATGAATTCTATCTGTTAACATCTCTATTGTTAATCAAGTACTTTGTATCTCGTGTTTTGTTAAGTTAATCCTTGTGTCGTCTTTGTCGTCTCAGCTTCGGTCTGGTTTACCCTTATCCATGTGTGTGTTTATTCCTGATCCCGTGTGAGCCGTGATGTGATCTCTCACTACCTTCTTGCTAAGGTCAGTTGATTGTAGAAGCTTCAGTCTTTGTTATACCAGTCCGTCAGACTCTCTGGTCCCTATACCCACACTCTCATTCCAGTCCTGATATCCAGTCTCATCAGTCCTCATACCCACACTCTCATTCCAGTCCTGATACCCAGTCTCATCAGTCCTCATACCCACACCCTCATTCCAGTCCCAGATACCCAGTCTCATCAGTTCTCATACCCACACCCTCATTCCAGTCCTGATACCCAGTCTCATCAGTCCTCATACCCACACTCTCATTCCAGTCCTGATATCCAGTCTCATCAGTCCTCATACCCACACCCTCGTTCCAGTCCTATATACCAGTCTCATCTAGTCCGCGTACTCAGCCCACTTCCCTCAACTGGTGTATCAGAAGACAGGGTATATGACTCAGTAGCCAGAGATGCTGCTCACAGTCTACTACTTCCTGTCACTTCTCCCCGTCTTGATGTCTTATTCAACTGTGGTCTCGTCACTCTGTTGGTCATGTATAACACATGTTCTGGCGGGTATTAAACTGCATCCCATTTTTTTTTAAATTTTGCCCCGAGGGGCGAGTTTATTGGGCAGCGCCACTCATCGTGAGTGGACACACCGCCATAGCAGCATGTATAACACTCCCCAATAGGAAGAAAACCTGCATCCCGTTGTCCTCCCAAGAGTTGGTCGTCCGGGTTTCAAAATGTCAACATGTGTTTTTATCCGTGAAGGTGTTGATGTGTGTAGTATAATTTGTTTGGTTATTGATTGAAGTAAAGGAGACAATTAACGGGTATCCAATGCAGGCGATGAGTCACAATAACGTGGCTAAAGTATGTTGACCAGACCACACCTAGAAGGTGAAGGGACGACGACGTTTCGGTCCGTCCTGGACCATTCTCAAGTCGATTGAGATGGATAAATCACTTAAAGGATGCCCATAAAGGGTATCCTTTATGGCACTTGTGATGCTCTACTGGCAAGCTTCTCTACCATGGATACCATCCTCTTAGCTCTTATCCGCCTCACAAGCACCCCATAACCTCTGTATCCTCATTACGCTAATAGTGAAGAATTTCATAGCGTAATAACCACTACCATTACCACCCCCAAGTACTTTGGGGAATGGTAGAGCGACGGTCTACCTTCATGCAGGTCAGCGTTCAATTCCCGACCGTCCAAGTAGTTGGGCACCATTCTCCCCCCCCCCCCCGTCCAATCCCACTGCTTATCCTGTACCCTTTCCATGTGATATATAGTCGCAATGGCTTGGTGCTTTCCCCCCACCCCTGATATTCCCTCTCTCCCCCAAGGGCACATGCCCCTCCCTCTCACTCACACCAATGACCTGTTACACACACTTACCTTGAGGTTACCTTGAGGTGCTTCCGGGGCTGAGCGTCCCCGGCGGCCCGGTCGTCGACCAGGCCTCCTGGTTGCTGGACTGATCAACCAGGCTGTTTGACGCGGCTACTCGCAGCCTGACGTATGAGTCACAGCCTGGTTGATCAGGTATCCGCTCAACTAAGTGCTGTTTCAACAATCCTGATGTTTCTGTTCACCCTTTCTAGCACATCGCATTTTGACGCTCACTTTACCCAAGGCCAAAAACACATGAACCAGAAAATGGCAGCGGCTCACCAAATTGACTAAAGTCCCGTTTTCTGTTCGTGAGTCCTCTGGTTGTTTAGGATAAGGGCACTTTAGTACGGCAGTTTCTTGACGTTGGGACGCTCGTCGAGAACGGAGCGCCCTATACCATCTATGTAACGCTTATCTCGTCTGATTATCATGAGCGATCGCGCACAGATATCTAAGGATGGTCGGAGCCATCGGCCGGTCGGCCGAGCGGACAGCACGCTGGACTTGTGATCCTGTGGTCCTGGGTTCGATCCCAGGCGCCGGCGAGAAACAATGGGCAGAGTTTCTTTCACCCTATGCCCCTGTTACCAAGCAGTAAAATAGGTACCTGGGTGTTAGTCAGCTGTCACGGGCTGCTTCCTGGGGGTGGAGGCCTGGTCGAGGACCGGGCCGCGGGGACACTAAAAAGCCCCGAATCATCTCAAGATATCTCAAGATATGGTAAGAATAGTGGTTGATACTTGGTTACTAAACCTACTCAGGTCTTCATTCAAAGATGTAATATAACAAAAGATTACAACAGATTAGTTTTTGACTTGAATTTACAAATTGGGATGATTCTCCGAATTATATAGACCGGTAATGGTGTAAATCAGAGGGGGATTCAGTTATAGGCGTTTGTGTATAGAAGCATGTTGCGTATACGACCAATATTTTGATTTAGGAACAAATTTGCGTGTTCATGGGAAGAACCTTTGTGATGCACGACACTCTCATCATAAACGCGGCGGGCTCGACGTTAGGTACTTCCACAGCCCAAAAACCCCGATTCGGAGTTCAGGAGGCGTGACCCCGAGACGTCTGAGTCATCTCCATTACCTCCATTCCCTCTTTAGACTGGGGGTTGGGTGGTCCCAGCTACGTTGTAGATATACGGTAAGAACCATGTGCTATATATAGGATGCAAAGTATTTGCTGTATAGGAGGCCATTACTACACGGTGTGCTCGTCGTGGTGTGTTGTGGTGTGTGGTTGTAGTGTTAGTGTTATGTTGGTATGGAGTGCATGTGTGTGCGTGTGTGTGTTGTGTGTTGTACTCACCTAGTTGTACTTCACCTAGTGTGTTCTTGCGCGGGGTTGAGTCCCATCGTTGCCCTCTCCTATTGGATGCCCGCCTCTCAAACCGCAAATCAGACAGGGGTGACAGTGGTGTCCTGAGCCAATTGGGCCCATCATATTTGTACACTTGAAACTGTATAGGGAGTCAGCCCGCCACCACAAGCTCACGCGTTCCTAATGCATTCCATTGTGTGTGTGTGTGTGTAGTTTGTGTGTGTGTGGTGTGTGTGTGTGTGTGTGCGTGGTATGTACTCCACCTATTTTGCTTGCGGGGGTTGAGCATCATGGCTTCTTTGGTCCCTTTGGTGTGTGTGTGTGTGTGTGTGTGTGTTGTGTGTGTGTGTGTGTGATGTGTCGTGTGTGGTGTGTGTGTGTTTGTGTGTAAGCGCGCGAGCATGTGAATGTTGACGGGACCATTAACACAAATCCGTGAATCATTCACCGGCATGACGACGGGGTCCGTGGTCCCCAACATTTCCCCGGAACCATTATTATAACCTCTTTTCTCGGCTATTACTCTCAGTGCTGGACAACAGAGCAATATCCAGCATAATAGAGGGTGTGTGAGGGGTCCACATTACAATAGAGGAGGGTGTCCCAGACAGCCACACACACACACACAGGAGTGCGGAAATCAACGAGGGCTTCCTGGGTTTTAAAACATAACAGTACATTATGGATCGTCCCTCTGGAGAGTACCACTCGGGGCTGACCCCCTTCATTATCAAACATGATCTGGACAAAGAATTCTTCTTGACAGGCACAATGCAACGAGGAATACAAGAGTGTTGAGAATAAGGCGAAGGGGGGGTGTAGGGGGAGGGGGGGACATTCAAGTATGATAGGGTGATTACGAATGACTTGGGGAATGTACTAAGTGTGTTGAGGACAAAGGTGACGGAAATAATAAGAATATTGGAATGCGGGAGAGGTCAGCTCGCCCCGTTCATGCCAAGTGACTAGGTAAATAGGAGGGGGGGTCTCCCCCCCTATTTACTGCAGGTCACTTTATGGTGAGAACTTAACCCCCCCCCCCTATTATCCTCTCCGCCCTAAAGCCCCTTTTACTGATGAAAAAGACCAATAAATCGCTCCCTTCTTGTCGAAATTGTGTTGTTTTGATGAGCCATAGTGCCTGCCCCATTTACTCGGGTGTGATCAACTATTCCAAGGCAGAGTGGAATTTAATCTTTGACGAGGGATGAAAGCTACGTTCTGACCGATGGGTTGCCACTCGCCCCGATGGGTTTACCAGCGGTAAGTACGGCGGTGATGCGAGCTCGAGTTTACTAGTTTTATATTTGTGACTCTGAGGTGTCTTTTGTGTATTGATTGCTGAGACTGTTATGTATTGTTGATGATGGCACTTACTGTTGCTGCCGGCGGGAGTCAGGGATTGATTGGTGGGGGAGGGTGGATGGGTAGTGGATGGTGGTGAGGGTAGTGGATGGTGGTGACGTTGGTGTGGTGGATGGTAGTGACGGTGGTGGTAGTACTGTGGCGGTGAAGGGATTTTGTAAAGATATTCTTTGCCATAGACGTGACTAGACATTTAGATCATGCCTGCTAATCCAGTATTTATTTATATTACATATATATATAATTTTCATCTGTATTACATCTATATAACAGAGAAAATGTGTGTGTTCGAGGTAGAGGTCTGACGGTTATGGTCAGCCTCTGTGCAAACGTTCCATGGTGATGTGGTGTATGGGGGGATGTCCTCATTGGGTAGTGGAGGTCGGCCCCACCCCCACCCCCCCATGCCCATCTTTAGAAGGTTGGCTCCTATGCCGTAAATCAAACTAGTCCTGCTGAAAATCTGAAATGTGGAATTTGATCATGCATAGATTTTCCAACCGAATTCTTGGGTGTTATAGATACCTTTCACACATAATATACCCATCATAATGAAACAGACTTGCAGCCAATTTAGCGTGTAACAAGTTTTGTCAGTTTGAAGTTGAATTAGGTATCCCCATCTCTGCTCTCAAAACTACATTGATCAAACATTCAGATCTGATAGGAAAGAAACGTTACTGACTCCCAACGGCCTGAAAGTACTAGTATAAAAAGCTATGATTTGTTCAGATCTGAAACCTACATCTATGGGCAGCACAAAACGTCCACTAGACTGTGCGACGCAGTGGTTGCAAGGATCAGGTTGGGGTTACCGTTACCTGTGGCAGGTGGCTGCAGGTGACGGATCTCACAATCCTGAGCACTTCCAGTTGCAAAACTCTGTGAGCAGGAACTACGGCACGATCTCCCGCACTACATCACTGAATGCCCAATTATAAGACCTGAGTCAGACCCGTTGGTATCAGGTACCTGGAGCTTTGCCATTACTTTATTCACTCTCGTATTCTGGAAGATATCCTCACAATGTACCCAAAATTTGCCAGTGCAGGCTACTAAACATATTGGCCTGTATGACAACCCTCCTGCGAGATGGGGACCTGTATTACCACTGCTGCCTTATTCAATCGTGTGTTGATGATAGCCTCAAAATGCATCCGGAATCTGCCAGTGCAGACTGCCTATCATATGCCTCTGTATGACTACACATCCTGTGTATTGGGGATTTTCTAGCATCAACTAGTTTAGCTTTTTTGACAACACTGTACTCCCACTTCCATATAGTCTAGGGGTAGCTGCACTAATGCAGATGTACCCAAGGGATTAATACAAAAAAAAAAGTTTATAGATGTTTTTTCTTGAGCACTGGTGTCTGTCCAAATGAAAGTGAAAATGGGATAGATAGAAGGAGAACGCTGGAAGGGGGAATAAATGTGAAGGAGGGAGAATATGAGAAATGGAAGGAGGGGAAAATCGGAGGGAGGAATAGAATGAGAGAGAAAAAATAGAGAAAAATGAGAAGGAAAGAGAGAGAATGAGAAGGAGGGAGAATGGGAAGGGATCGATGGAAGAGAGAGAGAAACAAAGACCCGGGTACCGCGAGGTACACACTCTAGGAGACACTGTTAGAGAGCAGCTAAGGTACAAAGTTTAAGGTACAAAAGTAAGCATTTAACCACAGATGGTGAATCGAGTACTTTTTCAAGCTCAAGTTATAGTTACGTCACATACAACACACAATTGTTTATTTTTCATAGGTTGGGGACAAAGTCCGGTATACCAAATATATTGGGTTATATTAGGGTCACAGGTCCGGTATATCATTGTAGTGGGGAATGGTGGGGAGGACGAGGGGGGGACGCGGAATTAAGTGTTCCATAATTCCGATACAGTTTAATAAAGTTCAGCACATCCAAATCCAGAGGGTCGGAAATTAGTCCGATATGGATATTCTACATTATAATGCTTCAGAGGAATACACGTTTTCCTCTTTCACGAAGTTGACACATAGTGTATTCGACAGTCAGTTATGGGAAGGCTGCCAAATATGTATGTATCCCAGGCGTATTCTAGTCACTAGAACATCCAAGGTTGTGTTTTTGCTCTATTAGTGACACAGACAAGTGTCTGCTCACAGTATTTATCATAATATTTAATGCTTCATCTTCAGGATCTTCGTGAATTGGTTAGGTCTGTAAGATCTTCATGGGGGAGGGCATTCGTTTCTGTGTGTGTTTTTGTTTCACTGTTTTGTTTGTACGTCACTGTTAATGAGAGACGTATATTAATTTCTATTACTGGTCTACTGCAGACTGTCTTTACAAGCATGTCAACATTATCATGCTCACAGGATGTCAATTGCGATGGGATCCAATGGAATATAATCTCAAACGTTTTTTCAGATAAATTTTTAAAACTCAAACATTTTAAAAATTCAGCTACATCTATAATTTTAACCGCTAAAATATACATTCGGATATTCCCTTCACTTGGGCTGTAGGAGTCTCGAACCATGGCCCCCTGCACGTGGGTGTGGGTGTGTGTGAGGCCGAACCTCTATCGATTGGGCTATGAGGTAGTCATAAATAAGGAAAGTCTCCAGAAGCAGCTTCCTGCTGCCAAACTGGAATTGTCGACTTTCCCTGACCAACTTACGGAAGCTCAGAGGAATTAGTGAGGCTCTAATTAAAAATTAGGGATTTTTTTTT
>WNGS01004374.1:13536473-13550772 GCA_020271785.1 Procambarus virginalis
ACCTTCTCTTGTCCCTGTCCTCGATGAAGAAGATATTTCTCCTCAACGCACAGGGGCGGGATTATGTCGTGTAATAATTGATAACTCAAGATACGTATGCTGGCTTTAGGGGGTCCTACGACGGCTGGCTTAGTACCCATGACAGCTTGGGTCGGGTCCCACAAGAGTCGGAGTCCCACAAGCCCAAACGTCACAAGATAGGGGTCCAGGGGGTCCCACAAGCCAAATGTCACAAGGTAGGGGTCCCACAAGCCCAAACGTCACAAGGTAGGGGTCCCCACAAGCCCAAACGTCACAAGGTAGGGGGTCCCACAAGCCCAAACGTCACAAGGTAGGGGTCCCACAAACCCAAACGTCACAAGGTAGGGGGGTCCCACAAGCCCAAATGTCACAAGATAGGGGTCCCACAAGCCCAAACGTCACAAGATAGGGGGTCCCACAAGCCCAAATGTCACAAGATAGGGGGTCCCACAAACCCAACGTCACAAGGTAGGGGGTCCCACAAGCCCAAACGTCACAAGGTAGGGGGTCCCACAAACCCAAACGTCACAAGGTAGGGGTCCCCACAAGCCAAACGTCACAAGGTAGGGGGGTCCCACAAGCCCAAACGTCACAAGGTATGGAGGTCCCACAAGCCCAAACGTCACAAGGTAGGGGGTCCCACAAGCCCAAACGTCACAAGGTAGGGGGGTCCCACAAGCCCAAACGTCACAAGGTAGGGAGGTCCCACAAGCCCAAACGTCACAAGGTAGGGGGGTCCCACAAGGCCAAACGTCACAAGATAGGGGGTCCCACAAGCCCAAACGTCACAAGGTAGGGGGTCCCACAAACCCGAACGCTCCCCGAGCGTGTGTGTACAGTTCCTCAAGTGTGTACGCGCATAACAAGGCGTGCCCCGGCGTGCAACAATACACCCAGGTACACTCTAGTGTGTCTGTGTCATCGGACCGGGATGTGCTACCAGATACGCCAGGCTTCAAGCTTTCCTTCCGGACAAGGATCAAGATGTCACCCCTCCACCAGCTGCACTGCAGTCTCTCTCTCTACGCACACACACTGGAAACTCAAAATGCTTACAGGAGACGTAAGGAAATACCCGTCGCCAGCACGGAGGGGCGGTCAACAAGTGGAAGGCAGCGAAAGAGGAGGTTGTGGAAGCCACCTCCATCCATAACTCTAAGGCCAGATTCGACAAACAATTCGAGCGTCAGAATACGTATATTAACAAGCAGCAGGTACAACAAGGTCAGTAGGCGGAGTATGAAGAGCTAGACTTCGCTTACCCATAGCCACTGATAGGTAAACAGAGATAGGTAAGCAGAGATAGGTAAGCAGAGATAGGTAAGCAGAGATAGGTAAGCACAGATAGGTAGGCAGAGATAGGTAAGCAGAGATAGGTAAGCAGAATTATTAAATCCAACGCTACACGAACACTTATCCGGCCTTACCGACTGGTTGCCTCGAAGGCACAACTTGCTACCTTTCGTAATCCATAGGTGAACCATACAGGTGGTGAGGGATAGCACTGTGGTGCACTGAGCCTCTTAATTACTTGTGACACAGGTAGATATGCGAGTGGGTACCTGCGTTACTCCGTCAAGAGTGAGAGTGTACCTGGGATACTCAGTCAAGAGTGAGTGTACTTGCGTTACTCCGTCAAGAGTGAGTGTACCTGCGTTACTCCGTCAAGAGTGAGTGTACCTGCATTACTCCGTCAAGAGTGAGAGTATACCTGGGATGCTCAGTCAAGAGTGAGTGTACTTGCGTTACTCCGTCAAGAGTGAGAGTGTACGTGGATTACTCCGTCAAGAGTGAGAGTGTACTTGCGATACTCCGTCAAGAGTGAGTGTACCTGGGTTACTCCGTCAAGAGGGTACCTGTATTTACTATTTGTTCCTGCTGGATCGAGTTGCTAGCTCTTGGACCCCGCCTTTCTAACAGTGTCTAATGTATTAACTACCAACCTTTATTCCTAATTCATATTTACTACATATATTTCACAAACACACACACACATCCTCAGGAAGCAGCCCGTAACAGCAATCTAACTCCCAGGTACCTATTTACTGCTAGGTGAACAGACGCATTAGGGGAGAGAAAAACCTGCCCATTTGATTCTGCCTGAGGGAGGAATCGATCTCGGGGCCTTATGACTACAACCGCGGAGCGCTGTCCACTCGCGCCCTCTGTGTGATGGTGAAGATTGATGAAGATTAAGCCACCCAAGAGATGGCACGGGCATGAATAGCCCGTGAGTGATGGTGAATGATGTGATGGTGTGATCTACCCACTGCACCACACGCACAGTAGCACCAGCCTACTGTGAGTGCTTATGAATTGTGGCTCAAAACACTGTGAAGGTGTGAGTGGCGAGGGAGTTTTGGCGCTCTACTGAAGCCCCATTCCAGGTTCCCAAGGCCTGGCGCACGGCTGTGTGGTGGTGGTGGGAGCCAAGTCGTGGGTAATATCTTTAATTGAAGCATGATCTGTTTGTTGTTGTTGTTGGGGAGGTGGGGCCCTGGTGGGGCGGCCTGGTGGGGGTGGGGGGTGCTGGCGGGGGTGTGGGGAAGGTGGTGGCAACCCCACCACCTTCACGCAGACAATTGTTAATGGCGTATAATGAAACACTGTGACTGGGTCTTACCAAACCCCGGCTCCGATAACTCTGGCTTCCACGCAAGATTTACACCCCCAGTTCCCCCCCCCCTCTCCCTTACCCGCTCTTGCAATAGGGAGGACTCACTCCCTCAGCCCCACACACACACCTGCTGATCTCGCCTTCACATGTGGCTCCAGACTCTCAAAAGCCAGGTGTCGCCCAGGACACATGTGCCGCGTCATTTGAAACACCGTCGATGACGTCAATTCACATTATCAACCATTTCCACACGTAATCAATATTGTCCGCCGCCGTGACCAAACCCCACCGTAAATATGGCCAGGAACAATGGTGGGGAGTGCCTGGTGCCTCCACTGTGTCCAGGGCGGCAGACAATTTCCAGCACGCTCCTCCAGAGCCGGAGGACGAAAAGGGGCTATCCGGAGAACGCAAATCGGCCGTAATAGCGACGGAGGCGGTGGTGGAGGCGTCAGTCGTCCACACGCAGGGGCCTCAGGGCTCCTGTGACTGACAGCCAGCCCGATATCCCGTCAGTTCCAGCGTCTCGACGACTCTCGGCTCTTAATTCTCGCGGTTACTTGACACGGGACCCGTCGCACGGTCGGTATGTTACCATGGGGAAGTGGATGAGTCTCGTCGATTGGGACCACCTCCCTCTCGTCTGGATTGGGGCCACCTCCCACTCGTCTGGTTTGGGACCTCCTCCTTGTCTGGATTGGGACCTCCCCCTCGTCTGGATTGGGACCTCCTCCCCCTCGTCTGGATTGGGACCTCCCTCTCGTCTGGTTTGGGACCTCCCTCTCGTCTGGATTGGGACCTCCCCTCGCTTGGATTGGGACCTCCCTCTCGTCTGGATTGGGACCTCCCCTCGCTTGGATTGGGACCTCCTCCCCCTCGTCTGGATTGCGACATCCTCCCATCAGCATAGATATTATCCTGCCAAGGCCTCGTCAACTGCCTCAGGAGTCCCTTGAGGAGTGACATCATCACGGAAGTCCCCCGAAGTGTGACGTCATCATCACGGAAGTGTCCAAACTTCAAGAATCTGAATACAATGAATCAGAAACTATAAAAAAAGTTAAATAAAAAGATTCAAGTTTGTCGCTCTACACTCTTACGTGAACGACAAAAAAAATCAAATGGAACCTTTGGATAAAATACACTAATGTTCGTAAAGAGATTTAAGCTGACCAGTCTGGTTGCTGATCTTGAACGCGTTCAATTGTATCGAACGGTATTGTATTGTTCATTCCGCTGGTTGGGTGCTGTTGTTTAAGATTCGCTACCCGGGACAAGGAGTTCCAAGTAGCACGGGCTATGGCGAGCCCGTAGACCTGTGTTCAAAGCAGCCAGTTTTGACTACAGTACATATATTAATGAAACAGCTGCCTGAAGTACACACGTATCTTAGTACCGTACATCCATACTGCAACCCATATTATGACCCATATTGCAACCCGGTTCGCTAAATTAAATCGCCTCACACTTGCAAGTGTCGTGCGGTTACAGCCATCACGTGACCCATTCAGCCACGGAGAGCTTGTCATTTCTAATTTGTTTCTGACAGCTCTAAGGTAATTGTGGGTGATAATTCGGCCATGACTGTCCGCTACCATGCACGCCTGGCAACGGAGACATGACCCTGGCAACGGAGACATGACCGTGGCAACGGAGACATGACTGTGGCAACGGAGACATGACCATGGCAACGGAGACGTGACCGTGACAACGGAGACATGACCGTGGCAACGGAGACGTGACCGTGGCAACGGAGACATGACCGTGGCCACGGAGACGTGACCGTGGCAACGAAGACATGACCGTGGCAACGGAGAAATGACCGTTGCAACGGAGACGTGACCGTGGCAACGGAGACATGACCGTGGCAACGGAGACGTGACCGTGACAACGGAGACATGACCGTGGCAACGGAGACGTGACCGTGGCAACGGAGACATGACCGTGGCAACGGAGACGTAACCGTGGCAACGGAGACATGACCGTGGCAACGGAGACGTGACCGTGACAACGGAGACATGACCGTGGCAACGGAGACGTGACCGTGGCAACGGAGACGTGACCGTGACAACGGAGACGTGACCGTGACAACGGAGACATGACCGTTGCAACGGAGACGTGACCGTGGCAACGGAGACATGACCGTGGCAACGGAGACGTGACCGTGGCAACGGAGACATGACCGTGGCAACGGAGACATGACCGTGGCAACGGAGAAATGACCGTGGCAACGGAGACGTGACCGTGGCAACGGAGACATGACCGTTGCAACGGAGACATGACCGTGGCAACGGAGACATGACCGTGGCAACGGAGACGTGACCGTGGCAACGGAGACGTGACCGTGGAAACGGAGACGTGACCGTGGCAACGGAGACATGACCGTGACAACGGAGACATGACCGTGGCAACGGAGACATGACCGTGGCAACGGAGACATGACCGTGGCAACGGAGACATGACCGTGGCAACGGAGACATGACCGTGGCAACGGAGACATGACCGTGGCAACGGAGACATGACCGTGGCAACGGAGACATGACCGTGGCAACGTTATCCTTCCTGCCATCCACACCACCCATTCTTGACAAACACCCAATCATTATACATTGTACTCATTATACTTGCCGTACTCATTATACTTGCCGTATTCATTATACCGGACGTACTCATTATACCGGCCTTACTCATTATACTGGCCTTACTCATTATACCGGTCGTACTCATTATACCGGCCATACTCATTACACGGGCCGTACTCATTATACCGGCCGTACTCATTATGCCGGCCGTACTCATTATAAGGGCCGTACTCATTATACGGGGCGTACCTTCTTCTACCTGGCTGTTGTTGTTGTTGTTGTTAAAGATTCGCTACCTGGAACCAAGTTCCAAGCAGCACGGGCTATGGTGAGCCCGCTCCACCTGGAATTATTGTCACACAAGTATACGATCTATACACAGTAATAACACTCCAAATTATTACTCACTAGAGTAACACGATTACAAAAGTACAGTTAACTATTTTATGACACATTGTTGCGTGACAAGAGTTAGTGAGGGTCAGTTAGTGAGGCACTGTTAGCCCGGGGCTGTTGACTGGAGACCTCTACTGACTGGCTTAAACCTGCTGAGCCACTCACGTCAGAGTTTGAACCTATTGAGCTTGACAGGCAGGAGGGATTTGAATAAATTAAACTTGACAGGTTAGGGTTTGACCCTGCTGAGCCTGACAAGAAAGAGCTAGAACCTACTGAGCTTGTCAGGTAGGGGTTTGAACCTATTAGGGTTGTCCGGTCAGGATTTGAACCTAATGAGCTTGCCATGCAGGGTGTTTAAGCCTAATGAGCTTGAAAAGTTAGGGGTTTAAGGGTAGTGAGTTTGACAGCTGACGTTTAGAATCCACCGAGCTTTGGCAGGCATGGGGATGATCCTGCTGGGCTCAACACACAGGGGGTTGAAGCCTATTGAGCTCAACACGCAGGGGGTTGAAGCCTATTCAGCTCAACACGCAGGAGGTTGAAGCCTATTGAGCTCAACACACAGGGGGTTGAAGCCTATTGAGCTCAACACGCAGCGGGTTGAAGCCTACTGAGCTCAACACGCAGCGGGTTGAAGCCTACTGAGCTCAACACGCAGCGGGTTGAAGCCTACTGAGCTCAACACGCAAGAGGTTGAAGCCTACTGAGCTCAACACGCAGCGGGTTGAAGCCTACTGAGCTCAACACGCAAGAGGTTGAAGCCTACTGAGCTCAACACGCAGCGGGTTGAAGCCTACTGAGCTCAACACGCAAGAGGTTGAAGCCTACTGAGCTCAACACGCAGCGGGTTGAAGCCTACTGAGCTCAACACGCAAGAGGTTGAAGCCTACTGAGCTCAACACGCAGCGGGTTGAAGCCTACTGAGCTCAACACGCAAGAGGTTGAAGCCTATTGAGCTCAACAATGGGGTTGAAACCATTAGCTCGAAACGCTAAGGCTTAACCGTTTGCTTGAACTTTCAAGAGAAACTAATTAAAATTGAGGGAAATTGAAGAATTAATCATAGTGCGCTGGAAGCCGGTCTTACTCAGGGGGGTCGTTTGTACTAGTAATTGAATATTTATGTCTGGAGAGAGCCAGTCTACAGCTAACGACTTAAATATTCAAATGACTCTACGCCTGTTTATACAGCGTACTCGGGTTAACGACCACATACTAATACCCGAGTAATTGTTTGTATTAATTACACGCTTTCAAATGTTAAATAACAATTAGTTTAAACTAATCGAAACTTAAGGTATTAAAAGTGGCAGCAAAGAAGAGATAGCGTAGGGTGATAACTTTGTGCTAGTGTAATGAGGATAACAGCCTTGATAACATGAGGATAACATGAGGATATAGGGAACTGCAGCAGGGCTATTAGACCATACGAAGCTGATCCTCTATTAACACCAACCCGAACTCATTCATATATATACACTACACTACACACAGTAACCACAATAGTGTGATGCATCAAATGAACAAATCCACAAGGGCCGTGACGAGGGTTCGAACCTACGCCCGAGAGGATCCCAGATGCGCTGCCTTAATCGACTGAGCTACGACATGGTAAAAAGAATTGCAACCAGGACAACCAATCCTTCATATATATGTCTAATCTACGCTAGAAACAGTCCAGCGATGCCTTGTTACCTAGTAATTTGTTCTATTATTACCTTGTTCCCAAACCAGTATTTTCACGTCTTTCCTCGGTCTTAAATGATCCAATTCATGTCCATTGTTTCGTGAGGATATATTCGAGACGTTATTAATAATAATCTTCGTTGTACTTTACCCAACCACTTGGGCTGGACGGTAGAGCGACAGTCTCGCTTCATGCAGGTCGGCGTTCAATCCCCGACCGTCCAAATGGTTGGGCACCATTCCTTCCCCCCGGCCCATCCCAAATCCTAATCCTGACCCATTCCCAGTGCTATATAGTCGTAATGGCTTAGCGCTCTCTCCTGATAGTTCCTTTCCTTCCTTCCTTTGTTGTACTTTGTTGGAAGCGCCTCAAGGTACCCTTAACCACTTGGGCTGGACGGTAGAGCGACGGTCTCGCTTCATGCAGGTCGGCGTTCAATTCCCGACCGTCCAAGTGGTTGGGCACCATTCCTTCCCCCCGTCTCATCCCAAACCCTTATCCTGACCCCTTCCAAGCGCTATATAGTCGTAATGGCTTGGCGCTTTTCCCCTGATAGTTCAATTCAATTCAAGCTACCCTTTCAACCATTTCCACACTTCAGTCCTATCACCCTTCACTCTCAACCATTCTGGAGAGTGTAGAATGCGCTTTTTAAATCTACGTTCATAAAAAAGGATTACAACTTCTGGGGGGATTAACTTTGTCATTCTTCTCTGCACGCATTCTTGCGAATTTAAATACTTGAGTACGGTAAGCAAGGCAGACATGAACGCACTGGGGGCAAGAGAAAGCTGAACAACAACATTAGATGACTTGTTGCTTGCACTTCTGTAAATAAATCCCAGATTTATTTATGCATTGATATTTGGGCTTAAGCTCCGTAATTTACTGTTAGGTAACAGGGGGCATCAGGGTGAAAGGAACTCTACCCATCTGTTTCCACCATAGCCGGGAATCGAACCCCGGACCACAGGATTACGTATCCAGCGTGCTATACGCTCAGCCACCAGTGCCCTCTCGCACTCACACACCCTGTACTCACCTATTTGGCTTGCAGGATCGCGCATTGACTCTTGGATCCCGCCTTTCTAGCCATCGGTTGTTTACAGCAATGACTCCTTCGTACAGTACTAACCCAAAACTCGCAGATCTTTCCGGCATTCGTACTTGGCAACTTCAACACTGTCCAGCTGAGATCTGCCAACTATTACTATTATTATCTAAACTCAGAACCCGACATTTTCAGCATTAAACCACATCTATCAATCTTTCGTGTAGTTTAAAGGCTTATCTATCTAGTCTTTAATTTATTGTTTATGAATTTATTTTCCACCCGATTTTATATCATCTAGCAGTTTAAACCCAGCTGTACTCGTCCACAGACTTCAATAAAGAAAAGCAATAATCTCAGCCTTAGATAAAGGAAATCCATCCTGAGCATACATACGAGTCTTTCCATAAAAGTGCTCCCAGTTATCAATGGACGATAGTTCATTGGATTTGTAATATTTGTGGAGTAGGCAACTGACTCGTAATTATCCTAAACAGCCATTCATCTCCACCTCAACTTCTTGGAAGACTGCCACTTATGATCGGGTCCCCTACCTTCCTCCTAACTAATCCAGCAGCTGCCTTAAACCTCTCTTAAGACTGCGTCGTTCTTAACCCTTCCAACCTTATACTGGTACAGTCTGAAGAACAACTTTGTTCTGGTACAGCCAGAAGAACAACTTTGTATACCAATGCTGATTATATTTCCCCGCGTTCATACTACATTGATCATGGTTAATGTCAAACTATTAACTGTGCTACCATCTTCGAAGAGCATACAGGTATCCCTGTAACCTAGACGCCCAAACTCATCTTCCCTCATGGGGCTTCTCTCCGGTATAACGTCGGCCGCACTCATGGATGTGAATTAAGGGTACTATTTCCTTTAACATGATTTTGATGAATATCCGGAACTTAATAACACCCGATACCGTTCCTTACAGCACCACGCACGTACTCATCTATTTGTGCTTGCGGGGGTTGAGCCTTGTCTCTTTGGTCCCGCCTCTCAACCGTCAATCAACTGGTGTACAGATTCCTGAGCCTACTGGACTCTATCATATCTACATTTGAAACTGTGTATGGAGTCAGCCTCCACCACATCACTGCCTAATGCATTCGATTTACTAATTACTCTGCTTACACTGAAAAACTTCTTTGTAACGTCTCTGTGGCTCATCTGGGTACTAAGTTTCCACCTATGTCCACACACACACACGTGTGTGTGTGAGAGAGATAATGCAGTTTGGCCGTATGATGTTATTCTCAGAATCAGCCAAGAGTTAGGACATACCTGATTTCGTTTAGGATGTAATTTATTATAAAAATGTACACGATATATTTATATGTACAAACATTTATATGTACAAATATATATATATATATATATATATATATATATATATATATATATATATATATATATATATATATATATATATATATATATTTTTATAATAATAATAATAATAATAATAATAATAATAATCTAGTAGAAATTCTTGTAGCAGTATTAACAGTAGAAGTAGTAGTAGATTAGTAGCAACAGTAGTAGAGTGTAACTTATTGTAATAATGCCGTTTTGTGTGCTGTAGTTCCTATAGAACGAGCAACACTGGAAGCAGCAAAAGCAGTAGTGAGAACAAAATAACATCAGGTGCTCGGGCGCAGCAACACCCAAACGAATATCAACTCGAACAGAGGCACCAGAGGCAGCTGTGCCAAGAGCAACAACGGTGCCAGAAGCAAAACAAACAGCAGGAAATACACAACAAAATCTTAGCAACGGCGCTGCATAACTACAGTATAGGCAAGCACCATGCCATAGTCTGATGCAGTCCTCAAATCCTTAATAATGCCAAAGCCATTCGCGCCAACACTAACATACACATCAAAAACCTCTCAGATAGTTACCCCGTAAATCATTTATTTAACCTTTCAGGAATGCTTTCTTGTGTTTTCTTTTTAAACCAATTTTATAAACTCAGTATAAACCCACTTAGTATAAACCCACATAGATTTGTCCACATTTACAAAGCTGTGGTCTCTAAAAAAAATTAGAGACTAGATTTCATTAAGTTACATCCCGATCTCGTAACTTTGGTATCATATCGAGGATATCCTCAAGAACCCGAGTGTTGGTAAAGTATTTACAAAGCTCCCGGTGTACCTCATACCAGCAAGGTCTGAATTAAGGCTCTACTGACAGGACATTCATTAATGTGTGGGCTCATGACCCAGCTCTTGCTCACAGAGTTTACAGGTGAAGTGCTCAGGACTTGGGGATTCGACAGCTATTCTGTATACAAATATTATTTCCATAAAACCTACAGACTCTAACAGTGCGTCTCGTTCACGATTTGACCGAGCCATCGGTGTCAACAAGATGGTCGCGAGACACTTACGTTTTTGAAAGAGGAATCAAATGTGCTTATAAGAACCAGACTCTCATTGTATTGAGGGGCACAATGGCCAATGAACAATGCTGCAGATGGCTGGGTCTCTCGTCACTTCAGAAGGTCACGAGAAGGCCAGTAAACACCCTCTGGTCTGCCCTCTCCCTCAGCCTCACACACAAGCTTCGAGCAAGCCCGAGGGATGTTATAATCTTGGCCCAAGGTCCAAGACTCCCCTGGACCCGGCTAGCCTAGACCGTCCCAGCGGTCGCCTTGACAACTTTGCGACAACACTGATGCCTCAGGTGCACATATTGAACATTTAGGAACGTCGATCACTTCCGAAGTTATTACAGTATTAGTAGTTAAAGAGCCGAGGGTTGTCTAACAAGACGACGGTGCCAGCGATTGGTAACCATATTGGCGACGGTGCCAGCGATTGGTCACCGGTGCACAAATGTTGACCAAAAGAGCAACGGTGCACGTAGCTTGCAAAAGACACAAATGTAAACAAACTTGAACATCAACAAAGGCCACAGATGTTGACAAATTAAATAATTAAATGATGGAAGAATTAGTAGCAAACTAAGGTAGGCAGGGAGATGAGGAGACTCTCTCTAAGGAGGAGCGCGGATGAGGGAGGACCAGGCCCACAACGCACAGGAGGGCATGGGGCCACGGCTGCTCAGACCCTCATTTGATTAACATGAGCACCACTAATGGTGGTGGGAGCTGACTCGCGAACCGAATGAGGCCCCTTCATTCCCTGCCACCTATTGTGTGGAGGGTAGAGGCACCCTCCCTCCCTGTTGTGTGGAGGGTAGAGGCACCCTCCCTCCCTGTTGTGTGGAGGGTAGAGGTGCCCTCCCTCCCTGTTGTGTGGAGGGTAGAGGTGCCCTCCCTCCCTGTTGTGTGGAGGGTAGAGGCACCCTCTCTCCCTCTTGTGTGGAGGGTAGAGGTGCCCTCCCTCCCTGTTGTGTGGAGGGTAGAGGCACCCTCTCTCCCTCTTGTGTGGAGGGTAGAGGTGCCCTCCCTCCCTGTTGTGTGGAGGGTAGAGGCACCCTCTCTCCCTGTTGTGTGGAGGGTAGAGGTGCCCTCCCTCCCTGTTGTGTGGAGGGTAGAGGTGCCCTCCCTCCCTGTTGTGTGGAGAGTAGAGGTGCCCTCCCTCCCTGTTGTGTGGAGGGTAGAGGTGCCCTCCCTCCCTGTTGTGTGGAGGGTAGAGGTGCCCTCCCTCCCTGTTGTGTGGAGAGTAGAGGTGCCCTCCCTCCCTGTTGTGTGGAGAGTAGAGGTGCCCTCCCTCCCTGTTGTGTGGAGGGTAGAGGTGCCCTCCCTCCCTGTTGTGTGGAGGGTAGAGGTGCCCTCCCTCCCTGTTGTGTGGAGGGTAGAGGCACCCTCTCTCCCTGTTGTGTGGAGGGTAGAGGTGCCCTCCCTCCCTGTTGTGTGGAGGGTAGAGGTGCCCTCCCTCCCTGTTGTGTGGAGGGTAGAGGTGCCCTCCCTCCCTGTTGTGTGGAGGGTAGAGGTGCCCTCCCTCCCTGTTGTGTGGAGAGTAGAGGTGCCCTCCCTCCCTGTTGTGTGGAGAGTAGAGGTGCCCTCCCTCCCTGTTGTGTGGAGGGTAGAGGTGCCCTCCCTCCCTGTTGTGTGGAGGGTAGAGGTGCCCTCCCTCCCTGTTGTGTGGAGGGTAGAGGCACCCTCTCTCCCTATTGTGTGGAGGGTAGAGGTGCCCTCCCTCCCTGTTGTGTGGAGAGTAGAGGTGCCCTCCCTCCCTGTTGTGTGGAGGGTAGAGGCACCCTCTCTCCCTGTTGTGTGGAGGGTAGAGGTGCCCTCCCTCCCTGTTGTGTGGAGAGTAGAGGTGCCCTCCCTAGGTATCCCCATCTCTGCTCTCAAAACTACATTGATCCAAACATTCAGATCTGATAGGAAAGAACTTACTGACTCCCAACGACCTGAAAGTACTAGTATAAAAAGCTATGATTTGTTCAGATCTGAAACCTACATCTATGGGCAGCACAAAACGTCCACTAGACTGTGCGACACAGTGGTTGCAAGGATCAGGTTGGGTTACCGTTACCTGTGGCAGGTGGCTGCAGGTGACGGATCTCCCAATCCTGAGCACTCCAGTTGCAAACTCTGTGAGCAGGAACTACGGCACGATCTCCCGCACTACATCACTGAATGCCCAGTTATTAGACCTTTCAGACCAGTTGGCATGAGGTACCTGGAGCTTTGCAATTACTTTATTCACTCTCGTATTCTTGAAGATATCCTCACAGTGTACCCAAAATTTGCCAGTGCAGGCTACTAAACATATGGCCCTGTATGACTAACCATCCTGCGAGATGGGGACCTTTATTACCACTGCTACCTTATTCAATCTTGTGTTGATGATATCCTCAAAATGCATCCGGAGTCTGCCAGTGCAGACTGCTTATCACATGCCTCTGTATGACTAACCATCCTGTGTGATGGGGATTTTCTAGCATCAACTAGTTAGCTTTTTTTTTTTTGACACACTGTACTCCACTTCATATAGTCTAGGGTAGCTGCACTAATGCAGATGTACCTAAGGAATTAATAAAAAAAAAAAAGTGGAAGGTAGAGGCACCCTCTCTCCCTGTTGTGTGGAAGGTATCGGGGCCCATTTCCTCCTTGCTGTGTGGCGGGTACAGATGCCCTCTCTTGGTACTGTCCCTTTGCTACTGTTGTTTCTAATTTTAAACCTGTATCTCAATTCCTCTTATCTTCTACGTCGTTATCATAGTTCCCTATTTCGTCTTTCATCCAGCTAGGTGAATTTATAGAGCCTTTCTACGTGGAGTTGTGTGCGACTGGGAGGAAACAAAGAGCTGCGCAGCGGAACTGTAGAACCTGTGATGAGAGTGACGGACACCTGAGAGACTCCGGACATTTAAGAGACATTAGACGTGCGTGTGTGTGTGTGTGTGTGTGTGTGTGTGTATGTGTGTGTGTGTGTGTGTGTGTGTGTGTGTGTGTGTGTGTGTGTGTGTGTGTGTGTGAAATAAACCCCCACATTGAGTTACGAAAACAATATTTGTCCTATATAGATAATGTTCTTAAAAAGATGAGCTACGAGGAGAAACTACGGAAAATAAACCTCACGTCGCTGGAAGACACACGAGTTAGGGGGGGGGGGGAGGAAGGGGATATGATCACCACATACAAGATTCTCAAAGGAATTGATAGGGGTAGATAAAAAACAGATTATTTAACCCAAAGGGCATTCGCACTAGGGGACAGAGGTGGAAATTAAGTGCCCAAATAAGCCATAGAGGACATTACATATTTTTTTGTGTCAGAGTAGTAGACAAATGGAATGCACTAGGGCAGTGATGTGGTGGAGGCTGACTCCATACACAGTTTCAAGTGTAGATATGATAGAGCCCAATAGGCTCAGGAATCTGTACACCAGTTGACTGACAGTTGAGAGGCGGGACCAAAGAGCCAGAGCTCAACCCCCGCAAGCACAACTAGGTGAGTAGACACACACACACACACACACACACACCACACACACACACACACACACACA
>WNGS01004374.1:13562655-13595155 GCA_020271785.1 Procambarus virginalis
CCTGGATAATTAGGAGAGCCCGTGGGACAACAAGTGTTCGCAGATATTCAGGACCAACCACCTGGGAACGAGGAAAGCAACGCCCAGCCTTGTCATACCAGTGTCTTTGTAAGGCTCAAGTATCACAAAGAACCTTAAAAAATATATTGTGTAATGACATTTTCAATAAAGTTAGATAAATATACCACATACATAAAGAATACGGGTGGTAGGAGAAGAAAATATCAAAGTGTTCAGTGAGGAACCACATGGTCTTTCTGAGTACTCTTTTATTTTCTTCTCCGAGGCTATGAGTCCCTACACTTGCACCAGAGGTGGTACCCTTTCTAGGTTATATATATATATATATTATATATATATATATATATATATATATATAATATATATTAATATATATTATATATAAAAGGGTACCACCTCTGGTGCAATTGCAGGGACCCACATCCTCGAAGAAGAAAACAAAGAGCATTCAGAGAAGATCTTGTGGATTCTCACTGAATACTTTATTCTTTTCTTCTCCTACCACCCCTATTATTTTTTGTATGTTTTGTTTTATTTTATTGCAATGCTACAGTTTACAGAGAACACACACACACACACAAATATATAACATTAAACATCAGCGTTCGAAGACCTCGTCCAGCTCCTCGGAGGTTGGGTGCGTACCCAGATACAGCACGCATTTCCCCTCTGCACTGCGAACTGAGGCGCTGGAATAGGAAACTGGCTGCTCGTGGGTCTCTAGTTTTCCCAATGAGTTCCTCACCAACCTCTTTAAAACATATATATATATATATATATATATATATATATATATATATATATATATATATATATATATATATATATAATCAGGACAATAGGGTTTGAAATTTCAGAACTTGTGCCAAAAGACATTATGACACATTTTTCCATTATGGATCTAAGTCTATACAAAATGTTCAGTGGAAATTCCAGGCTAGCATCAGAGCGGGGAACACTAACGTGGTGGGATCTGCAAGCAGGTAGAGCAAAATGTTATAGCGTCTTGGACTATACTACGAAGTTGATTAAACTCTGTTGTTATATATATGTAAACGACACAATATGAGAAATATGTATGTTAAACGACACAATATGAAGCGGTTTAGGTAAGAAAATGGCCACTGTATCATTTTCTCCCAGAGAACCCTGGAAGGTGAGCCTCGTTCCGCTCTCCTCATCGGAAGACTCAAGTGTTGAACTCGTGGATGTTCAAATATCTATTTTGGACTATTTCGCTCATCTTAAACTCTTGTAAAAATGACAGTAAATTCATCTTGATTAACGTCCTATTGCAAGACGAATTAAAACCTGACCATCGTGATATAATGTTGCACAACTCTCCTGCGGTAGAGGTCCTCTGCCTTCATGGCCACGAGCCAACATGTTCCCCCCAAAATATTTAATATACTAGATGGGTTACACAGAGGACCCTGGGTTCACCGGTTTCTGTGACTTCTGTTCTCTCTCTCTCTCTCTCTCCTCTCTCTCTCTCTCTCTCTCTCTCTCTCTCTCTCTCTCTCTCTCTCTCTCTCTCTCTTCTCTCTCTCTCTCTTTCCCTCTCTCTCTGTACCAGTCTGCAAGTCACGTAGACTATTTGGGAAACGGTCACAAGGCAGTGTGAGTATGGAGGCCTGGCACCTGGGAATCCTGTCACCTGGGAGGCCTGGCACCTGGGAGGCCTGGCACCTGGGAGGCCTGGCGCCTGGGAGGCCTGGCACCTGGGAGGCCTGGCACCTGGGAGACCTGGCACCTGGAGGCCTGGCACCTGGGAATCCTGTCACCTGGGAGGCCTGGCACCTGGAGGCCTGGCACCTGGGAGCCTGGCACCTGGAGGCCTGCCACCTGGGAGACCTGGCACCTGGGAGGCCTGGCGCCTGGGAGGCCTGGCACCTGGGAGACCTGGCACCTGGGAGGCCTGGCACCTGGGAGGCCTGGCACCTGGAGGCCTGGCACCTGGGAGGCCTGGCACCTGGGAGGCCTGGCACCTGGGAGGCCTGGCACCTGGGAGGCCTGGCGCCTGGGAGGCCTGGCACCTGGGAGGCCTGGCACTGGGAGGCCTGGCACCTGGAGGCTGGCACCTGGGAGGGTGGGAATATGGTCATAATGAACCCAATGTTGATGCCATGAATATACATTTTAGGCTTTTACAGCCAAAGTATCATATTTTTTTGACATTCTAATATATCAATCTGTCTGCCAGATACGATAACTAATAAATTAGATATCTGTTCACTGGTCCTACATTTAACAGTAGAAGCCACGCCAACTTGAATGCAATAATTCTGAAATACTGATCATAACCTATTATGATCTATATGAAAATTTTATCAGCTATATTGGCTTTGATTATTTGTCTGAGTCCTGCCATATTGTTTTGTGGCACCCATATCAATCTTTCTTAAGGCTATACATCACAGCAGTTTAACTCCAAATTATTCATAGAGTGCTACTTGATATTTAATGAAGATGCTGTGTAATATTCAGTAGCACTCTCAAAATAATGCTTATTGCTTTTATTTTGTGTTTACGAGGTGGGTATAGATTTATTAATAAATCTATATTATTTATTATATAAATAAATAGTTGCTTGGGGCATCTAGCGGGTGTTTGAGTCACTGTGATTTTGACACTGTTCTCTAGAGACCTAGAGCTGATAATGTGAAGAGGCTAATAAACATGGTTTTTATATTGTATGTGACAGCATAACTGACATGCGGCATTACTGGCATGTGGCATTACTCTCATGTGGCATTACTCTCAGTGGCATTACTCTCATGTGGCATTACTCTCATGTGGCATTACTCTCATGTGGCATTACTCTCATGTGGCATTACTCTCATGTGGCATTACTCTCATGTGGCATTACTCTCATGTGGCATTACTCTCATGTGGCATGGGTACGTGGGGGGGTCATTGCTTAAAACCCTGATTGGGCTTCAGTTGTAAGCCTCAGGAATCGTAGAGGGGTTCAGTGGCATCCAGGTTCGTTGCTTTTTTACCATGTCGTGGCGTGGTGGTCTAGGGCGCTTAGCTTGGGAGTACCCAAATGATCGGGTTCGAATCCTCCTCCTAATGGCATCTACCGATTTTCCGTATACTGAAGATGTGACTTCTTGTCACCCTGAGCAACGTCTGGTACACGCGCGTCTAGTTAAGTAAACACAACCTGTACATAGACAATTGTGTAGACGGTAGAGCGACGACCTCTCTTCATGCAGGCCGTTGTTCACCCCGACCGTCCACCAAGGGGTTTGGTACCGTCCCATTCACCCCGTCCCATCCCAAATCTTTATCCTGATTCCTCTCTGGTGCTATATAGCCGCAATGGCTTGGCGCTTCTCCCTGATAATTCCTTCCCTCTCTGGGTCCTCTAGTCCAGCTGAACCTCAGTTTTAACACGACCTCTTTGTCTTTTTATTCACCTGAATATCTTGCACGATATTATATTATATATATATATAATATATATATATAATATATATATATATATATATATATATATATATATATATATATATTATAATATATATATATATTCCTACTTGCCGCAGTTAGTGTAGCAGACGAGAATGGTGGTCCTGTGAGCGGTGCGTTGAGGGATTACTGAGAACACAAAAGGTCTTAATCAGACCTCAGAGATATCTGGCATTAGCTTTTCACAATTTACCTGCACACTTTATCATTAATAACGAGAGCCAGTAACAAATGTCTTTACATTGTAACCTCTATCATTAATTACAATATATTATACTCTAGATAAGTCACTTTGTTAACGCTTAAAATACTTTTCAATATTGGATATTATGATAACCAAAGAGTTGCTGTTTATTCAAGCTTTGCCACACCTTTAGATTTTTTGTTTAATTTTTGTATTTTTTTAAGTGATTTTCTAGCCTGAGATGCATACTCGGGAATAGTCTGATGTAGGTTTATAAGTAGTGGATGAGCGTATATGCTTTCATGTGTGCGTGTTTTCTATGGCTTCAGGGACCTTCAGTGAATCCCATGTAATGAAAAAATAGTGATTTATTTGATCGTATTGAAAAGGGTTCTCCCAGGTTTATAGCCAGGATCCCATGTGTGTGTGTGTGTGTGGTGTGTGTGTGTGTGTGTGGTGTGTGTGTGTGGTGTTTGTGTGTGGTGTGTGTGTGTGTGTGTGTTTGTGTGTGTGTGTGTGTATAAAGGTTTGTGGTCGTGGAATAGTGCGGGAATATGACTGCAGGCGTGCTATACTCATGATCTGCCTCAGTGGAGTCAACAAATGTACAACACAAGATATATATATAAACAATAAATGTGTATCTCCACTTCTTGATGTACACACACCAAGAGGTGTATTAGGGTGGCAGGTTTACAGGTCGTAGTGCGATCAAATCCCCCCAAAACCCCCCTTCTCCTTCTCCCTCACACACACACCCCATCAGTGGGATCCACCCCTCCTCCCCCAACACACACACACACCCCATCAGTGGCATCCACCCCTCCTCCCCCAACACACACACACACACCCCATCAGTGGGATCCACCCCTCCTCCCCCAACACACACACACACCCCATCAGTAGGATCCACCCCTCCTCCCCCAACACACACACACACACCCCATCAGTGGCATCCACCCCTCCTCCCCCAACACACACACACACACCCATCAGTGGGATCCACCCCTCCTCCCCCAACACACACACACACCCCATCAGTGGGATCCACCCTCCTCCCCCAACACACACACACACCATCAGTGGCATCCACCCCTCCTCCCCCACACACACACCACACCCCATCAGTGGGATCCACCCTCCTCCCCCAACACACACACACACCCTTCAGTGGCATCCACCCCTCCTCCCCCAACACACACACACACACCCATCAGTGGGATCCACCCCTCCTCCCCCAACACACACACACACCCCATCAGTAGGATCCACCCCTCCTCCCCCCACACACACACACACACCCCATCAGTGGGATCCACCCCTCCTCCCCCAACACACACACACACACACACCCATCAGTGGATCCACCCCTCCTCCCCCAACACACACACACACCCATCAGTGGGATCCACCCCTCCTCCCCCAACACACACACACACCATCAGTGGGATCCACCCCTCCTCCCCCAACACACACACACACACCAAGGGACTTCACAGAGCAATGCCAACCATGTCTATCACGGCCCCTGTCCAGGAGGAGAGATAAAATACGAGCATATAAACCCCGGTGTTGGCGACGGCTGGACCATGTAAACACCTGCCCCGAGCTGCTACCGGGAGACGTAACAACAGGGGCCCTGAGAGCCACAGGGCCCTAGGGATCACTCCCCTGGCGCGCCCTCCCATGGCCCTCGTGGCCCCTGGCCGTAGGGGTCATAAAGGATGATACGTTATGGGGCTCATCATATCAATGGGAGATGACTGGATGTTGATTAATGAGGTAGTTTAGCCTGCACACTAAGCAGGACGGGTTGGCTCCTGGTCCACCCTACTCGAATAGTAATGATGTGGAGACACTGGACAAGGGGATCCTCTTGACTTAGCTCTGTTTTCTCTGCTTCTCTTGCCTTGATCTCATCTATGTTGCTGCTCTCTCGTTATCTTAATTTCCTCTCTTATCTCGCACCTGCACACTATAGTCTAGTAAATTTTTTAAGACTTGAGAGGAGTACTGGAGTCTTGGAGGGTTGCTAATGTGGTGCCGATCTTGAAGGAGACGTAATTTGTGTCGAACTATCGTCCGATTAGATTTTTTCTCTCTTGTAGCAACACTGCTTGAAATGATAATTCCAAAACCCGTTCTTTACATCTTCAAAAATATTGAATAATTAATTATTCACAACAGGGTCATATAAAGGGATGCTCGAATTTAACAAATTTACCCTCATTTTTTTTTGTCAAACAAATTTCAAACAGTTGATAGTAGCTCTATCCTGGCTCTGGCAACAGGGCTCTATCCTGGGACCTCTGTTGCATACCATATGTATAAACAAATTATATACTGGTCAAAACAACAACATTTGCAAGTCTGCAGACGATACACAAATAGAGCTGGAAATTAGTTGAGAAGAAGACTCAAAATCGCTATAAGAGCTAAGGTAAGTTTTGTAAATAATCGAAATATTGGCAGACTCAGTTAAATACAGAACAACATAGGGTCCTGGGCTTAGGAAATTATAATAGTTACCAGATATCTTAAAAAAATTTGAAACTGGGAAATCTAAATGTGAAAAAGATTTTGGAGATTAGTGACAATCTTAAGTCAAAATATCAATGCATTAATGTACGGAATAACGCAGATAGGATCTATCTTGAGGTTATCTTGAGATGAATTCAGGGCTTAGCGTCCCGGCGGCTCGGTCCTCGACCAAGCCTCCTTTTCTTGTTACACATCCTCAGGAAGCAGCCCGTAGCAGCTGTCTAATTCCCAGGTACCTATTTACTACTAGGTGAACAGGATACTGGGATTTATTTCTAGAAGTGCTGGGAACAAGACATGTAATATTATTATTCAGTTTTCTCTTGCCCTTGCTAGGAAACACTTAGATTATGCAGTTCAGTTTTGGAAGCTATACTGTAGAATGGACATAAATACACTTGCAAAGATACAGAGAAGGATGACAAAAGTAATCCCAGAAATCAGAAACCTTCCTTATGAAGAGATTGCCAAAATTAAATTCACATTATCTCGAAAGACGAAGAGTAATAACTGACATGACTGAACTATATAAGTGGACGGAAGAGTATAATAATTGGGAAATAAGGAAGGTTATAAGAATATCAACACATAATAACATAACAATGAAGTTTAGACTTAGGAAAGACCTGGGTAAATACTGGTTTAGAACATCGGGTTGCGGCACTATTGGGACTAATTACCAAGTATCATAACTGATGTGGGGATCGCTGGATTGTTTCGGGGGTTATGTCAGGGCAGTCGATTCACAATCGAAAGGTCCAGGGTTCGATTCCAATGCAAGACTGAGATGTTTGGGCACCTATCCTTTTACCTGATGCCACCGTTCACCGAGCAATAAATAGATACCTAGGAATTAGGTACATGAATGAGTCTTCATTCACTAAAATATCTACACAAGGCGTTACGAGCTTATTTATTATTATCTTTATTGACAAAATGAATTACAATTTTGCCTAATCGGAGGATTTCAATTAATTCTTATTAGAGTGAGGATAATGCTGGTATTCACTGTCACGCAGGACAGAGGGTCATACACAAGACAATAGGTCTAAACTGTAGGCTGAAGCACATATATATCATGGTTACAATCAATGTTTTATTGTATGAATATGTGAAAACAACTTTCTGTTGTGCACTGCCACACAAGGGCAGGGATGAGTTCATATGTGATTACAGCTTAGAAGTAATATAAAATTGTTCTTTTCACGAGCTCGAGGTCAACACCGAGGGATTAAACAAGTAGCCAACAGGAAGCACTGAAGGAGCCGGTAAGTTGTACAAGAAGAATACTTGCTCACAGACTCTCAGCCTTAGGTTAAACAACTGGCTAGCCTCTGTGCAAACAGAATTAGGTGCACTGCAACTAGCGAATAGTGCACTAAAAAACACAGGAGGAGGAGATTCGAAGTCTGTGATTCGAAGTCTGTTTATCAAGGACATGAAAAATTCTCCTCCACGCTAACTAACAAGAGCCTCATAATAGCAGTTATAAATTACCAGCTCGCTGCACAGAATAAAGGATCAGAACCTTTTAGTCACCCAACCCACAAATCTGAAAATTAATGAATTGGCGACGTTTCGGTCCATCCTGGACCGTTACACGACTTGATAAGGGTCCAGGGATGACCGAAACTTCATTGCATTTATTTTCAGACTTGTTGGGCTTCTAATTTTGAGCCACGTTATTGCGACTTGCTGTTTGTGTTCGAATCTTTTGTACCGAGACCATCTCACACAAATCTGACTAACTAGGATAGGACCACAGGATCACGCGTCCAGTGTTCTGTCCGCTCAGCCGCCGGCTATATCTAAACAAGGACGAAATTAAAGTAGACCTGTGTCCTCATCTTTGCTGTTAAGATTGCATTGCTCCAAACGTCCAGTTCTAATTGGGGAGAAATCAAAGACATCCAACAGCCGCAAAATTCCCATTGTAAGAAAGTTGTGACCTGTTCAGATCCGATACCTATGTTTTTGGGCAGCACAAAACGTCGACCAGACTGAGCGACACAGTGGTTGCCAGGATCAGGTTGGGTTACCGTTACCTGTGGCAGGTGGCTACAGGTGACGGATCTCCCAATCCTGAGCACTCCAGGTGCAAACTCTGTGAGCAGGAACTAGGGCATGATCTCGCACGCGCGCACACACACACACACACACACACACACACACACACACACACACACACACACACACACACACACACACACACACACCAGCCTCACCTGAGCCAAGACGACTCTAACACCATCCCTACACTGCTTCCCGGGGCCCAGGAGCTCTGAATATTGCTCATTATAATATTATAATTATATCCAAATTCATCACGCGCCGTGGCTTTATCTCACTAATTAAAATTCCGTTGATTCGGGATCACTTCCAACAGATTAGGTCTAAACCAAATACCAACTCTCCATTTTTGCTAATCCCACTGATTACACATATCAATTATGTCCTCATATTTGTGATGGCAGAAGCGGTGAAAATATTTGCTGGGTCACTTGACCTGCAGACGAGGACGCTAATTATTGCAGTCAAGGGTCTCTGGTGAGAGTTATATATATATTGATTTAAACGTTTGTATTAGCAGCGAGAAAGCACGGGATGCTGACTCATAATTGACCTCCACACTTCAGCAAATGAAAACCGGCTTCTTGTATTTAACTGTATAAGCTATAAAACATTTACATGAGCGGGAACGAATGCAGATGTACTGAAATTCTCCTCTTTCATAGATATCTGGAATCTGCCTTATGGGGTGCTGTTGTACAGTGGTCTCCCACGTAGCTCGTTTTCTAATTGTTAAAACTGTGTACATCGTTAGGTGTGACTAAATAAAAAATTAAAAATAAATAATAGATGGCGATTGATTTGAGAACCGTCGTACTTGATGATCAGGGTCTCGCATGAACTAATAACGACCCACTGGTCAAGCTGCCTGCTTGTCTGCTTGCTCTAGCTGCCTGCTTGTCTGCTTGCTCTAGTTGCCTGCTTGTCTGCTTCCTCTAGCTGCCTGCTGTGTCTCGTCTTCCTGTCTGATAAAGTGATAACTCTCAACTTGCTATATAACCCGCATCTACCTCCATTCTACCTTTATCTCTACTTTTGTCGCCACATCTTTGCCGATGTTTACCTCTTCTCGTCTCCACATCTACCTGTGCCCGCGCTGCACAGAGGTGCGCACACTCACGCTGTGCACACACACACACTGTACACACACACACTGTGCACACGCACACTGTGCACACGCACAGGAGAGGACCCTGTGTTTGTGTGTGCCAACTGTGAGGTCAGTTTAGAGGAGATCCAACGCCTCTTCTAAACAGACAGTGACCACCCCGCATCCTTAAACAATACCTGTACACATAGCGACTGTGGAGTGCATGTGAAAGTTTCCTCTCCTAACCTTTCCGAGTAAGCCGGACGACTCAAACAGAAAACGGGACAGTACGTCACTTTCGTGAGCCAATTTCATTTCAAATTACGTCCACTTTTGGCCATAGCGCGCACACGAGCCAAAAGCCACTTTATTTTTAAGAGGACGGGTTGATGTAACAGTGGAGTCTGGCGGCCGTAAAAGTCCGCATTTTCTATTATTGGTATTGTAGATGGGCAGATGAAAAAAAACGAGAAATCCAAGTCTAATCCCTTCTAGGCCTGTTATTGTAAGTATGTGAATTACAATAGGTCCAAACTGCGAATATTAGATTGCTTATATTAGACTTAAGATAGATTAGGCTGTTGATTAGGTTCTCGCCCCCTTTTTATGCTTATCAAAATATTAATAGCATAATACATGGACCTTTTTTTTTATGCAATAGTCTATATTTCGTACAATCGCTGGGGGGATTATAATTTTTAGAGGGTAGACTGTCCTTTTTAAGCCAACACCAGGCGCTTCCAACGACCCATTAGTTATAGTTTTACGTATAGTTAGTCCTGTGGTAGGTTAGGTTAGGTTAGGTGTTTATATCTAGTGGCAATTATTTGCAATGAGGGTTCGTGGGTGAAGCATTAGGAAAGATGTTTTTCCAGCACAGAAAATGAGCGTAGTGGTGGAAGGAAAGTTTGAAAGAATGACTCTTTAAGGCACGCATGGTTTAGGCTTCTGTATATATGTGAGGGGCACTTATGTATGTGTATTTGTATATACGTGTGTTTGTTGGTCTTAAGTGTGTGTGTGTGTGTGTGTGTGTGTGTGTGTGTGTGTGTGTGTGTGTGTGTGTGTGTGTGTGTGTGCGCGCGTGTTTCCATACATACCCAGCCCTGAAGGAGAGTCCCCGGAGTACCTGTATAAACACCATGGATTAACTCCCATGACTCCGTAATTGAACCCATCAATTAAATCTAATCCACCGCTTATCCCTGACCTAAGTTAAGTACCTTCCCTCCATAACTCGGCGCAATGATAGTAAGCGCTAATGTACCTTGATGCCTCACCAACCCGCACTAACTTCCTTTGTGCAGATAATTCTGTTCCGTGGAGCGTGTCCTCCCTCAGGGGGGCTGACGGCTGAGTGGGCAGCGCTCGGGATTCGCAGTTCTAAGGTTCCGGGTTCGATCCCGGCGGAGGAGGAAACAAATGGGCAGAGTTTCTTTCATTCTGATGCCCCCTTGTTCACCTTGCAGTAAATAGGTACCTGGGTGTTAGACAGCTGCTACGGGCTGCTTCCTGGGGGTGTGTAACAAAAAGGAGGCCAGGTCGAGGAACGGGCCGCGGGGACGCTAAGCCTCGAAATCATCTCAAGATAACCTCTTGAAGATCTATTCCACTGGCACCAAGAATATACAGTAACGCAAAAACTATTTGAATAACCAGTTACAGCCCCGCTCCTGTGCCAGGTAAGTCCACTATGGGCTCACCATAGTCTGTGCTACTTGCAACTTTTTATTCCGAGTTGTTGAATCTAACACAACAACAACAACAACAACAACAACACTTCTCTTGCAGCAAGCAACAATACTGCTTGTGAGAGCGTATCCTAAGAACCTTCTCTTGTCCCTGTCCTCGATGAAGAAGATATTTCTCCTCAACGCACAGGGGCGGGATTATGTCGTGTAATAATTGATAACTCAAGATACGTATGTTCGCTTTAGGGGGTGCTACGACGGCTGGCTTAGTACCCATGACAGCTTGGGTCGGGTCCTACAAGAGTTGGAGTCCCACAAGCCCAAACGTCACAAGGTAGGGGGTCCCACAAGCCCAAACGTCACAAGGTAGGGGGTCCCACAAACCCAAACGTCACAAGGTAGGGGGTCCCACAAACCCGAACGCTCCCCGAGCGTGTGTGTACAGTTCCTCAAGTGTGTACGCGCATAACAAGGCGTGCCCCGGCGTGCAACAATACACCCAGGTACACTCTAGTGTGTCTGTGTCATCGGACCGGGATGTGCTACCAGATACGCCAGGCTTCAAGCTCTCCTTCCGGGCAAGGATCAAGATGTCACCCCTCCACCAGCTGCACTGCAATCTCTCTCTCTACGCACTGGAAACTCAAAATGCTTACAGGAGACGTAAGGAAATACCCGTCGCCAGCACGGAGGGGCGGTCAACAAGTGGAAGGCAGCGAAAGAGGAGGTTGTGGAAGCCACCTCCATCCATAACTCTAAGGCCAGATTCGACAAACAATTCGAGCGTCAGAATACGTATATTAACAAGCAGCAGGTACAACAAGGTCAGTAGGCGGAGTATGAAGAGCTAGACTTCGCTTACCCATAGCCACTGATAGGTAAACAGAGATAGGTAAGCAGAGATAGGTAAGCAGAGATAGGTAAGCAGAGATAGGTAAGCACAGATAGGTAGGCAGAGATAGGTAAGCAGAGATAGGTAAGCAGAGATAGGTAAGCAGAGATAGGTAAGCACAGATAGGTAGGCAGAGATAGGTAAGCAGAGATAGGTAAGCAGAATTATTAAATCCAACGCTACAAGAACACTTATCCGGCCTTACCGACTGGTTGCCTCGAAGGCACAACTTGCTACCTTTCGTAATCCATAGGTGAACCATACAGGTGGTGAGGGATAGCACTGTGGTGCACTGAGCCTCTTAATTACTTGTGACACAGGTAGATATGCGAGTGGGTACCTGCGTTACTCCGTCAAGAGTGAGAGTGTACCTGGGATACTCAGTCAAGAGTGAGTGTACTTGCGTTACTCCGTCAAGAGTGAGTGTACCTGCGTTACTCCGTCAAGAGTGAATGTACCTGCATTACTCCGTCAAGAGTGAGAGTATACCTGGGATGCTCAGTCAAGAGTGAGTGTACTTGCGTTACTCCGTCAAGAGTGAGTGTACCTGCATTACTCCGTCAAGAGTGAGAGTGTACGTGGATTACTCCGTCAAGAGTGAGAGTGTACTTGCGATACTCCGTCAAGAGTGAGTGTACCTGGGTTACTCCGTCAAGAGGGTACCTGTATTTACTATTTGTTCCTGCTGGATCGAGTTGCTAGCTCTTGGACCCCGCCTTTCTAACAGTGTCTAATGTATTAACTACCAACCTTTATTCCTAATTCATATTTACTACATATATTTCACAAACACACACACACACATCCTCAGGAAGCAGCCCGTAACAGCAATCTAACTCCCAGGTACCTATTTACTGCTAGGTGAACAGACGCATTAGGGGAGAGAAAAACCTGCCCATTTGATTCTGCCTGAGGGAGGAATCGATCTCGGGGCCTTATGACTACAACCGCGGAGCGCTGTCCACTCGCGCCCTCTGTGTGATGGTGAAGATTGATGAAGATTAAGCCACCCAAGAGATGGCACGGGCATGAATAGCCCGTGAGTGATGGTGAATGATGTGATGGTGTGATCTACCCACTGCACCACACGCACAGTAGCACCAGCCTACTGTGAGTGCTTATGAATTGTGGCTCAAAACACTGTGAAGGTGTGAGTGGCGAGGGAGTTTTGGCGCTCTACTGAAGCCCCATTCCAGGTTCCCAAGGCCTGGCGCACGGCTGTGTGGTGGTGGTGGGAGCCAAGTCGTCTACAACGTGGGTAATATCTTTAATTGAAGCATGATCTGTTTGTTGTTGTTGTTGGGGAGGTGGGGCCCTGGTGGGGCGGCCTGGTGGGGGGGGGGGCTGGCGGGGGTGTGGGGAAGGTGGTGGCAACCCCACCACCTTCACGCAGACAATTGTTAATGGCGTATAATGAAACACTGTGACTGGGTCTTACCAAACCCCGGCTCCGATAACTCTGGCTTCCACGCAAGATTTACACCCCCAGTTCCCCCCCCCCTCTCCCTTACCCGCTCTTGCAATAGGGAGGACTCACTCCCTCAGCCCCACACACACACCTGCTGATCTCGCCTTCACATGTGGCTCCAGACTCTCAAAAGCCAGGTGTCGCCCAGGACACATGTGCCGCGTCATTTGAAACACCGTCGATGACGTCAATTCACATTATCAACCATTTCCACACGTAATCAATATTGTCCGCCGCCGTGACCAAACCCCACCGTAAATATGGCCAGGAACAATGGTGGGGAGTGCCTGGAGCCTCCACTGTGTCCAGGGCGGCAGACAATTTCCAGCACGCTCCTCCAGAGCCGGAGGACGAAAAGGGGCTATCCGGAGAACGCAAATCGGCCGTAATAGCGACGGAGGCGGTGGTGGAGGCGTCAGTCGTCCACACGCAGGGGGCCTCAGGGCTCCTGTGACTGACAGCCAGCCCGATATCCCGTCAGTTCCAGCGTCTCGACGACTCTCGGCTCTTAATTCTCGCGGTTACTTGACACGGGACCCGTCGCACGGTCGGTATGTTACCATGGGGAAGTGGATGAGCCTCGTCGATTGGGACCACCTCCCTCTCGTCTGGTTTGGGACCACCTCCCCCTCGTCTGGTTGGGACCTTGTCTGGATTGGGACCTCCCCCTCGTCTGGATTGGGACCTCCTCCCCCTCGTCTGGATTGGGACCTCCCTCTCGTCTGGTTTGGGACCTCCCTCTCGTCTGGATTGGGACCTCCCCTCGCTTGGATTGGGACCTCCCTCTCGTCTGGATTGGGACCTCCCCTCGCTTGGATTGGGACCTCCTCCCCCTCGTCTGGATTGCGACATCCTCCCATCAGCATAGATATTATCCTGCCAAGGCCTCGTCAACTGCCTCAGGAGTCCCTTGAGGTGTGACATCATCACGGAAGTCCCCCGAAGTGTGACGTCATCATCACGGAAGTGTCCAAACTTCAAGAATCTGAATACAATGAATCAGAAACTATAAAAAAAATTAAATAAAAAGATTCAAGTTTGTCGCTCTACACTCTACGTGAACGACAAAAAAAATCAAATGGAACCTTTGGATAAAATACACTAATGTTCGTAAAGAGATTTAAGCTGACCAGTCTGGTTGCTGATCTTGAACGCGTTCAATTGTATGAACGGTATTGTATTGTTCATTCCGGTGGTTGGGTGCTGTTGTTTAAGATTCGCTACCCGGGACAAGGAGTTCCAAGTAGCACGGGCTATGGCGAGCCCGTAGACCTGTGTTCAAAGCAGCCAGTTTTGACTCCAGTACATATATTAATGAAACAGCTGCCTGAAGTACACACGTATCTTAGTACCGTACATCCATACTGCAACCCATATATTGCAACCCGGTTCGCTAAATTAAATCGCCTCACAATTGCAAGTGTCGTGCGGTTACAGCCATCACGTGACCCATTCAGCCACGGAGAGCTTGTCATTTCTAATTTGTTTCTGACAGCTCTAAGGTAATGTGGGTGATAATTCGGCCATGACTGTCCGCTACCATGCACGCCTGGCAACGGAGACATGCCTGGCAACGGAGACATGACCTGGCAACGGAGACATGACCGTGGCAACGGAGACATGACCGTGGCAACGGAGACGTGGCCGTGGCAACGGAGACGTGACCATGGCAACGGAGACGTGACCGTGACAACGGAGACATGACCGTGGCAACGGAGACGTGACCGTGGCAACGGAGACGTGGCCGTGGCAACGGAGACATGACCGTGGCAACGGAGACGTGACCGTGGCAACGGAGACATGACCGTGGCAACGGAGACGTGACCGTGACAACGGAGACATGACCGTGGCAACGGAGACATGACCGTGGCAACGGAGACATGACCGTGACAACGGAGACATGACCGTGGCAACGGAGACATGACCGTGGCAACGGAGACATGACCGTGACAACGGAGACATGACCGTGACAACGGAGACATGACCGTGGCAACGGAGACATGACCGTGACAACGGAGACATGACCGTGGCAACGGAGAAATGACCGTGGCAACGGAGACGTGACCGTGGCAACGGAGACATGACCGTGGCAACGGAGACGTGACCGTGGCAACAAAGACATGACCGTGGCAACGGAGAAATGACCGTTGCAACGGAGACGTGACCGTGGCAACGGAGACATGACCGTGACAACGGAGACGTGACCGTGACAACGGAGACATGACCGTGGCAACGGAGACGTGACCGTGGCAACGGAGACATGACCGTGGCAACGGAGACGTGACCGTGACAACGGAGACATGACCGTGGCAACGGAGACGTGACCGTGGCAACGGAGACATGACCGTGGCAACGGAGACGTGACCGTGGCAACGGAGACATGACCGTGGCAACGGAGACGTGACCGTGGCAACGGAGACATGACCGTGGCAACGGAGACATGACCGTGGCAACGGAGACATGACCGTGGCAACGGAGACGTGACCGTGGCAACGGAGACATGACCGTGACAACGGAGACATGACCGTGGCAACGGAGACATGACCGTGGCAACGTTATCCTTCCAGCCATCCACACCACCCATTCTTGACAAACACCCAATCATTATACATTGTACTCATTATACTTGCCGTACTCATTATACTTGCCGTACTCATTATACTTGCCGTACTCATTATACCGGACGTACTCATTATACCGGCCTTACTCATTATACTGGCCTTACTCATTATACCGGTCGTACTCATTATACCGGCCATACTCATTACACGGGCCGTACTCATTATACCGGCCGTACTCATTATGCCGGCCGTACTCATTATGCCGGCCGTACTCATTATAAGGGCCGTACTCATTATACGGGGCGTACCTTCTTCTACCTGGCTGTTGTTGTTGTTGTTAAAGATTCGCTACCTGGAACCAAGTTCCAAGCAGCACGGGCTATGGTGAGCCCGCTCCACCTGGAATTATTGTCACACAAGTATACGATCTATACACAGTAATAACACTCCAAATTATTACTCACTAGAGTAACACGATTACAAAAGTACAGTTAACTATTTTATGACACATTGTTGTGTGAGAAGAGTTAGTGAGGGTCAGTTAGTGAGGCACTGTTAGCCCGGGGATGTTGACTGGAGACCTCTACTGACTGGCTTAAACCTGCTGAGCCACTCACGTCAGAGTTTGAACCTATTGAACTTGACAGGCAGGAGGGATTTGAATAAATTAAACTTGACAGGTTAGGGTTTGACCCTGCTGAGCCTCACAAGCCAGAGCTAGAACCTACTGAGCTTGTCAGGTAGGGATTTGAACCTATTAGGGTTGTCCGGTCAGGATTTGAACCTAATGAGCTTGCCATGCAGGGTGTTTAAGCCTAATGAGCTTGAAAAGTTAGGGGTTTAAGGGTAGTGAGTTTGACAGCTGACGTTAGAATCCACCGAGCTTTGGCAGGCATGGGGTTGATCCTGCTGGGCTCAACACACAGGGGGTTGAAGCCTATTGAGCTCAACACGCAGGGGGTTGAAGCCTATTGAGCTAAACACGCAGGGGGTTGAAGCCTATTGAGCTCAACACGCAGCGGGTTGAAGCCTACTGAGCTCAACACGCAAGAGGTTGAAGCCTACCGAGCTCAACACGCAGCGGGTTGAAGCCTACTGAGCTCAACACGCAAGAGGTTGAAGCCTACTGAGCTCAACACGCAGCGGGTTGAAGCCTACTGAGCTCAACACGCAAGAGGTTGAAGCCTACCGAGCTCAACACGCAGGGGGTTGAAGCCTATTGAGCTCAACACGCAAGAGGTTGAAGCCTACTGAGCTCAACACGCAAGAGGTTGAAGCCTACCGAGCTCAACACGCAGGGGGTTGAAGCCTACTGAGCTCAACACGCAAGAGGTTGAAGCCTACTGAGCTCAACACGCAGCGGGTTGAAGCCTACTGAGCTCAACACGCAGAGGGTTGAAGCCTACTGAGCTCAACACGCAAGAGGTTGAAGCCTATTGAGCTCAACAATGGGGTTGAAACCATTAGCTCGAAACGCTGAGGCTTAACCGTTTGCTTGAACTTTCAGGAGTAACTAATTAAAATTGAGGGAAATTGAAGAATTAATCATAGTGCGCTGGAAGCCGGTCTTACTCAGGGGGGTCGTTTGTACTAGTAATTGAATATTTATGTCTGGAGAGAGCCAGTCTACAGCTAACGACTTAAATATTCAAATGACTCTACGCCTGTTTATACAGCGTACTCGGGTTAACGACCACATACTAATACCCGAGTAATTGTTTGTATTAATTACACGCTTTCAAATGTTAAATAACAATTAGTTTAAACTAATCGAAACTTAAGGTATTAAAAGTGGCAGCAAAGAAGAGATAGCGTAGGGCGATAACTTTGTGCTAGTGTAATGAGGATAACAGCCTTGATAACATGAGGATAACATGAGGATATAGGGAACTGCAGCAGGGCTATTGGACCATACGAAGCTGATCCTCTATTAACACCAACCCGAACTCATTCATATATATACACTACACTACACACAGTAACCACAATAGTGTGATGCATCAAATGAACAAATCCACAAGGGCCGTGACGAGGGTTCGAACCTACGTCCGAGAGGATCCCAGATGCGCTGCCTTAATCGACTGAGCTACGACATGGTAAAAAGAATTGCAACCAGAACACCAATCATTCATATATATATATATATATATATATATATATTATATATATATATATAGTATATATATATATTATATATATCTAATCTACGCTAAAACAGTCCGCGATGCCTTGTTACCTAGTAATTTGTTCTATTATTACCTTGTTCCCAAACCAGTATTTTCACGTCTTTCCTCGGTCTTAAATGATCCAATTCATGTCATTGTTTCGTGACGATATATTCGAGACGTTATTAATAATAATCTTCGTTGTACTTTACCCAACCACTTGGGCTGGACGGTAGAGCGACAGTCTCGCTTCATGCAGGTCGGCGTTCAATCCCCGACCGTCCAAATGGTTGGCACCATTCCTTCCTCCCCCTCCCATCCCAAATCCTTATCCTGACCCCTTCCCAGTGCTATATAGTCGTAATGGCTTAGCGCTCTCTCCTGATAGTTCCTTTCCTTCCTTCCTTTGTTGTACTTTGTTGGAAGCGCCTCAAGGTACCCTTAACCACTTGGGCTGGACGGTAGAGCGACGGTCTCGCTTCATGCAGGTCGGCGTTCAATCCCCGACCGTCCAAGTGGTTTGGGACCATTCCTTCCCCCCGTCCCATCCCAAACTCTTATCCTGACCCCTTCCAAGTGCTATATAGTCGTAATGGCTTGGCGCTTTTCCCCTGATAGTTCAATTCAATTCAAGCTACCCTTTCAACCATTTCCACACTTCAGTCCTATCACCCTTCACTCTCAGCCATTCTGGAGAGTGTAAATGCGCTTTTTAAATCTACTTTCATAAAAAGGATTACAACTTCTGGGGGATTAACTTTGTCATTCTTCTCTGCACGCATTCTTGCGAATTTAAATACTTGAGTACGGTAAGCAAGGCAGACATGAACGCACTGGGGGCAAGAGAAAGCTGAACAACAACATTAGATGACTTGTTGCTTGCACTTCTGTAAATAAATCCCAGATTTATTTATGCATTGATATTTTGGCTTAAGCTCCGTAATTTACTGTTAGGTAACAGGGCATCAGGGTGAAAGGAACTCTACCCATCTGTTTCCACCATAGCCGGGAATCGAACCCCGGACCACAGGATTACGTATCCAGCGTGCTATACGCTCAGCCACCAGTGCCCTCTCGCACTCACACACCCTGTACTCACCTATTTGGCTTGCAGGATCGCGCATTGACTCTGGATCCCGCCTTTCTTGCCATCGGTTGTTTACAGCAATGACTCCTTCTTACAGTACTAACCCAAAACTCCAGATCTTTCCGGCATTCGTACTTGGCAACTTCAACACTGTCAGCTGAGATCTGCCAACTATTACTATTATTATCTAAACTCAGAACCCGACATTTTCAGCATTAAACCACATCTATCAATCTTTCGTGTAGTTTAAAGGCTTATCTATCTAGTCTTAATTTATTGTTTATGAATTTATTTTCCACCCATTTTATATCATCTAGCATTTAAACCCCTGTACTCGTCCACAGACTTCAATAAAGAAAAGCAATAATCTCAGCCTTAGATAAAGGAAATCCATCCTGAGCATACATACGAGCTTTCCATAAAAGTGCTCCCAGTTATCATGGACGATAGTTCATTGGATTTGTAATATTTGTGGAGTAGGCAACTNTATCTATATATATATATATATATATATATATATATATATATTTATATATATATATATTATATATAAACAAACCATATACAGACGTCAAGACATAATATACATATATGTATACAGTCATATACACAAATAATATATGTATACAAACATGCATTTACTGGACATACTTAAACAATGTGTGCATATGTATTTAAGTATATACACTGTAATGTTTATGCATATTCTTGCCTGTATAAATGTATACATATAATTATAACCTGATCATACAATTATATTTATTATAAATGGGGGTATGAATACTTGCATATTATATTTTAATTAACTCTTTAAATATATATATATATATATATATATATATATATATATATATATATATATATATATATATATATATATATATATATATATGTATATATATATATATATATATATATATATATATATATATATATATATATGAAAACAGTTGTTGCATCAGGGACTGCACTATCCCGTCCCGTCCCGTGCAGGGGATGGGAGGGAAAGGGGGGATAGATGCTGCATCTCCTCCCTCTCGCTCGACCCTTAGGATGTGGATAATCTTTGCGGGAAGTCGAACTGGCAACCTTGACTCACCCAGATGTGCAACCAGGCCATTGGAAGGTGTCGTCTCTTGGCTATAAAGCGGAGAGGTATATATGGCCTTATAGGAGACTGTTGCTGTGGATATTATATGGTGTGTGGGGGGGGGAGTATAGTAATTGGTTTTAGGCTTCAGGGATTCTTCACATGGCGTGGGGTGTGTGTACTCACCTAGTGGTGCTTGTGGGGGTGAGTTTTTTGCTCTTTGGTCCCGCCTCTCAACCGTCAATCAACAGTTGTTCAGGTTCCTGAGCCTATTGGGCTCTATCATATCTACATTTTAAACTGTGTATGGAGTCAGCCTCCACCACATCACTGCCTAATACATTCGATTTGTTAACTACTCTGACACTGAACAAAATTCTTTCTAATGTCTCTATGGTTCAATTGGGTACTAAGTTTTCACCTGTGTCACCTTGTTCGTGTTCCACCCATGCTAAATAGTTTGTCTTTTTCCACCCTGTCAATTCGTTTGAGAATTTTGTAGGTAGTGATCATGTCTTCCCTTACTCTTTTGTCTTCCAGGGACGTGTGGTTAAGCTCTTGTAGCCTTTCCTCGTAACTCATACCTCTCAGTTCTGGGATGAGTCTAGTGGCATACCTCTAAATCTTCTCTAACTTTATCTTGTGTTTAAATAGGTATGGACTCCAGGCAAGAGCTGCATATTCCAGGATTGGTCTGACATAAGTGGTGTAAAAGGTTCTGAATGATTCCTTACACAAGTTTCTAAAGTTTCTTACTTCTGAACCTCCTTACACAAGTTTCTCTTGATGTGGGCTTCTGGGGTTCGGTGTGATATCAACCCCCAGATCATGTGTGTGTGTGTGCGTACTCGCCTGTTTGTGCCTGCGGGATCGAACTCTATCTCTTGGACCCCGCTTTTCCAGCCGTTGGTTGTCTAGTGAAATGACTCCTGGCCTATTTCTTTATCATACCTGCTTTTAAAGTTATGAATGGAGTCAGCCTCTACAACCTGCTCCTTTAAGCCATTCCATCAATATTTACTACATTCATACATATATACATAACTACATAGTTTCATACACACACATACAAAGATACATATGCGGTTAGACGCCTTGATAATGGTCTATGACGGGTCATTATACTTGAATATTTTTCTTCTACCACTATCTACTTTATTATAAACCGTCGGGGTGGAGGAAGTATTCCGCTAGTATGCAGTGAGCATCTGCAAGGATATCTGTGAATACCTTTTATTCTCTTCTCCGAGGCTATGGGTCCCCACACTTGCACCAGAGGTGGTACCCCTTTATTTACATAACCCTGCCTGTATAGGAGAGACGAAGCTGTATGTATGCGTGTCCCAGCCTATCCTCCCAACAATGACAGTACTTATATCAACTGTTTGGGCGAACGTACACAAATGCACTGTTCTAGCCAACAAATCCTATCCCCCACCCACCCCTCCCACCATCCCCCCTATCCCTCTCATCAGTCTTGATGCAACACTCAACCTCACGATCAACACGTCCACCGCTGCAAGAAACTGACAACCACATTCCACCGTCAAGATTTCGCCTGCAGCGGCCATTTAGGAGAGGCGTTGGAGAGAGCAGATGTCGGCTCCGGCTCAATGATGTCTGTTCCAAGCTGCTGATGTCCACACATTGATGTCTGATTACGGAGGAGAGGAAGAGTTTGGGAAGGTGGCGTTGGGAGAGGGGGAGAGGAGGTGTGGGGGGTAGTGGGAATGAGGGAGGGGGTGAGGGAGAGGGTGAGGGAAGGGGTGAGAGGGAAGAGGTGAGAGTGAGGCTACACGCCTCACGGAGCTCGTGGGGCAGGGAGCGATGGTTATCATGGGGCCAGGAAGGGTTATAAACCTTGTTGTTCAGCAACCTTCCTGTTCGATCAAGCTCCAGGTCATGGACTCCGCCTTTCCAGCCGCCGGTCGTCCAATGCTATGGCTCCCAGCGTAAATATGATCCTATGACAACTACTTGGGATTTCATGTTGGATGAAGATCAGCTCCAGAAGGTTAGGAATACCTTTCAGCTGTGCCTTGTCTTTTGTGTGTTAGAAAATGTATATACATAACTTCAATTGATTTTGCCCCGCCATCTTTCTACTCCACAATATTGCGCTTCCTTATTTCCAGTCTGTCTCCCCATGATTTAAATTCCCAATGATTAGTAATTCTGATCTCATTCTATTTGTTCTTTCTGCAGTTCTTTGTAAAACTTCTATCCAACTGTCAATCAACTGGTGTACAGATTCCTGAGCCTACTGGGCTCTATCATATCTACATTCGAATCTGTGTTAGGAGTCAGCCTCCACCACATCATTGCTTAATGCATTCCAATTGTTAACTACTCTAACACTGAGAAAATTCTTTTTAATGTCTCTATGGCTCATCTGGGTACTAATTGTCCACCTGTGTCCCCTTGTTTGTGTTCCATCCGTTGTATTAATATATCTTAGAGGTATATTAAAACAACCAATCTTTCTTTTTCCTTTTCTGTAAGAGTCCAGGGGCCAGAGTCACGAAGCAGTTACGCAAATACTTACGAATGTGTACATCTTTCCTCAATTTTTAACGGCTTTGGTTATATTTATTAAACAGTTCACAAGCATGAAAACTTCCCAATCAAATGTTGTTATTGTTATAAACAGCCTCCTGGTGCTTTGGAACTCATTAACTGTTTAATAATTGTAAACAAAGCCGCCAAAGATTAAGAAAATATGTACATATTCGTAACTGCTTCGTGAACCTGGCCCCAGGCGATGTAGTCATTTACGCATTAGTATCATATACAATTTCATAAAAGATGACTCTCCATTTTTATACGTGTCATTGAATATGACTGCATAGTCCATGTTGATCATTTTATTGTTTAAGGCTTCTATCCCTCTGGCTAGCTAGTGCTTTTGCATCTTAGTTTAATTGGAAGAGGATTTCTCCCAATGTCATATCTGCGCAAAGTTGACTAAAAGAACAACAAATAACTGTAGTACGCATTATACGTGTTATAATTTAAACGTTTCGAACCCACAAGGTTCATTCTCAAGTGAGGAGACATGAGGGGACATCTGATTTACAATGCTTGTTGGTCAGGTATATAAAAAAATTAAGTCAGGAGAAAGGCGCAAGTAACGGGTAGAGGTCAAGTGAATGGGGGTCAATAGGCGTAGCAATAGAGCTTCGGCCTCACACACGTGGGGCCAAGTCCACTACGGGGCTCACCATAGCCCGTGCTACTTGGAGCGTTTTGTTCCGAGTAGCTGAATCTAAAACAACAGCAACAAACGTGGGGGTCCAGGGTTCGAGTCTCCTAGCGCCCAGGTGAATGGAACGTAGCGAACAATTCCAGTTTTATATGGAGCTCCACTCGCATTTGTCTTTGTTTCCTTCGTTTCCATATTATCTGGCGTCTGCGAAGACATATTGCATTCGATATCACGTCAGTGAGTTTTGTTTCCACTACTGCTATTACATCAGATTAATTTTAACCTATTCCTTTATTTCATGTCTTGTAAGTCCAATGGCATTGGTATACTAAATCTTAAGGTTCATTTTATATACATTGATTCCTAAACCCTCATTATTCTCACGTCGACTTGTTCTCAGTGGAGTCGGCCACAAATGGAAAAGATTTGCTGCGCCATGTGGGATAGGGAGTTGTGAGGCATAGTCTGCGGAGTAGGGAAAGGTGGATAGGGAGAAAATGTCGGATAGAGATTTCGTGAGGCGCACGCGTGCGCACATTTGTTAATATGTGTTTGGTATCATTAGTTAATGTGCACACGCATGAACACAAACCACACAAGTGTATTCGTGTGGTCACGCCGCTAAGAAACAGTTGCCATCACACGAGCACAAGGTGTGGGGGAGCAATAACAAAACACTCGCGCCACACCTCCGCATCAAGCAGCGAGGCCACGCCTCTAGAGTACGACGCAAGAGGTCAAGCAATTATTGTGGCTTGATCTCTTGCATCACAGTCTAGAGGGATGGGCATAGGCTGGTCGGAAGTGCCCGGAATTCATAATGAAACAGCATAATAGCGGTCATACTCAGACCCTCCCATCCCTCCCCCCACACAACGATCTTTGGAACCTCCTACCAGCTAGATATTCTGATAACAAACAAATCTTATAGTACTATAACTATTATTTACTGATCTCTGGAAAAATTAACAGAAATTTCCTACTATCCATCATTTGCTGTAAAAAAAAAACAAATTGTAGATAGCTTGTAGTTGTAAAAACCCTTAAACCTACTTCAGAAGAGTGAACGATGGATGACCCCACTAATCAATAACTTTAAACACCACCAGGTGTATAACAACCTGCAACAAGAGGTACCTGACGTACCCCACAGCAGGCTAAGGCCTCTTGTCCAGGAGCTGAGATTAAACCTACCAAAATCCAGGAAGGAAACAGATCACCCGCGCCACCTCTCGTCTCAGTGTGCCCCAATATACCCTTCAACACACGCTACACTGACGGCTCTGTAAACCAAGACTCCACCTAGGCAGCAGCAGCAGCAGCAGCAGCAGCAACAGCAGCAGAAGCAACAGCAACAGCAGCAACAGCAGCTGTCTTCTCGCCCTGCCGTTCCATTAGCCAAAGAGTGACGGACAATGCCTCCACATGACAGACAGAAGTGTTCGCTATCAAACTGTCCCCTCTGCAACATGGAAATGACAACCCAATATAATAATGTACTGATAAACACTGACTCTAAAACAGCCATTCAAGGCCCAGTGAATCCTAAACCACCAGAATGCCTTGTCCTCTTCCAGGACCTTCAGCTACAAAGAAAAGTTACAGTATACCGGAGAGGGACCAGGTGAAGAGACTGTAGATGTCAAAACCCAAACCTAGCCACAGTCAACAACCCAGCAAGCACCAGTCAACACCCCAGCAAGCACCAGTCAACACCTCAGCAAGCACCAGTCAAACCTCAGCAAGCACCAGTCAACACCTCAGCAAGCACCAGTCAACACCTCAGCAAGCACCAGTCAACACCTCAGCAAGCACCAGTCAACACCTCAGCAAGCACCAGTCAACACCTCAGCAAGCACCAGTCAACTGTAAACAATTATAAAACGAGTCTGAACACAACAGTTGCTCTGGGCTGACACAGAGCTCAGCAACACCCCCCCCCCCCCATCAGCCGTGTGGCACAGAGATGCTACCGGCTACAGAGCACCACCTTCAGGGGGCATAGATCTTCTTACAGTGAAAGCTCTTCAACTGTAATTTAATTTTGTTGAAGTGTAAAAATGTCAGCAGTTCGAGTCACACAAGGACTGGCTAACTCACACACCATTGATTCCCATTAAATAAAGAGGCAAAGTAACAAATAAATAATTAGGAAACTAAAAATACTGCTGTACTTTTAAAGTACAGAATATAAAAAGCTACAAGAAACAAAAAAAAATATATATTATATATACCAAACCTCACCTTGATTTTTTTTCAACCTATATCTATACATGCACGAATGAATGCCCGGTATGTATATACACATGAATTAATTTCTCCGTGTGTATACTGAAATGATTGTTCTGTATGTATTCATGTTTGGATACATGTTGTGTATGTATGCCGTGCAACAAGAGCCAAGCTGGGCGGAGACAGACTGACAAATATCAACTTCTCAATGTGACAGCTGCTTCCTGTAACAAATTAATATTTTCATAATTTACTTCGTCACTCGGTATTCATCGGAAGTCGCGCGCTAATTCACAGCTCGAGAAGGACGGGCGGTAAGTCTTAAGGGTGAGTGGTCGAGGCTCGGGGTGGGACCTCTGGACGGGGCCCAGCTGTCAATCCCAACCATCCATCACCGCTTCTCTAACGGCAGCTGTCTGCATCCTCACACACACACACACACACACACACACACACACACACACACACACACACACACACACACACACACACACACATAAACACAGGGCGCCTAGTGGCTGAATGGACAGCGCTCTGGATGCATAGATCTAGGGATCCGAGATCGATCCCGGGCCATGGCGGAAAGAAATGGGAAAAGTTTCTTTCACCCTGATGCTCCTGTTACCTAGCAGTAAATAGGTACCTGGGAGTTAGACAACTACTACGGGCTGCTTCCTGAGTGTGTGTGTGTGTGTGGGGAGAGGGGGGGGAGGGGAATAGTATTTAGTAATAGTTGATTGATTGACAATTGAGAGGCGGGACGAAAGAGCAGAGCTCAACTCCCGCAAGCACAACTAGGTGAATACAACTAGGTGAGTACACACCCCTCGTCAATACTCCTGCTGTATGATTTACGACAGAGACCATTCTCTGACGACATTTCGACTTTATTGCAAGTAATAATTGATTTTATAGGGTTTCTAAATCTTTACGAGGAAAAAAAACAACTATAGGAAAATAAAAAATAAAAAAAAGGCGCATCGAGACAGAATAGGGACCGCTAGATAGAATCTGATCGCCTATGAAGACTCTTTGATAGTCGCAAACGAACCTCATTCCGCTTAGATTCCCGATCCAATGACACAACAGCCAGTATGGTTGTACGGGTCACAAGCCGCCACAAACCCGAGCTCTCCATCGCCCTACAGACAGGAGCAGCATGACACACTGTTGCCCCCGCCCGACCAGCCCTGGAGTATAACCCCCCCCCAACCCACTTTGTACGACTGTTATGATACATGTGTTCGGAAACTATGTTAATGAGGCTCTCATTACAAGGGTCGTGGCGCCATGCATTAGGCAGGGACATGCCATCTGCATTATAATGAAGACAAACAGATGATTAGTGAACAGTTTTGTACCGACTGATGGGGCGCAGCGCTTGTAAAGTTGGGGGGGGTTATATTCTCCCTCACCTGAGCTGGTCTCTCCCTCATCTGGCTGGTCTCTCCCTCACCGGGCTGGTCTCTCCTCATCTGGGCTGGTCTCTCCCTCACCTGGGCTGGTCTCTCCTCACCTGGGCTGGTCTCTCCCTCACCTGGGCTGGTCTCTCCCTCACCTGGGCTGGTCTCTCCCTCACCTGGGCTGGTCTCTCCCTCACCTGGGCTGGTCTCTCCCTCACCTGGGCTGGTCTCTCCCTTACCTGGGCTGGTCTCTCCCTCACCTGGGCTGGTCTCTCCCTCACCTGGGCTGGTCTCTCCCTCACCTGGGCTGGTCTCTCCCTCACCTGGGCTGGTCTCTCCCTCACCTGGGCTGGTCTCTCCCTTACCTGGGCTGGTCTCTCCCTCACCTGGGCTGGTCTCTCCCTCACCTGGGCTGGGCTCTCCCTCACCTGGGCTGGTCTCTCCCTCACCTGGGCTGGGCTCTCCCTCACCTGGGCTGGTCTCTCCCTCACCTGGGCTGGGCTCTCCCTGGGCTGGTCTCTCCCTCACCTGGGCTGGTCTCTCCCTCACCTGGGCTGGGCTCTCCCTCACTGGGCTGGGCTCTCCCTCACCTGGGCTGGGCTCTCCCTCACCTGGGCTGGGCTCTCCCTCACCTGGGCTGGGCTCTCCCTCACCTGGGTTCACCCTTATCTTTCGAATTAACATGATTTAAACATGTATTAAACCAAGTAATAAACGTGTATAAACATGGTTTAGGCATGTATTAAACATATATTAACATGCATAAACCATGTATTAACATGCATAAACCATGTATTAACATGCATAAACCATGTATTAACATGCATAAACCATGTATTAACATGCATAAACCATGTATTAACATGCATAAACCATGTATTAACATGCATAAACATGTATTAAACATACACAAAACGTGTATTAACATGTATTAAACACGTATTAACATGATTTAAATAAGCGTTCATGGAGATCACTAACCTACAAAAACATAGGGAACGGGAAGGAATTATGCATGAATTTCACAAATGCAGCAATGTAGTGGTCCTAGCCGGGATGTCCTGGTCACAGCAAAGTCCTAGCAGCAGAAGTCTTAGCCCAAAGGAGGCCTTATTGTTGACCAGACCACACACTAGAAGGTGAAGGGACGACGACATTTCGGTCCGTCCTGGACCATTCTCAAGTCGATTGAGGCCTTATTGTCGTAGAAGTAGTTGGGATAGAGGTAGTGTGGACCTCGAAGCTGTCAGAATGTTGGAGGGGACATCATCGAAGCTGTCAGAATCTTGGAGGGGACATCCTCGAAGCTGTCAGAATCTTGGAGGGGACATCCTCGAAGCTGTCAGAATGTTGGAGGGACGCAGGAGGCGCCGCTAAGGGGGTTCTTAAGTCATCGGCTTCACCTAGCATCTTCTAGGTGCTTGAAGGCGATATCCTAGCATAAGGCATGTATTAAAAGGTGACGTTCTGACATCATCCAGGTCCTTTGTTGGTCCGTGGTCACTGGCGTTCGAATTCTTGATGTTCTAATTCCGTGCCGAAGTCTGGCTTTTAAAGTTGTGAATATAGGAGGCTTCCACCACAACTTGTTCAGGTGTGATGCGCGTGTTGACCCCCCGTACAGGGTGTTATCCAGCCTGTGTTGACCCCCCCCGTACAGGGTGTTATCCAGCCTGTGTTGACCCCCCGTACGGGTGTTATCCAGCTTGTGTTGACCTCCCGTACAGGGTGTTATCCAGCCTGTGTTGACCTCCCGTACAGGGTGTTATCCAGCCTGTGTTGACCTCCCGTACAGGGTGTTATCCAGCCTGTGTTGACCCCCCGTACAGGGTGTTATCCAGCCTGTGTTGACCCCCCGTACAGGGTGTTATCCAGCCTGTGTTGACCTCCCGTACAGGGTGTTATCCAGCCTGTGTTGACCTCCCGTACAGGGTGTTATCCAGCCTGTGTTGACCTCCCGTACAGGGTGTTATCCAGCTTGTGTTGACCCCCCGTACAGGGTGTTATCCAGCCTGTGTTGACCTCCCGTACAGGGTGTTAAGCTTCTATAATGTAACTCGAACACTTGTTTTAGCTGACATTTCCAAACTATTATCCTTATTATTTTCTAAATTTAAACTTATTCAATTTAAATCCGTTTTTTCCTCGAGTTCTAACTTGGGTTGATACTTTCAGAATCCATATTAGATCTCCCGTGTTAAATGTTCTCAGCCATATTATATGTATAACCTGCGCTTGAAACTATCCAGCGATCCCAGGTCTATTCTATTCCCCCGGTAATTTGTTTCATAAATTAGCAACCATGTTTCCAAACCAATTCTTACCCAGACCTTTCCTGAATCTAAACTTATTAAATTCAAGTCCATTGTTTCGTGTTCTATATTGTATTGATATTTCTAAAGCCTTATTTTTATCCATTTAAATACTTCACTCATGTCATTACTCCGTCATTCTAGAGAATGATTAAAAACTTAAAATATATAATCTTCATAAGGAAGGTTTTTAATTCCTGGGAATTAGAATTAGAAAATTCTGGGAAATTCTAATTAGAATTAGAATTTCTCTTGTCACCCTTCATCTCTATCCCTGTCCATGGAGGACAGAAGAAAATGTATATATGCTGGTTAGCATTGTAAGTGTGTGGCCACGTCTGTGGTAATAATAATAATAATAATAATAATAATAATAATAATAATAATAATAATAATAATAATAATAACAAAATCCTTTGTACGCATTCAAGTGAATTTATATCCATTCTTTATCTTGGAGAACGGAACAATCAGGAGAAAGCACCTAGCTATTACGACTATATAGCAATTGGAACGGGGTCAGGATAAGGATTTGGGATGGGACGGGGGAAGGAATGTTGCCCAACCACTTGGACGGTCGGGGATTGAACGCCGACCTGCATGAAGGGAGACCGTCGCTCTACCATTAGCGTGGAGAACAAAATTAAACCTTTACAGGTGTGTTACAAGTTTGGTTCTTGATCTGAGAGGGCAGAAGTACAAGGGAAAGAGGGAAAGTCAACTTTATAATGTTGGGAAGTTGAAGAGAGAAGTGTGACATGGTAGAGACGTACAAGATTCTCACGAGGGACTGATTTATCTGTACACATTATTTTTTACGTGAATATCTAGCAAGAGAACAGTGTTCACACCCTAACCTAGGTAAAGACTTACACCTCCACCCATCACATGACGCACCCCATTAATATAACATAAATAACCATTCATAAATTTGAACTCGTGAGGGATGATTGGATGAAATGCCCGTGTGGACCCCGTGTGGACCCCGTGTAGACCCCGTGTGGACCCCGTGTGGACCCCGTGTGGACCCCGTGTGGACCCCGTGTGTCACACGTGGTACCTGAACAAATGTCTGTTACACCAGCACGGAGCCCTCACCGCATGATGAACACAGAATATAGATGAAACTCGACGACTGCCAGAAGGAGAGACTGCGTGAACAACAACGCAGAGAACATCGAAGAACATCGAGAACAGCGAAGTGGTCCCCCAGCCCGGAGTGACGCCTCCCGCCACAGATCCACAGCATCAGACCCACTACGGACAACATTCGCCGCGCCGGCTTTCCGGTAATGACTCCCCCTCCTTCCCCCCAAGTGCAAAGCCTCCTGGCTGCCCCTGATGCGTGGACGTGGCAGTCATACTGTCAGGAGAATCCTTACAAAAATAGGAGCAGTGTGGAGATGACGGAATCACCACCTTGTCGACAGCCGAGATCAGAACAGCAGTCAAGCCCGTTTTGAATCCCATGCCTCTCAACCACCGCTGCACATTGCTGAATTAATGACCCCCGATAAGATTGGCAGATGCATCATATCATATGCGAGTCAGCGATAATCAGGCAATAATGCAAATATATATCCTACGCTAGCCGAGAACTAGAAACGGGCTCCGGGAGCCGGGACCCAAGGGCGAGTTTGGCGTCCCTCGTCCCTCGCCTTCATCAACGTTCCCCAAACATTACTGGGTCGTCAGTTTCTTAGCTCCCTGACGACATCATCAGAGGTATTCAATAAGCGTTCTCCCTCAAGTCATCCACATAAATCAGGAATCTTTATTACTCCTTTGTCATAAGAATCTGGATGTCAGAAGAACGCATCGACGGATAATTTATGTGAGTATGAAGAGAGTGGCGGGGGCCCTCGGCCCTCTCGGGTCGGCCCTCTGCCGGAGGATGCGACGGACGCAGCCTCGGGCCGGCCAGAGGGCGGGTCAACCCGAGCCTAATCATATAATACGAGCCACCTACTGATCAAATACTGTGTCCTGACTCACCTACTGATCAAATACTGTGTCCTGACTCACCTGCTGATCATATAGTGTGTCCTGACTCACCTGCTGATCATATAGTGTGCCCTGACTCACCTGCTGATCATATAGTGCGTCTTGACTCACCTGCTGATCATATAGTGTGTCCTGACTCTCCTGCTGATCATATACTGAGTCCTGACTTGCTTGCTGATCATATAGTGTGTCCTGACTCACCTAGTGATCATATAGTGTGTCCTGACTCACCTGCTGATCATATACTGTGTCCTGACTCACCTGCTGATCATATACTGAGTCCTGACTTGCTTGCTGATCATATAGTGTGTCCTGACTCACCTACTGATCATATAGTGTGTCCTGACTCACCTACTGATCATATAGTGTGTCCTGACTCACCTGCTGATCATATAGTGTGTCGTGACTTGCCTACTGATCATATAGTATGTCCTGACTCACCTGCTGATCATATAGTGCGTCTTGACTTACCTGCTGACCAATATAGTGCGCCTTGACTCACCTACTGACTAATATTGTACGTCTTGACTCACTTACTGACCAATATAGTGCACCTTGACTCACCTGCTGACTTGATTGATATAAAATGGACAATGCCAGATTCATGAAAGACCTAGGCAAATACTGGTTTGGAAATAGGGTTGAATTATAAAACGAATTACAAGGTAACATAACAGACAGGGGAAGGGGGATCACTGGATTGTTTCAAGCGTAGGTTAGACATGAATGAGTTTAGGTGAATGTAAATAGTTGCCCCCACAAGGGCCAACTGGCCATCCGCAGCTTCCTGTATTGTTATGTTCATACGTTATCCACCTGAGCATATTTGGTTACCGTTCCGGGTTCGATCCCCGGTAGAGGCGGAGACAAATGGGCAAAATGTTTCTTTCACCCTGATGCCCCTGTTACCTAGCAGTAAATAGGTACCTGGGAATTAGACAGCTGCTACGGGCTACTTCCTGGGAGGGAGGTGTGTAACAAAAAGGAGGCCTAGTTGAGGACCGGGC
>WNGS01004374.1:13600155-13602234 GCA_020271785.1 Procambarus virginalis
GTGCTCAGGATTGGGAGATCCGTCACCGGCAGCCACCTGCCACAGGTAACGGTAACCAACCTGATCCTTGCAACACGGTGCAGTTAGTGGCGTTCCCCAGCTTTTAGTTTTATACAGCTTTCAGGCTGGAGTCAGTAATCCAAGGGTGCACTTTGACAGCAAAGATAATGCTACTCATATTCCAATGTCAAAGGCCCCTACAGTCAGGCCAAATGCCAGACATTCTCTACTAGCTTGCCGGAGGAGGAGTTGTTGTTGTTGTTGTTGTTGTTGTTGTTTTAAGATTCGCTACCTGGAACAAAAAGTTCCAAGGAGCACGGGCTATGGTGAGCCCGTAGTGCGGAGAAGGTAGCAACACAATGCTATTACCAAGACTTTGGTTCTTTACTATTGAGTACGAGGAGTCTTAAGTCAACATTTATAGTCTCGTGTCAGCAAGTGTGAGACGGAGCTCTCTGAAGTGGTTAGAGGTTACGGTATCAGGTTATTGATGAGACAGCTTCTGTCAGAGCCGCGGTGAGAAACAGAGGAGCAATGAGCAACAGGTAGAGGTGCTGGTGTTGGCTCCGTTGGGGGTTGTTCCTATAGCCGACAGAACCCGGGGAAGTAGTGGTTGAATCAAACAACAAGGCCGCCTCTGACGAAACAACCAGCACTTCTACAAAACATTCCTTCATGTAGTATCTGTTGTGGCTACCACTATCATCGCTAACACCATCATCATCATCCCCACCACCATCACTACTATAACATCACCCCAACAGTCACTTGTTTCACCCCACAAACACCTCAACTACTGCAAGAAACGCCTCAGCGTCAGTTCCTTCACGATCACCACCAGCACCACATATAATCACCTCCAAACACCATAACAACACCATGTCTCAAGAACCACCATCACCCCATATACCACTATCACCCTCAATACTGTCACCATCACCAACATCACCATCATGACCCCAACACCACCAACAACAACACAAGCACCATCGCCAACAGCAAGCCCACTACCAACACCACAACCACTACCACCACCATAACCCTCCACCACCACAACCACCACCACCACCACAACCAGCAACACCACCACCACTATAACCACAACCACAACCCCCGATACAATCACCATTATCACCACATACACGATTTAAGATTTCTTAGAGAAACAAAGTTAGAAAAGGTAGAACATGGGGACAGAGGTGGAAACTGGAAGCACAAACGAGTCGAGAAATGTCAGGAATACGCGTATGCAGTAAGGGGGGTCAAGTGGAACGCACGGAAAGAAGAAGTCGTGGAAGCCACCTCCATCCACAGCTTCAGGAACATATTCAACGATAACTTTGAACGTCAGTTGAGTTGTAAAAATAAATAAAATGCGAAATACAAAAAGAGAAGGAGACGCGGCATGATGAGATAGACATCACTTTCTCGCAGTCACTTTCAGGCAAGCACTGTCACATCTTCCTCTACCCCCCCCCCCAACGACCCTACCACCACCTATGCCACCTGAAACCCCCCCTGCGACGACCCCATCTCCCCCTCCATGTCTCTGAACACGGAATTATCATAACAGCGTCGGAGCGGAGCGTGGAAAAATGTTACTTGTCTGGGCTGACCCGGGAGGGGGTCCTGCGACATTATCGAGCCGGGGAGATCAATAAATCGTGTGGGTAGGCAGGGAACAAGCAATATAACGCATTACAATAGCATAGACATGGCGGGCAGCCCGGTCGCCCGCATGCCAACCACTCGTACCTGGTCGCTAGCAGCGCCGCCCTCGGCGTCCCTTTCCTCTCTGATTGTCTCTTATTTCTTCTTCAGGGAGAGTGGAGTTAGGGTACCCCGGCGTGTATGGTGGTGGGGCCCGGGGTTGGGGCACGAATGGGGGTATGTGAGGGAGCTGTTAAGCTGTCAGTTGCCCGTTTCCTTGGGATGATGTCAGCAGTTTGACTGTTCAGGTCAAGTTTATTAGGAATTATGTTTATAAGGGTGGGGTTTTCTTCCCTCCTAGTACCCATTCTCTCCTTCTCTCTATCTCTCCCTCTCTCCCTCCCTACCTCTGCCTCACCCTCTCACCCT
>WNGS01004374.1:13607468-13620228 GCA_020271785.1 Procambarus virginalis
ACGGAGGCATTCGACATCACTAGTTGGTCAACGGGAGGAAACATAAACTCAGAATATTACCTGACGATCTCCGTTCTTGCCTCGTGACCCACTAGTACAGCTGATGGCTTCTGTTACCTGTTACCACCCAACAGTATCGCTACTTAGAGCGAGGATTTAGTTTAGCGTGAGGGGGAAAAGTGATGGTTTATTCCGCATCAGTTTAATACTGACTGAAGGAGGTCGGGCAGGAAGAACCGTGAACGCTGCTCTGTTAGTGGTCTCCCTCTCCTCCACACAACGACCCCTCATACGCAGCAACGACCCCTCATACGCAGCAACGACCCCTCATACGCAGCAACGACCCCCTCATACGCAGCAACGACCCCACGTCCTCGCAGACAAAACGCTTATGGCGTAACTCGCAGAGGCTCCGTCTACGAGGTACTAATGCTCACTGCCCAGGAGTCTGGTGTCGTACATTCCCGGATGATGACGGGGTGGGCGAGGAGGTAGAGGTGATGATTGTCAGGTGCGTCCACCCCCCCTACTCCTCCTCCTCTCCCACCCTTCAACCTGGATACCTGTTATTGCATTCATTCTCCTTGTCTTAAACTAGTGTGATACTTCCTTTCTGGTGAAAGCCTTTTTCCGCCGGCCGCCCTGCCTACCACCTGGCTACAGGTCTAGCTAGGCAGCAAGCAGCCTGCCCGTACCCACCACCAGACTACAGGCCATCCATGCCAGGGAGCCTCAGGGCTGGAGTAGGTCTTTAGCGAGGTCGGCCGAGTAATCCCAGGGCTGGAGTGGGCCTCCTTTCAGGTCGGCTGAGTAATCCCAGGGCTGGAGTGGGTCTCCTTTCAGGTCGGCCGAGTAATCCCAGGGCTGGAGTGGGCCTCCTTTCAGGTCGGCCGAGTAATCCCACAGCTGGAGTGGGCCTCCTCCCAGGCTATGCGAATAATCCCAGGATTGGATGTGAACTTTCTCTCAGATTAGTCAAGTAATCCTAGGCTGAAGTGTGCCTCCTGCCAGACCAGTCAAGTAATCCCAGGGTCAACCATGGAAGGAGCCTCGTAGGTAAAGACCTCGTCTGGCCGCACGGCGCGTTATTATCCAGAACAGATCCTCTTCAGATCATAATCAAGATCTTATTGTTTCCCTGATTGATACGTAACCGTGGAATAAGATGCAGCACGACCCTCTGATGGCCGGGGTCGTCTCCGCCGCCTCCACTTTACACCCGCAAAAACCTTCTAATAACACAGGAAGAGACTCTTCAGGACGGCGCATCGCTGTTACCTTTTCAATTCGTGTTATGAATCAACTCTGAACGTTGCCTCGCTTGGAGGGGGGGGGGAAGAGGGGGTTGGACTTGGGACCTTCAAAATTAACAAGTCCTAGTTGAGGAACGGCCAAGTCCAGGCTGGGCAACGATCAAGTCCAGTCGTGAGGGTGAACGTACGGAGCTTAAGTTCATCTGGTAACAAATATATTTAATGAACACTATTTTAACCTAATATATATACGTACTGTATATGTTTTTGTTTATCTATTTATTCATTACTAGAAGAGGTACCCGGCGGTGCCTGGGATAGTCCCTCTCACACCCTCTCCCCCCATTCCCGCTTCTCCCTTCCTCCTCTTCTTCTCCCTTCTTCCTTTATTCTCTCCCTTCTCCTCATCTTTTCCCATTTCTTCCCCATCTGGTCTTCAACATCGAGGCCAGATGTTACGCTTGGTTTATATTCTAAGAAATTTAGGGAATCTATCAGCCACCGTTTACAGATTACGTGGGGGAGGGCAATAAAATGCACCCCCAGTCTTAGCAGGACCAATAGGACCGATCCCAACCAGCCTATGTTCGTCCAGGACTTCAGACCATTCACCATGCAAAGTTGGGTGAGGTTAGCCCCAAGCATCTGGTCTCTAACCTCATACAAAAACAGTCATTCTCTGTTATAGATACAGACGTGTTATTATCTGTCCATTTCTTAGCATATTATTATTTTGGACGGACATGATTTACTGTGTTACCGTCTGTTCTCTCTTAATAGTTGCCCGAGGCAAAACTATTAATATTTTCACTTTGCGTGAGCTACTGTGTGTGTGTGTGTGTGTGTGTGTGTGTGTGTGTGTGTGTGTGTGTGTGTGTGTGTGTGTGTGTGTGTGTGTGTGTGTGTGTGTGTGTGTGCGAGCGAAAATGTGTGATTGAGTACTAACCTATTTGTGGTTGAGGGAGTCGAGCTTTCCCTCTTGGACCACATCTAAACTTTCAGTCAACTGATGTACAGGTTCTCGAGTCTACTGGGCTCTATCATAAGCATATTTTGAAACTGTGTATCAAGTTTACCTCCACCACCTCACTTCTTAGTGTATTACATTTGTTAACTACTATGACATCTGTGTCTCGTTTGGGGTACTCAAGTTTCCACCTGTGTCCTCTTGTTCGAGTAGCACCCGTGCTAAATGTCATGACTTTGTCTGCACTATTTTCTCGAGAGTTGTGTACACTGTAATCATGTCTTCCCTAAATCTAAACTCTTTCCAACTGTCTAGGATTGGTGGGACATATGTGATATGCGAAGTTCTGAATCCATACATTCACAGGGGTTCTAAAAGTAGTTCTTATGTTGGTCAAACTTGCATATGACGTTGATGATATCCGTTTGATGTGGGCTTTAGTAGACGGGGTCTCTCTCCCTCTCTACTTGATTCTTGAAGTATATTCCATCTCCCATTTGATACTTTGTGTCCGGTGTTCTGCTTTCTGCACTTTGTTCCATCATTTTACACTTGTTTAAGTTAAACTCTTAAAGTCATTCTTTCAGTGTATTTGGGTCATCTTTTAGTCTTTTGCTGTCATTTTTCGTCTTCGTCAGCCTCATAATTTGCGAGGAATGGGAACATTACCCTAGATTAGAAAGATGGAAATGTCCCCCATCTTCAATAAAAGAACATATCGGCTTTGCAAAAAATTCAACATAGTTCAAACGCATCCGTCAAACCTCCCGCCAAGGTCAGGCCTTGAGACTTCGAATATAATAACGACACTTCGTATAGTAAAGAGTCGTGGTGGCGGTGTGAGTGTCGTCGCTCATCACTGCTGCAGACAGTGACATACGCCTTCCTCAGTCGTCTGGTGTTGTCCAGGTGAAGCCAACGACCTCGGAGAGGCAGGAGAGGCAGGGCAGGAGAGGCAGGAGAGGCAGGAGAGGCAGTAGAGGCAGAAGCAGTAGAGGCAGGAGAAGCAGGACAAGCAGGAGAGGCAGCAGGCACTAGGAGTGCTCCCCGGCAGTAGTGCTGGTAAACTGACCCAAAGTACAACCATTATCGTGTTGGAGAAGCTTTAAGTAGTTACTTAAATGTACGCGTCATTACCTCCTAAAAATATATCTTTGTCTGGGATATTATTTAAGATTCCGAGATATTCCATGTACTGAAGGGATGTGTACGAGTCATTACTCAATAAAACATAGCTTGATGCGACGTATTGCATTCTAAAAGATTTCCTCGCTGAAGATAAATAAAATAATGCTCAATAAATTGCCTCGTAATATACGATGATAGCTGGTAATCAGAAACGGCAGCGCGGTAAGACCCGGATATTACAGAGAGGGTCTAAAGCGCTATTTAACTCAATGTGAGCTACGAAGCCTCATTCGTTGTGACGGGCGGCGAAAATAAAATACAAAAACCACATTTACTTCCAGGAGCAACTCGGACTTACAAACGGATAAAAACTCAAATCTTACGCGTGACGTTCGACAATGGGTTTTTAAAACCTTCCTAACCTTAGCTTACTTATCTAAATTAACCTAAACCCAACTTAACCAAGCCAAACTTAAGCCAATGTATCTTAACCTAAAGACATACACGGGTTTGAAAATCAGAAAACTAGTTTTGTCGAGTCGTTTTGTGTGAGATTTGACCATACGAAGGGATAGCGGGGTGGGGGTTGGGGTTTGGGGTTTAGTTATTGTGGGGTTTGGTCTTATTCGACCAGGAACTTAATCAACACATGGATGCTTTATCGTCCCCACATGGATGGTCTATCCTCATCACATGGGTACTTCACTCTCACCGCGTGGACAATGAATCCCCACCTTATGGATACCAAGAGAATTCACTCCATCGCGGCCGGGACCTTCCTCATCACCCAGGTAGCTAGCTAGCAGGCGACTCACTGGAGGACTGCTCAGCTCACCTCTCGTCTCACCTCCATCCCTCGGCTCACACTGGCCTCAAGATGATTTCAATGGTTCATACAAGTTATCAATGGGTCATATGTGTCACTTTCCGGTGCACAAGAAGCTTACACAGATGTTAATGGTTTATTGTTACCAGTGGCTTCCATTCCCCAGCACTGTGATTTGTACGCACCTCAGCGTAAACAGCGGAAACTTAATCAGCTTCCACATCTAATGAGTGGTCAGCTTAAGGAGGAGGGAAGCCCGTGATAATGGCTCAACAAGTATAATAAAACTCAACATCAAGAAGTAATATATATATATATATATATATATATATATATATATATATATATATATATATATATAATCAAATGTTCAACAAAGTGCCATAATTGGTGAATTAAGATGTTCCAAGTATTCAAGAAACGTGGCAAAAGCATCAAGACCTCAATTACTCAACACTGATATTAGCAAGACAAATACAATATATATATATATATATATATATATATATATATATATATATATATATATATATATATATATATATATATATTACCTGGCAACCTTTAAGTCACCATTTAGTATTTTAATTAAATTCTCTTATAATCAAGAGTTAATATATTGAGATATTGCTCCCTATTTATTATAACAATGTGTAGTTACTTACCACTACTTACCTATTAGTGTCCACGGGGGAGGGAGGTCTAGATCTTCATTCCCCGCCTATTATAGCCTAATGCACCATGATTTTCAAATTCTATGTCGAATCGGGCCTTAAAGTTGTGGGTGGAGGTGGCTTCCACAACTTCATCTTTTATAGGACATTCCACTTGTTAACTACCCGCACAGGGCACGAGTACTTCCTTGCGTTACTATTGTAATGATAATTCATTAAATCACTGAAAACACAAAAAGGAACTTTACTAATATGTAGCAGCCGCTGTGATGTAGAAAGATCTGTATGGCTTTCACGACCCAATGTTGATACATTTCCCTAACGACATTTCTTCCTATTAGTTATACAATCACAGAAAACAACACTAACAACTATAACAGACACCAATAACCTTTTACAGTATGTTGATCAGCATTTATGTTCAGTTTGGAAAGTGTACAACAGTTATGCTATATCACATTTAATTATTATATTGATATATCATAACATATTATAAAATACTGTTGGTTGCCTCCCACACAGAAAATCCTAATTAGATACAAAAATACAGGAAATACAGTATTCTCAGCTCGACTATGCAATTCCCTGTTGCTTTCTACTTATAGAACAAGTGCAAGCTGAGCAATCTAATTGCAAGCTCTAGTTGCCTTTCTTGCAAGCTCTAGTTGCTTTTCTTTACTGCAAAAACCATATGTAAATTAAGAAGCACGTCAACCTTGACTCGCTGTGCTTGAAATGTTACCTGTTAGGGTAACGAGTGAATTTACACACTGTAGCCTAGCAACAGAATTACCTCTGCCAGCACCATGTATCTATGTATTTACGTATGTAGTTTAACCTATAATTTTACAAGCACTACAATCACCTTCTGTGGTTGATTGTTCAATAAATTCCTTAACTATATGTTTGACAAATATCTCACCCTGTCCATGGAGGACAGAAGAAAATGTATATATGCTGGTTAGCATTGTAAATGTGTGGCCACGTCTGTGGTAGAAAATAATAATAATAATAATAAAAACACCATACCTTAAGAACGAAGAATATAACTTGGCTTACTTTAAATTTGTCACATGAGAAATCAACATTGGAGTTAAAAAGATAGTTTGAATTAAGGGAGAATAAGGCTTTCAGCTTGTTCCTAAGGAGGACATATTGTCTCTTCCTGGGCTCAAGATGAGGGAGACCCGTATCAGGGTTTTCATGAGCTCTCAGGAGACTGGAGTGAGTGTGATCACTCCTCTCCTTCACTCACACATACTCTCCTTGACTCCCGAGACGGAGTGAGCTTAGCATCGCTAAGCTCACTCCGTCCTTATCATTACCACCTTCTCAATTACTGTATCTACCACCACCATTAAAGTTATCATTTATCTACACTGTCTCTTATTTGATATTCTCTTAACACCAGTAGAGACCATTGATCACCCTCACCATCACTATAGAGACCATTGATCACCCTCACCATCACTATAGAGACCATTGATCACCCTCATCACCACTATAGAGACCATAGATCACCCTCACCACCACTATAGAGACCATAGATCACCCTCACCACCACTATAGAGACCATAGATCATCCTCACCACCACTATAGAGACCATAGATCACCCTCACCACCTCTATAGAGACCATAGATCACCCTCACCACCACTATAGAGACCATAGATCACCCTCACCACCACTATAGAGACCATAGATCATCCTCACCACCACTATAGAGACCATAGATCACCCTCACCACCACTATAGAGACCATAGATCACCCTCACCACCACTATAGAGACCATAGATCATCCTCACCACCACTATAGAGACCATAGATCACCCTCACCACCTCTATAGAGACCATAGATCACCCTCACCACCACTATAGAGACCATAGATCACCCTCACCACCACTATAGAGACCATAGATCATCCTCACCACCACTATAGAGACCATAGATCACCCTCACCACCACTATAGAGACCATAGATCACCCTCACCACCACTATAGAGACCATAGATCACCCTCACCATCACCACTACAGAGACCATAGATCATCACCCTCACCACTAATCCTCCATCACTGGACCTCAGCGGGTTGCATGTGTCAGGGGGTCGCTGTGAGGGAGGGTGGGGAAATAATCACTTGAATCATTGCATATTATTGACTTGTAAGTAAATGACCATCATTCTGGCTTCTTAGTAGAATGCATCCTCCCTCACTCCATCACCCCCCCCCCACCATATTAGTGGGGGGGGGGGGTGCTACAGCTTTCCCCCCCCCTAAACGACCCATTCTATACACACCTCCACCACCCTTTCTTTGAGGAAATAAGTGAAAGCTGGAAACGCAAAGGAGCCGAAGGCATGACAGGAAGAACTCGTACCCAGCACGAGTAGTCAACAATTGAAATGTACTTAAAGGAAGAAGTTGTGGAAGCCACCTCCATCCATCCACGTGACAGAACACAGCACAAATATAACACACCACATTTGAACACCAACCATTTCCAATGAATGGTGAACATACCGTCTGACTGAGCACGGCCTGGAGAAAAACGTGGCCCCATTAACGAAAAATTAGCGTCTCGGTCGTGTGTCCATAATATAAACTGACTGTTGGCCCGGGAGGAAGGGAAGGGAGAGGGAGAAGGAGTCGTGCTGGGGCTTATAAAACAGCCACTCCGGTAGAGGGAGTGATTATGATGGGCTTGATGTATGAGGTCCTGCTCCTCCATAAGTGGCCGCCGCCCTGGTCCACCGTAAACAAGACAGGAAATGAATCAGAATTATTCAACAACCATTGAATTTTAGATAGATATATGTATAGCTGGAGATGTAAGGGAAACAGAGCTCCCGCTGACTTGGGTGGGGAGGTGGGTGGGGCTGGTGTGAGCGGGTGGGGCTGGTGTGAGTGGGTGGTGCTGGTGTGAGTGGGTTTCGTGTAGTGGATGGTAATAATGGTAGTGGGTGGGTAAGTAAGTAATTATCAAAAGAAACCACCAAGCCGGGAAGACTGTATATAGCACCATGTGTGTCGCTGGATATCCAAAACGTGTTAAATATCACTTAGGACGCCAAGACAAGAAGAGAAGGACGTAAGCCGAGCGATATCAAAGGTGTCGGATTCCCCAAGGATTTTATCGAGGAACAAACGACGAAGGATATTAGGAAAGCAAAACATATGATCGTGTGGAAAATAGGGAAAATCAACTAGGAAGTGCATGACTAAATAGTACAATGCAGTTCAGAGAGCAGGGTGGTGTTCCATTACGTGCCGGTGAGCGCAGCGCGGGTGGCCAATACGCAGCCTAGCCAGAGCCGTTTCCCACCATCTATCATGACGGCAAGGCCAAGGGGATACGTTATTTTTAAGAATGCGTAGTTTGTTACCTATTAAGCCAGACCATTAATCTTGCCAATGGTCATAGATTACAGAATGAATGACTGATTAGAAATGAGAATAATGAATCCCTTTTCATGAAGAAGGACAGGTGCAAAATATCCTCCTTAGCGGCGGTGTTCGTACGCTCATTTAAGGTAACACCAATATGGCCTGGAACTCAACAAAATTCTACTGTTCTAAATGTGCTAGAGACAAGACACAGCCAGTACTGAATTTCGACCACCAATGAGATGCAAAGGGGTTAAATGATTAGACTCATCAGGGGCACTGGGAGAGCCAATCATAATGACATAAGGAACGTTGGCGTCAGAGAAAAAAAACGGCGAAGAGCATGCAAAATTGCATAAAGTTCCGCTGTGAAGAGATTTTAGTCGTGTCTTGTGTAAACTGATGTCGTGCTTGTTTACAAACTGATGTCGTGCTTGTTTACAACTACTGATGTGCGTGTTTACAAACTGATGCCGTGCGTGTTTACAAACAGATGTCGTGTGCATTTCCCTCCATCAGTGCCACGTTCACGTTCTCTGCGCAAATCACACCTCAGCAAATGCCTCCTTCACATACTACAAATAACAATAATAGCTAACAGAACCTAACTACCTAACTGAGGTTAGGCTAAATTAACCAACACATTCTAATATGTAATAATGCAAACTTATATTTGAGTTTTGTTTATTTAACAATATATTTGTGTTTAATAAAAATTTTGAATACCTAATACATCAAAACTGGTAAATACGTCTTTCAGAGTCGACCGGCAGTGGGACGAGCCTAGCCTGAGGACAGGGTGCTTATATCATTTAGCAATGTGAAGTTTCTCTCTGTTAATATTAACCCGTCCTCGACTCAAGTCCATTACATCCAGCGGTCGACCCCACAGACTCAGTCATAAATTTTAACATGCTGTTCATTCAAAACGGGAATTTTCTCAAATATAAATTAATATTATAATATATTAGCATATTGCGCATATATAGGCATAGGTTAGGTTAGGTGTTTAGGTTCTGTTGGCGATTATTTATATTTGTAGTACGTGGGTGAAGCATTTACAGCGTTGTGGTTCGGACAAAATTCGTCAGTGAAGCACTTGTTCCGGAATTGTTCGAACGTCATCAGTTGTGAGTCGTGTGTAAACTGTTTTTCATTCGTAAACATCTGGGGGTTTGGCGGGTGGATGGAATCACTTTGGGCCTTTGTTTATGAGGACGGGCTGCTTCAAGCAGCCTGGGCTCTCCAGGATTCACACTATCACTAAACTGATGAACTAAAGTGCCCGAACGTAGCCTACCCGAGGACCCACGAATAGAAAACGGGACATGACGTCAATTTTTGCGAGCTGCGATGATTTTTAGTATATCAGTTTTTTGACGTTAAGGGATTCATAAGTCAAAATGCGATATACTATCCAAGAAGACGGGTTGGGAGAGTAGAAATAGCCTAAGCTATTCTATCCCTTTGAGATGTATTTTATTATCTCAATAAACGAACTTGAATTTGAAAGGAAGTGTTGGTTCAAGACCCCACATCACAAGAGAGTCCGTCCACCGACGGGAGAGTCGGTGAGAGTCCGAGAGTATTTTCGTCCACCAGCCTGGCATATGCTGATGATGGAATCTCGTCTGTGTGTGCACCACTATAGACCCCGACTGTCATCCATCCCCAAATCCTTTTTTTTCAGTCTGATTATAGAGACTATTTTCTTTCAGTGGCCTGATGTTCCCCCCATCTTACCCACTCCTGTTTCCATCAGCATCGTCTAGCAGTTGATTCATCTGTATATCAATGTTAGTGGATTACCTTACACTGCCATGCATGAGTATATATCATGAGTAAATATATATGAGGAAGAGGAGGGTTATCTTGAGGTTATCTTGAGATGATTTCGGGGCTTTAGTGTTCCTGCGGCCCGGTCCTCGACCAGGCCTCCACCCCCAGGAAGCAGCCCGTGACAGCTGACTAACACCCAGGTACCTATTTTACTGCTAGGTAACAAGGGCATAGGGTGAGACAAACTCTGCCCATTGTTTCTCGCCGGCGCACGGGATCGAACCCGGGACCACAGGATCACAAATCCAGCGTGCTGTCCGCTCAGCCGACCGGCTCCCTGATGCGTATCTTTGAGAGAAGAGGCTGGGACGAAGCTTTGTGATTTGACACTCAAGGGGTAGCATTATCTTGCCCATACACCAGGCTGCCTAACTCCAAGTTTTAATTGTGTTCTAATACAGTTCCCCCGTCCCTCAGGTACGCCTAAGCTTGTCTAAATACGGAATCTAAATCTTTGTCGCAAGAATGGTAAAGAAGGGGAAGTGGATCTCTTCGTCTTCCCTCCCAGTGCTTGTATACTGGTGCCTCAGGGCGCTGTTTGTCTTGGTACGGTGCTGCCTCTGCTGCTGCTGTCGTCTCTGCTGCTGTTCCTACTTCTGCTGCTGCTCCTGCTGCTGCTGATACTGTTTTGCTATTTCTGTTACTGCTAATGCCATTGCTGCTGCTACTGCGATTGCTGCTGCTGCTGCTGCTGCTGCTGCTGCTGCTACTCTTGTTACTGTTACTGCTATGCTGTTGTAACCCACGGCGCAGGACTAGGAGCCAGCCGTAACCAAAGGCTCGGAGCTTCGTGCCCTCGGACATAGCAACATGTTCAACGGTACTATTAAGATACTTATCTCAAATTATTTTGTATTCTTAATTGAAGTAGTGAGCATGTGCAAGCCCCGGACGGCCCGCGGGGCTGGCCAGGCAGGCTAGGGCGGCTCAGGGGCTTGGCCAGGCAGGCATGAGCGGCCCAAGGGCTTGGCCAGGCAGCATGAGCGGCCCAAGGGCTTGGCCAGGGAGGCATGAGCGGCCCAGGGGCTTGGCCAAGCAGGCATGAGCGGCCCAGGGGCTTGGCCAGGGAGGCATGAGCGGCCCAGGGGCTTGGCCAGGGAGGCATGAGCGGCCCAGGGGCTTGGCCAAGCAGGCATGAGCGGCCCAGGGGCTTGGCCAGGGAGGCATGAGCGGCCCAGGGGCTTGGCCAAGCAGGCATGAGAGGCCCAGGGGCTTGGCCAGACAAGCATGAGCGGCCCAGGGGTTTGGCCCAGACCGTACTGGGCCAAGCCCCTGGGCCCAGTACTGGGGAACCACAGCAAGCAATAGTCCCCAGGAACATCTTCCCCCTCCACACAGCCTTCCCTCCCCCCCCCCCTCATATCCCGCCCCACAGCAGGTCTGGACAAGTGTCCCACTCACACCACACATCTGCCAAATGGAATGCAATAGGCAATGATGTGGTGGAGGCTGACTGCCATACACAGTTTAAATGACATATATACTAGAGCTCAGAAGGACTCAGGAACCTGAACAGCATGTTGATGAGTTGAGAGGCGGGACCAAAGAGCCAAAAAACTCACACCCACAAGAACCAACTAGGTGAGTACACACACCCACGCACATGATGCAAGAATCCTAATCCAACCATTACTAAATCCCCTCCACCCCCCACACCATATAATTTTCCACAGCACAGTCTCCTATAGGCCATATATACCTCTCCGCTTTATAGCCAAGAGACGACACCTTCCAAATGGCCTGGTTGCACATCTATGCCGGTGAGTCACAGGATATTGCCATTCGATCCTCCCACAAACCCCCAAAGATTCCACATCCTAGGGTCGAGCGAGAGGGAGAGATGCAGCATCTCGTCCCCACCTTTCCCTCCCATCACCCTGCAACGGGACGGGACGGATAGTGCAGTCCCTGATGCAACATCAACATGTTTTATTAATTCCAAATAGTTTATATTATATATATATATATATTGATATATTATTAAATAAGTATTATTTGTATAATATTATACAATATATAAATTAAGTTTCAATAATTCAAGTATTCAACCCCATTTATAATAAATATAATTGTATGACGGTTATAAATTATATGTATACATTTATACAGGCAAGAATATGCATAAACATTACAGTGTATATCTTAAATACATATGCACACATTGTTTAAGTATGTCCAGTAAATGCATGTTTGTATACATATTATTTGTGTATATGACTGTATACATATATGTATATTATGGCTTGACGTCTGTATATGGTTGTTATATATATATATATATATATATATATATATATATATATATATATATATATATATATATATATATATATATATATGTGTATGTAATTAAAAGCCCTCTCACGCGGGTCTGATTTAGGGCTTCACAAAGAAGAACTATTAATGATGCAAAGTTGTAATTAAATTAATTAAAACAAATTGTTGATATCTGTGCGATAACCAGAATAAATTGCACAACCGTCAGTTATCATGCGACCAGCAATTACCGCGTTAATACTAGGCTACGAGAGTTAGAATTTCCGCCCACCCCCCTCCTCGGCCTATGTAGGGGGGGGGGAAATAGCCCTAGGGGATTGAGGATGTAAGGGCGAGTCTCCCTTAGCCAGACACTTCACTAAATCTTAAAGAGACAGGTGTTGAAGGTTTGGAGGTTGTTAACGGTGTA
>WNGS01004374.1:13708851-13730086 GCA_020271785.1 Procambarus virginalis
TCAGCAGAATCCTTTTTCCACCTCCTCACAAAGATCTTACAGAATTTCTTATAAATATTATTTCAGATCTAGTTGGTTTCATGTAACGTCAGCAAATCTCAGACATCGTTACTATCGCGACTCACCATCGAGACAGCTAAATTTGGTTTTAATGGTCAGATAATTATGACCTGGAGAAAATTGGTATTGTGAAAACAAAACTACCATGTAGTTTTCTACCTTGAGTTATTCTTCGTTCTTAACTTGCAGTGAGGACAACATTTGGATTCTTCAGATGCTGTACACAGTTAGATTATGTAGTTAGTTGAGTAAGGAGCTGTATAGGTAAGGGAATATATTTAAGATTTTAAATGTGCGAATGCAACTTTGAACTAGAACAGGGATTTAAACTGGATAAGTTTAGATTTAGGGTAAATACGGCGGCTCGATCTGGAGTGTTTGAAGCGCAGGTTAGACGCATACATAACCGTTCTAAGATGAAAGAATTTTATTTAATCACTAACCTGTTCCGAACACAAGAAACTCTGAGATATAGGTCTTCCCTTCATATCTGATCTCAGAAGTCTCTTTAATACCCTTCGTCTTCTTGATTTAATCCTGTTCACGCCACTCTTCCTTCTTCCACTGCTGGTGGTGTTAATCCCATTTTCTGTTCCTCTTGTTCTCTTAGATACTTTGGTGAAAACTGACCATACTTTTAATGACAGATTTTAAAAACACAAGTGTTAAGGCTTCAGACATAAACAAAGCTGTCTTTGGTCATGTTAGGGAATCATGTTAGATTGGTCTTCTAAGCAGGCGATGAGTCACAATAACGTGGCTGAAGTATGTTGACCAGACAACACTCTAGAAGGTGAAGGGACGACGACGTTTCGGTCTGTCCTGGACCATTCTCAAGTCGATTGTCTGAGAATCGACTTGAGAAAGGTCCAGGACAGACCGAAACGTCGTCGTCCCTTCACCTTCTAGTGTGTGGTCTGGTCAACATTGGTCTTCTAAAATAATCGTTCCTGTTTCTACTCTTCACAGACACCTTCGTGTCAAATGGGCTCTCATACGCAACACGCCTCCTGCAAAATTAATTACTATGATGTTAAGATTAAGAAGCAATTGCAAGGAGGCACAAAAATAAGGTTTATGCAACCAGGGTCAAGGAACGCAACTAGAGTAATAGATGTAGCTTGTGTAAGAGAGATAATTAGAGCAAGAGTGCCGCTGGAGCCACTCGTGCAAGGGTGTTACTAGAGCAAGAGTGCCACTAGAGCCACTCGTGCAAGGATGCTAGTAAAGCAAGAGTGCCACTAGTGCAAGGGTGCCACTAGTGCAAGGGTGCCACTAGATCAAGGGTGCCACTAGTGCAAGAGTGCCACTAGATCAAGGGTGCCACTAGTGCAAGGGTGCCACTAGAGCAAGGGTGCCACTAGTGCAAGAGTGCCACTAGAGCAAGGGTTCCACTAGATCAAGGGTGCACTTGAGCAGGAATACAAGATGTGTCTCTGACTTTAGTTGCAACTAGAGTAAGGAAAGCAGCTTGAGTAAGGCCCTCGACTAAAGAACGACTAATATAGAAAACACGTTTTAGAGAAGGCACGTCAATATGGCAGGGAACGGTAATTAAAAAGAAACACGACTAGACCTAGTAACATTGCCAGAGTAAGGAGCACATCTAGACCAAGAAGAGGTACCAGAATAAGGAACATTGCCAGAGTACGTAGCATTACTAGAGTAAGGAACATTGCCAGAGTACGTAGCATTACCAGAATAAGGAACATTGCCAGAGTACGTAGCATTACCAGAGTAAGGAACATTGCCAGAGTACGTAGCATTACCAGAGTAAGGATCATTGCCAGAGTACGTAGCATTACCAGAGTAAGGAACATTGCCAGAGTACGTAGCATTACCAGAATAAGGAACATTGCCAGAGTACGCAGCATTACCAGAGAAAGGAACACCGCCGGCGTGCGGAACAAGGTATAGGGAACAGAGATGGGCCCAACCACCTTAAGACGTGATTGAGAGAGACATTAGACATGCCATCGTTTACTCGCTGTCGGGCCTCGGCCTGTGGGGCCCTCCACTCTTCACTCGGTTTTAGTTGGCTCCTTTTCATTTCCTATCGACTTGTGGAGTGCGTATCTTTACGGCCCACCAGCGTCTTTTGTCCAGTCTTGAGTGAAACAAAGAGAACTTTGGCGGATGTTCTGGGAATCCGTCCGGAGGACATGCTCTGTTGCGTGTTGGAAATATTGACATTTGGCTTCAAATTTGGGGTCATAGGTACTTAAGGCTGAATTTAATTATTTGACTTTACCTGTATATTTATTAACTTATGAAGAATCTACAATACAGCTTCGGTATTGCGGGTATTTGACGTTGTCAGGTGATACGGAAATCGAAGTCGTAGCCGTGGAGAGAGGAACCGGACGGAATCCGTGTGTTGGGCTCCGTGTACCTGTGCGTTGATTCCCGCAGTGAGCGTGGCATAGCGGGCCACCAGCTATAGCGGCCACCAGCCACGCTGTGTGACACAGCTCTTGCGTCTCCCGTCGCTTCCTCCCTCGTCTGTACTGTGGCTCCTCCTCCTTCTCCCAACCCCTGGGTGGCTGGCTCGCAGCGGCGGCCTCTCCCGGACCTTGCCAAATACTGCTTGTGTGTCATTAGCTGGCCCATTGTTAGCTTCTGGTTTCCAGCGCTGTGGGATTATCTGGCGTTTTCTTGGGCTTTTGTCCGTTACAGACAGTTTGACATTCTGGTTCACCTTCAGCTTCTTCCTTGTCGCTTCTCCTTTATGACTCGTTCCGACATTCTCTGGTGTTTTGGTGTGCCTGAGCGTGCTGATGTTCACAGCTGTATATCTCTTATTGTAAACAATACAGTCTCGCAATAAGAATATACAAGGATGAAAACACTATCAGCGAAGTTACGCTACAGTAGCGACCTAAGGATACAGCTTTGGTCCATTGGTCGTCACGAAACTTAGCATATATAAATGTTGTGGTGTTATCAGGCACTTAGCCAACAATAACGTGGCCTATGGTGTTCTGTAACATGAAGAACTCGATCACGTTCCTTGCAATTCTCAGCATTTATACTAGCATTTTCGTGTTATTTACACTCAGTTGTGCCAGCTTAGCGCTATGGGTATGATTGGTTCTGCAGGGTTAAACAATTATATCTTATGTCTTAACACTTAAGAATATCCTAGTTACTAAAAATTGCAAAACAACAACCCAGTTTCATCTTTTTGCATGTGAATTAATAATAAATTAACTAATTTATTTTTAATAAATTAGTTAATTTAAGTTTGACATTCTAATAATAAATTAACTAATAATAAGTAGCTAATAATAATAAATTAATTTATTATTAGTTACAATTAACAATGTACCGTAGCACATTCATGCCCACAGTTTCCTTATGTGTTGTGGCTATTCTCCATTGTTATTATTTTTTTTTGATCATGGCATTAAGAAATGGCCGCATTTATCGTTTCATCTGGAGCAAACTGCAGGAATCGTCCAGCAAATGACTACTAGACTTTAAATTCAAGTAATGAATTAGGTGTAGGGAGCTGGAGGCCAGATACAAGGTACCAACTGGGAGATGAAATCCTTCAAGATTTAGGAAGAAGGATCTGGGGAAGGGGGGATGATATCACACCAAACCTGTCCCCTGAAGATCATATCAAAAGGTTATCATCAGCGGCATATGCAAGGATGTTCAACATTAGAACTGTCTTTAGAAACTAATGTAAGGGATCATTCAGAACCTTATATACGTTAAATGTCAGACTAGTCTTAGAGCATGGACGGTATAACTCCTCGGACTGGACGGTAGAGCGACGCTCTGGCTTCGTGCAGGTCGGCATTCAATCCCCGACTGTTCAGGTGGTTGGGCACTATTCCGGCCCCCCGTCCCATCCCAAATCCTTATCCTGATCCCATTCAAACGCCGTATAGTCGTAATGGTTTGTCACTGATTGTTCCTTTCCCTTTTCCCCATCTCTCTCTCTCTCTCTCTCTCTCTCTCTCTCTCTCTCTCTCTCTCTCTCTCTCTCTCTCTCTCTCTCTCTCTCTCTCTCTCTCTCTCTTAGTACCCAAATGAGCCAGGGATGTTAGACAGAAGTTCTTCAGTGTCAGGATAGGCAACAAATGGGGTGCATAGGCAGTGATGGAGGCAGCCTCCATACACAGTTTATATTGTAGATATGATAAGCTCGGAAACTGTACACCAGTTGACTGATAGTGGAGAGGTCGAACCAAAGAGCGGAAGCTCAACCCCCCGTAGAAAAAAAGTTCCTTAGAATTGATTCCAACATTAATAAGTCGTAAACTGAGACTTTCTCAACTCGGTTCTAATTGCAGGGTAAACTTTACAAACCAAAGTTTACACCACGCAAGTCAGCGGTGTGTAGGTTTACCGCGTATTTACATTACGAGAATTTACCCTATTAGGGCATTTTCCGCAATACTGGGCGAACCAGAATCCAGAACATTGGACAACGGGTGACATATTGCTGGCGGGTACCTGAGTCCAACTTCGGGTTGAGTCTCTATTGATTAGGAAGTGCTGGACACCTCATCAGAATAACAGGAAACATTGGCCTTCGTACTGTCTATGCGATAGCCAGCTTTACTATGCGAGAGCCAGCTTTACTATGCGAGAGCCAGCTTTACTATGCGAGAGCCAGCTTTACTATGCGAGAGCCAGCTTTACTATGCGAGAGCCAGCTTTACTATGCGAGAGCCAGCTTTACTATGCGAGAGCCAGCTTTACTATGCGAGAGCCAGCTTTACTATGCGAGAGCCAGCTTTACTATGCAATAACCAGCTTCGCTATGCCAGGGCCAGCTTTACTATGCGAGAGCCAGCTTACCATGCGAGGGCCATCTTTACTATGCGAGAGCCAGCTTTACTATGCAATAACCAGCTTCGCTATGCCAGGGCCAGCTTTACTATGCGAGAGCCAGCTTTACCATGCGAGGGCCATCTTTACTATGCGAGAGCCAACTTTACTATGCAATAACCAGCTTTACTATGCGATAACCAGCTTTACTATGCGAGAGCCAGCTTTACTATGCGAGAGCCAGCTTTACTATGCGAGAGCCAGCTTTACTATGCGAGAGCCAGCTTTACTATGCGATAACCAGCTTTGATATGCCAGGGCCAGCTTTACTATGCGAGAGCCAGCTTTACTATGCAATAACCAGCTTTACTATGCGATAACCAGCTTTACTATGCGAGAGCCAGCTTTACTATGCGAGAGCCAGCTTTACTATGCGAGAGCCAGCTTTACTATACGAGAGCCAGCTTTACTATGCGAGAGCCAGCTTTACTATGCGAGAGCCGCTTTACTATGCGAGAGCCAGCTTTACTATGCGAGGGCCAGCTTTACTATACGAGGGCCAGCTTTACTATGCGAGGGCCAGCTTTACTATGCGAGGGCCAGCTTTACTATGCGAGAGCCAGCTTTACTATGCGAGAGCCAGCTTTACTATGCGAGGGCCAGCTTTACTATGCGAGGGCCAGCTTTACTATACGAGGGCCAGCTTTACTATACGAGAGCCAGCTTTACTATACGAGAGCCAGCTTTACTATGCGAGGGCCAGCTTTACTATGCGAGAGCCAGCTTTACTATACGAGAGCCAGCTTTACTATGCGAGGGCCAGCTTTAGCGTCTCCTAACTACTCTTGACACTGAAAAAAAACTCTTTCAACGGTGAGTGAATATAATACAGTGTCTCCCAGGTCTTCTGCAGACTCTTCCAGGTCTGCTGCCGCTGCCTCTCGCAAGTCTGCTGCTGCCTCTCTCAAATTTGCTGCTGCCTCTCTCAAGTCTGCTAGCAGCTGCCTCTCTCAAGTCTGTTGCTGCCTCTCTCAAGTCTGCTGCTGCCTCTCTCAAGTCTGCTGCTGCCTCTCCCAGGTCTGCTGCTGCCTCTCCCAGGTCTGCTGCTGCCTCTCTCAGGTCTGCTGCTGCCTCTCGCAGATCTGCTGCTGCCTCTCCCAAGTCTGCTGCTGCCTCTCGCAGGTCTGCTGCTGCCTCTCCCAGGTCTGCTGCTGCCTCTCCCAGGTCTGCTGCTGCCTCTCCTAAGGTGGACTAACCAAAATGTGGTCCAACTTGCCCATCCGCTCTTCTATGTTTAGATCATCAAAGACCATAACAAAAAGGCTGAAATCCAGCCTACTCATGTTGCTTTTAGGCCTACTTGCTGTGCCCAACTGTCGTCACCGTCGAACGTGAGTCATGGCTCTCACGTTCTCTTTCTCGTTCTATTCAGATTCCCCTAAACGTTTATTTTGTTTTCATCGTTCCTTTCACTGCATGTTCCCTTCCATCTTCCTTTCCGCGTTGCGTTCCTTGTCCCGTTCCTCCCGTTCCTTGTCCCGTTCCTCCCGCTCCTCCCGTTCCTCCCGAATCTTGGTGTTCCTCTTCGTGAACGTCTTCGTGCTTGAGTGAAGGAGCACCCCATCTGGGTCCAGATTCACGAAGCAGTTACGCAAGCACTTACAATCCTGGGGCCAGATTCAGGAAGTAGTTACGCAAGCACTTACGAACCTGTCCATCTTTCCTCAATCTTTGGCGGCTTTGTTTACAATTATTAAACAGTTAATGAGCTCCGAAGCACCAGGAGGCTGTTTATAACAATAACAACAGTTGATTGGCAAGTTTATATGTTTGTAAACTGTTTAATAAATGTAACCAAAGCCGTCAAAGATTGAGGAAAGATGTACACGTTCGTAAGTGCTTGCGTAACTGCTTCGTGAATCTGGCTCCAGGTTCTTCAGTCTCCAGGCGTCTCGTTCGTGTTGCTCGTGTCGTAGTGTTTAACCTTCGTGTGTTCGTCTTAATTATTCTCTCGTGTCCCACTTCTCTCTTCCACTCTCTTTTTTTTTAGGGGCTTTTCGTTTATCGTCTTCGCTTTCACATTACCCGTGTGGTCAGAACCGGGCAGCGGCGAGATTGATCCTCGGGACCAGGGCAAGGTAAGCTAGCCATCGACCTATCTACAGTCTACCTCTGCTTACATATCTACCTCCCCAACGTCCTCCACTCCCCCCCCACCCTCTCCTCCCTCCCCCCTACCAATATGCCCCGCACACACCTCCCCTGGCTCCCCCTCTCCCCTGCTCCCCCTCCCCTGGGTGCCGCCGCCCCCCTGTGGTGGAGGGTCGTGGAAGGTGTCACGGGTGAGGAACGACAATCACGCCTCGCCACCCGGGGTCCACGACGCCTGTTTTCACACCTTCCGCAGGTAATTAAGGATTCACCCCTTGTCCGTGGCGAGCGAGGAGCCGCCGCGCCTGATCCTGCTGATATACCTAGTTCTGGAGGGTGTATGGGGGGGGGGCTTAAAGGTGGGGGGGGGGCTTGAAGGTGGGGGGGCTTGAAGGTGGGGGGGGAGCAGAGCGAGGGCTGGAGGTGGTTAGGAGGGGGTAGGAGGGTATATGTTAGGGGAGGGGGCTGGAAGGGGGGTTGCAATAAACGAGTGATGTTGAGGGGAGGGGGATTGGGGAGAGGAAGGAAGGGGGGAGAAGGGACAAAGGGAGGTGGGAGGGGAGGGAGGGTAAGAGAGGTGAGGGAGTCAGAAACGGAGCGTGAGGCACAGTGCCCAACCGGTGCAGTCCGGTCACATCCAAGAGGTCCCGTGTTCAATTCCCGCTGCAGGACGATTGCGGCCAGGTCTTCTTCAACCTGATACCTCTGTTCACCCAGTAGTAAATAGGCACCCGGGGGTGTTAGAGAGATGTTGTGGTTTGCATCCCGGACTCCGACTTCAGGAACCCTATTTTTTTATCGTTTATGAACACGCTTAGGTATACACAGCAATGGGCTGCTACCCTATTCTGTATGAAGGATAACACAGTGTAGATCAAAATCTAGCTATAAGTTCAGCTAATATCCCTATCTCACAGGATGGTCAGTCATACATGGAGTCAGGGGAGAACATGATATGTAAGGCCCATCTATTAGCCTCCACTTGCAAAATCTGGGTACAACACAAGAATATCTTCCAATATTCCTGAGTGTATGAAGTATTTACAGAACTCAAAGTAGCTCATACCATTTGGTCTGAAATCGCTGATAACAGGGCAGACACAGATATAGTGGTGGAAAGTATGTCCCAACTCTTGTTCACATAGTTTACAGTTGGGAGATTCATTACCTGCAGCCACCTGCCATAGATATCGATATCCCAGCCTAATTCTGGCAATTACAATGTCACACTGTCTAGTGGATGTTTTATGCTGCACGTACTTATAATTCCCGGTTCTAAACATGTCATAGCTCTCTATACTCGTGCTTTCTGGCCTTTGAGTGTTAGTAGCTGCCTTGTTTGTGTCATCATGCAGGAGAACACCTGTGTGAGATGGTATCCATGCAAATGAGACTCTGTAACTCTTGCTCTTTGCATTAATAATGTTGTTGACAATGGATGTTACAGCATTCCTAGTATAAATTTTGCATGTTGAGTTTTTAAGGGCCTGCGGGCCTGGCACCTCCATTGTTCTTTAGTGCGTTAGTGCCAAGTACATATACTGTCTTTATACACCCTACAGGCTGCTGCAGTGTGTCCTCTTGACCTTGGGAACCCCATCAATGCACAGACTGACACATCAGGAATGAGTAAAACACGGAAAAGAAATAAAAAAATGGAAATAAATATTATTTCTTACTGCTGCTGTCGACAGATGTAATACTGAGAGAGAGCACCTCCAGGTTAGCTCCCTCCCTCTGGTTACAATGTCCTCCTGTAGCAGAGCTCCTCGTACCTTGAGCAGAGTTCCTTGTACCTTGAGCAGAGCTCTTCGTTCCAAGTTACAAGTTCCTCATTGCCTGTCCCTAGTCCGAAGTCGCCTCCTGTTATAATATAAACTGTAAATCGGCGTCCTCTTCCATCCTCCGCATGCCAATGCTTCCTTGTGCAGCATCTCCCCCAGCTCCTTCATCTTGAACCCCTCCTTTCTCCTCAGCATCCTCGTTCCCCATGCCTCTGTTCTCCCCATCCTTCCCCTGACCGATGCGGTACGTCAGTGCTTCGCCGGGAGATCTCTCGTCAGATAACCCCCAACTAGGCTGACCTCGCATATTCGTTCACCCTTCGCCCCTCCGTCAGCCAGCCCTCCGTCCACTAGGTAGGCTGGGACATTCCTCACCCCAAGTCTCAGCATCTATAAACACCTTCAGATGATCAACAGCATCTTCCTGCACTCAGAAAAAAAAGGTAGGTAGGCCAGCATCCCTTACCTTGTGTGATCTAAGGTAAGAGAGAGAGATGGCGGACGTTGATAATGTCAAGTCTTTGGTCACAGGTGAGCTAAGGGACAGGCATTGGGGACGGTGAATGAATCACCTTTGAGTCTTTGTGAAGAAATAGGGGTTAGATAAATGGAACTTTTCTTTCCTAGAGAAGTGGAAGTTGACGCTTTTAACATTCTTACCTCTTTGTAAGAAGCCGGTGTGGACATAATGACATTGTTTAAGTGGTTCTTTCAGTTACTTATTGCCGCGAAAACTTAGGATAAAATGGAAATATACGCAATAATGAGATGTCCTTTGAAATAATAAAACGAGATTCACGATACAATTTATAAAATGTTAGAGGTATGATCCCTCATAAAGTCTGATCTAAACAAAATCTAGAAACCCGCATAATTACTTAGGGCTGGACGGTAGAGCGACGGTCTCGCTTCATGCAGGTCGGCGTTCAATCCCCGACCGTCCAAGTGGTTGCTGAGCACCATTCCTTTCCCCCCGTCCCATCCCAAATCCTTATCCTGATCTTTTCCCAGTGCTGTATAGTCGTAATGGCTTGGCGCTTTCTCCTGATAGTTACGTTCTCTTCCCTCACCTGTGCTCACCTGGAGTCAAGAATTCTATAAGTGCAGGTACGCCAAGCCTGCCAGCTCACGGATACAGCCCCGCTCTTGTGCCAGGTAAAGTCCACTACGGGCTCACCATAGTCCGTGCTACTCGGAACTTGTTGTTCCGTGTAGCTGAATCTAAAACAACAACAACAACCTGCCAGCTACCTAAGTTATCATTCGGGAAGATAACCACACAAGTTATAAAGTGTCCTCCCAACACCAACAGTCTCGATAATCTTGCAACTGACACTGTTGATTTAGAGCAGCGTTGCAGTTGACAACACACTCGCGGTACTTTTCTACTTAGAAATAAAGATCACTAAAACGTCTGCCTCGTGGTCAACTACAAGAGATGTTTACACCAGCAGCAGCAGCAGCATTGGCAGAAGAAGAAACAGCAGCAGCAGGAGCAGCAGCAGCATTATCAGAGGCAGGAACAGAACTGAGGAAGATCAGAAGATCAGAAGCAGAGGATCAGAAGCATCAGAAGCATTAGGAAGAGCAGTAACTACATGAGTAAGAACAACACCATTACAGATGCTACAAAAGGAACCACACCACCACCACCAGCAGACACAACAGTATTAACTCAATTAGAAGCAGAAGCACCAGGAACAACAACTTACGGAGCAGTAGCAGTAACTCAAATTGCTGTAACAAACTGCATCAACAGCCACAGCATTATTAACAAAGACAGCCAGAACAGCAGCAGCAGTCTATACAACACCAAAACGTTATATATATCTAGTAGCAGGAGCAGCAGCAGCTCGAGTGACAGGTCAGCTCAGGGTAACAACATACCGGGGGTATAGGGAGGGGGTAAGGGGGTGATGGGGGGCGGTCGCAGCAGGTATTTAAGGTGGCGTTCAGATAGCCACGATACCACACAATGCCACAAAAGAACGCGGCCGCCGCCACCACGAAACACTGACCACTTCACTTGATGGCGGGGTTGATGTCCGTCCACGATAGTTTTGTTCGATTTGTGAGGAATAAAGGAGGGGGTGGAGGGAAAGGGGGAAGGGCCTGGAAGGGGGGAGGGAGGGAGGGATAGACGACTGGGAATAGGAAGAAGAAGGGAAGGGAAGGGAGAGGGGGGATTGTGAGGGGTGTTGGATTGTGGTCGGTGGTGATAAACAGCATTTAGATGGGTCTTTCTATTTTAGCTTTGTTGATCAATGGTGTTTCATTTGTGTGCTTATTGGCAGAGAACGTGGGGGTTGTTGGGTATGATACGTCATTGTGGTAACGAAGTGCTTTTGTGTACATACATACAGCATATTATATGTGCATGCATACAGCCATATACATGTACATACATTGTTATACACATACAGTAAATACATGCATTATGTTTGAATATGCCAATTTTTGTTGAAAATTAAACTGAAGAATGTAAATTTAAATGCCAGGTGCCAGAGCTGTGTTTTGTACTGGTATCATATTGTCACAGACTTACTCATTTACATATATATATTTATATGTATGAAACTATTTATCTTTTATTCATGCAGACCAAAAATCGTATTTCTAGTTAACTAAACGCCAGCCAGAGACGAGGGCATAGCTTAAGCACTGTACGTGAAGAATCAGAGGCTTGAAATGACAATAATTCTTATTATTCTTACTATTAAAATATTAATAAAGAATATTGACTGATGAAGGTTAAGCCACCCAAGAGGTGGCACGGGCATGAATAACCCGTAAATAGTATTAATAATGACAACTTCAATTATATATGTTCTCTAACATTAGTCAGGTGTTAGAGAACATATAGTCAGGTGTTAGAGAACATATAGTCAGGTGTTAGAGAACATATAGTCAGATGTTTGAAGCCTGAAACAGGGGGGGGGGGTGATTAGGTTCAGGAATAGGTGTGAAGATTATTGCAAAGCCATTCCGACTCACGACTGGATTCAATTAGGTGTTTTAATCATCACCGCTTTTCTCGCCTTTATGACGCTTGAGCACAGTGGTATAAGTACTTTGCCACTACAAACATAGTGAGGTGTAACTCTAACGCCTCCCCAGTTAAAAATTCCTTTGTAGTAGAGATTTGCGATCAACTTGTGTTGATAGGATTTGCTACGGATTTTAATAGGCTTGTAAGACTTAAGGATTTATTGAGCTTGTTTTAGCTTGAAGGACAAAGTTAAGAACGTGTGTGACGACAAGGCTTTGGTCAATATTGATCTGTGAATTGGGTTGTTGATTTATGGAACAAATTGCTGGATGACATGATAGGCTTGTGATCTCTAAATTGTTCCAAGCGTAGTGGGGGACATGTTGGGAGGTGTTGGGAGCCGGTCGGCCGAGCGGACAGCACGCTGGACTTATGATCCTGTGGTCTTGGGTTCGATCCCAGGCGCAGGCGAAAAACAATGGGCAGAGTTTCTTTCAATCTATGCCTCTGTTACCTAGCAGTAAAATAGGTACCTGGGTGTTAGTCAGCTGTCACGGGCTGCTTCCTGGGGATGGAGGCCTGGTCGAAGACCGGGCCGCGGGGACACTAAAAGCCCCGAAATCATCTCAAGATAACCTCAAGATGGACATATGTATGAACTAGATTGGATACCCGGGCGTGCCCGGGATCGAGCTGGTACCCAAATCACGCCTCACACTTCCTCCCCGTCTCACCACTCTCCTTCGAACCCTGCCCTTCCCCGTCCCAACACATAGCACCTTTCCCCGTCTCTACTGTCCACCTCCCCCGTCTCCACACACTATCTTGTCCTGTCTCCTTCTCCGCAATTCCTTCCATCTCCCTTCCATGCAGGATCCCCCTCCCCTTCCCCCCAACCTACCTATTCACACCCATCATGTGGGTGTATATCGTTGATATGATAGGGCGTCAGTGCATTAGACAACCAACGGTTAAGAAGGCGGGGTCCAGGAGCTAACAGCTCGATCCTGCAGGCAGAAATAAACACATAACGAAACAACTAGACGTATCCAGTCCAGAGGTCGAAATTTCTGACCGACCGAGAGATAGAGCGACTTAAAAAGTGACCGAATGACTGCTTGAGAAACTCAAAAAGTAGACAAACTTCACGACTTGCTGATCGGGAGAGCAAAGGGATGACTGGCTGCCAAATATTGACGGACCTACGAGCCTCTTCATCTGCTTCTATTCTTAGCCTAGTTGTACTCACCTAATTGTGTTTGCGGGGGTTGAGCTCTGGCTCTTTGGTCCCGTCTCTCAACTGTCAATCAACTGGTGTACAGGTTCCTGAGCTTTACTGGGCTCTATCATATCTACATTTGAAGCTGGGTATAGAGTCTGCCTCCACCACATCACTGCCTAATGTATTCTATTTGTTAACTACTTTGACACTAAAATTTTATTTATTTTTTTCAATTTTGATGAGAATTGTGTGCGTGTGTCTGAGTTGGCGTTCTCACGCACGAGCGCATGTTTACATCTGTGGAATTCGTATTCGAGAGATCCCATGCCACATTGTTGGGTCCAAATTATCCCTTGACTGTTTTATAGCATTCAAACCGGAGATAAGCCCATCATCAAACACCCGGCCCTTCTCACCTCCAGCTCAAGGGTGAAGCGAGGCGATGCCCACATCGCTGGGATCAGGGATGGGAGGCGCCACACTCGCCTCTGTGCCTCCTAGTCCTGGCCCGACATATTTGAAGGGAATGATGATGTTAAAAGGGATTAATCCCCCATAACACAGAAGTGTCACTGAGGCTCAGGGGTTTTGTGGTATTTTGTTTGATTTGATGAATTTTAGTTTTTTTTTTATCCTTTGGATGAAGGGTCTTTTGAAGTTATTATTTTCTTAAGCTCTCTTCTTGGGTGCTGTCATTTCTCCTTCTCTTTCTCCTAATTCACTTCCTGCTCCTCCTCTTTATCTTCCTCTTCTTGCTCCGGTTTCACTTTCTATTTATACTGCTTCTCTTGTTTCCCCTTCCCGTTCTTCTCCTCTTCTCCTTCCTACATATTGCATATTAGAATGAATAACAAGTATGAGAATAAGCGAGACGGTAAGATTATGAACAAGAGAAAGCGCTAAGCCATTACGACTATATAGCACTTCAAAGGGATGAGAATAAGTGATAATAGACAGAAAAAAGAAAAGCTTTAAAGTTATGAATTGAAATATGGTTCGTATTATATAATAGGAAGTGAGCGAAAGATCATAAGGAGAAAACAGAGACGTAACAGTACCCAGAAGAAAAATTGTCCTTCATCCTAAAGAATGGAATGTAGAACAACAATTTGGGAAGACAAGAGAGGAAGGGATAGGGAGGTGGAGGCGGCGCAATTTGCAGCATTGTCATTTGCCCAGGAAATTTGGGTATTGAGAAATGTACCCGAGGAAAATATTGGAAGACGTGAACAGGGAATTTTCGTTGAAATGAACTGATTAAATTGATATGTAAAAATATATGGGACACACACACACACACACACACACACACACACACACACACACACACACACACACACACACACACACACACACACACACACACACACACACACGTGTGTGTGTGTGTGGTTTGGAAAAAAAGTAGTAAGTAAACAGGAAAAAAAAGTAGCTAGTAAACAGTTGATTGACAGTTGAGAGGCGGGCCGAAAGAGCAAAGCTCAACCCCCGCAAAACACAGCTAGGTGAACACAACTAGGTGAATACACACGTTAAAATATAAAAATAACTTTTTGTTAAGTTATCACTTAACAAAAAGGTTCAGAGACCGCCGCAAACAATTCACTTAGTCATATTAGCGAAATTACCGTGCAGCTGGGACTCCAGGAAGCCTCAATAGCGAGGTTGCTGTGCAGCTGGGACTTCAGGTATCCTCAATAGCGAGGTTAATGTGTACCTGTGACTCCATATAGCCTCAATACCGAGGTTGCGGTGCAGCTGGGACTACAAGCAATCACAATAGCGAAATGGTGTGCAACTGGTTCTCCAGGCAGTCGCAATAGCGGAGTTATTGTGTATTGATACTGCAGGGAGTCACAATAGCGAGGGTTGCTGTGCAATTGCACCTCATCCTGGGCTGCTTGAGTAATGTATCTTTGTAGGAACCTTCTGGGTCTGTTATTGCTACGTCAGTTATCCGGTGGCTGAGTGGAGGTGCCTCGTGTTGTTACTCTGACGCTCTGGAGGGAGAGAAACTCTGATGTTTACATAATGGGGGGAGGTCCTTGAAGGGTGACGTCGAGCGGCCCGACAACTGTACACAGGACCGAGTCTCCAGAGGCAGTGTCATGGGTTCTGAGGTACACAGGACCGGGTTGGGAGGAGTTGATTCGCAGGTCTTGATAGCTTTAGACAGGACCAGGGCTTAAATGATAAGGTCGGTGGTAACGAGAGGTATACACAGACCCGGATCTCCGTGGGGAGTCGTTCAGGTTTCCCGAGGTGTACACAGGACCGGGTCTTGAATTGCGGTGTCACGGGTCTCCAGAACTGTACACAGGACCGAGATTTTGAGGTCAATCGTCTCCAATCTCCAAAGATGTGCACAGAGAGGAGCCCAAGCCTCTCAGAGAGGCTCGTGTGAGAGGCTCAAGCCTTCAGTTGAACCAAACAATAAACAACTACTTGGGAACATCGTGACGAGCGTACGAGAAGACACATTAGAAAATCATTTNTACCATGTAGTTTTCTACCTTGAGTATTCTTCGTTCTTAACTTGCAGTGAGGGACAACATTTGGATTCTTCAGATGCTGTACACAGTTAGATTATGTAGTTAGTTGAGTAAGGAGCTGTATAGGTAAGGGAATATATTTAAGATTTTAAATGTGCGAATGCAACTTTGAACTAGAACAGTGGATTAAACTGGATAAGTTTAGATTTAGGTAAATACGGGGCTCGATCTGGATTGTTTGAAGCGCAGGTTAGACGCATACATAACCTGTTCTAAGATGAAAGAATTTTATTTAATCACTAACCTGTTCCGAACACAAGAAACTCTGAGATATAGGTCTTCCCTTCATATCTGATCTAGAAGTCTCTTTAATACCCTTCGTCTTCTTGATTTAATCCTGTTCACGCCACTCTTCCTTCTTCACTGCTGGTGGTGTTAATCCCATTTTCTGTTCCTCTTGTTCTCTTAGATACTTTGGTGAAAACTGACCAAACTTTAATGACAGACTTTAAAAAACACAAGTGTTAAGGCTTCAGACATAAACAAAGCTGTCTTTGGTCATGTTAGGGAATCATGTTAGATTGGTCTTCTAAGCAGGCGATGAGTCACAATAACGTGGCTGAAGTATGTTGACCAGACACAACTCTAGAAGGTGAAGGGACGACGACGTTTCGGTCTGTCCTGGACCATTATCAAGTCGATGTCTTGAGAATCGACTTGAGAAAGGTCCAGGACAGACCGAAACGTCGTCGTCCCTTCCCTTCTAGTGTGTGGTCTGGTCAACATTGGTCTTCTAAAATAATCGTTCCTGTTTCTACTCTTCACAGACACCTTCGTGTCAAATGGGCTCTCATACGCAACACGCCTCCTGCAAAATTAATTACTATGATGTTAAGATTAAGAGGCAATTGCAAGGAGGCACAAAAATAAGGTTTATGCAACCAGGGTCAAGGAACGCAACTATAGAGTAATAGATGTAGCTTGTGTAGAGAGATAACTAGAGCAAGAGTGCCGCTAGCCACTCGTGCAAGGGTGCTACTGAGAAAGAGTGCCACTAGAGCCACTCGTGCAAGGTGTTACTAGAGCAAGAGTGCCACTAGAGCAAGAGTGCCACTCGTGCAAGGGTGCTACTGGAGAAAGAGTGCCACTAGAGCCACTCTGCAAGGGTGCTACTAGAGCAAGAGTGCCACTAGAGCCACTTGTGGAAAGATGTTACTAGAGAAAGAGTGCCACTAGAGCCACTCGTGCAAGGGTGCTACTAGAGCAAGAGTGCCACTAGTGCAAGGGTGCCACTAGTGCAAGGGTTCCACTAGTGCAAAGGTTCCACTAGAGCAAGGTGCCACTAGTGCAAGGGTGCCACTAGTGCAAGAGTACCACTAGAGCAAGGGTGCCACTAGTGCAAGAGTGCCACTAGAGCAAGGGTGCCACTAGTGCAAGGGTGCTACTAGTGCAAGAGTACCACTAGAGCAAGGGTGCCACTAGTGCAAGAGTGCCACTAGAGCAAGGGTGCCACTAGTGCAAGGGTGCCACTAGTGCAAGGGTGCCACTAGATCAAGGGTGCCACTAGTGCAAGGGTGCCACTAGTGCAAGGGTGCTACTAGTGCAAGAGTACCACTAGAGCAAGGGTGCCACTAGTGCAAGAGTGCCACTAGTGCAAGGGTGCCACTAGTGCAAGGGTGCCACTAGATCAAGGGTTCCACTAGATCAAGGGTGCCACTTGAGCAAGGAATACAAGATGTGTCTCTGACTTTAGTTGCAACTAGAGTAAGGAAAGCAGCTTGAGTAAGGCCCTCGACTAAAGAACGACTAATATAGAAAACACGTTTTAGAGAAGGCACGTCAATATGGCAGGAACGGTAATTAAAAGAAACACGACTAGACCTACTAACATGCCAGAGTAAGGAGCACATCTAGACCAAGAAGAGGTACCAGAGTAAGGAACGTTGCCAGAGTACGTAGCATTACCAGAGTAAGGAACGTTGCCAGAGTACGTAGCATTACCAGAGTAAGGAACGTTGCCAGAGTACGTAGCATTACCAGAGTAAGGAACATTGCCAGAGTACGTAGCATTACCAGAGTAAGGAACATTGCCAGAGTACGTAGCATTACTAGAGTAAGGAACATTGCCAGAGTACGTAGCATTACCAGAGTAAGGAACATTGCCAGAGTACGTAGCATTACCAGAGTAAGGAACATTGCCAGAGTACGTAGCATTACCAGAGTAAGGAACATTGCCAGAGTACGTAGCATTACCAGAATAAGGAACATTGCCAGAGTACGTAGCATTACCAGAGTAAGGAACATTGCCAGAGTACGTAGCATTACCAGAGTAAGGAACATTGCCAGAGTACATAGCATTACCAGAATAAGGAACATTGCCAGAGTACGTAGCATTACCAGAATAAGGAACATTGCCAGAGTACGTAGCATTACCAGAATAAGGAACATTGCCAGAGTACGTAGCATTACCAGAATAAGGAACATTGCCAGAGTACGTAGCATTACCAGAATAAGGAACATTGCCAGAGTACGTAGCATTACCAGAGAAAGGACTCCGCCGGCGTGCGGAACAAGGTATAGGGAACAGAGATGGGCCCAAACCACCTTAAGACGTGATTGAGAGAGACATTAGACATGCCATCGTTTACTCGCTGTCGGGCCTCGGCCTGTGGGCCCCTCCACTCCTTCACTCGGTTTTAGTTGGCTCCTTTCATTTCCTATCGACTTGTGGAGTGCGTATCTTTACGGCCCACCAGCGTCTTTTGTCCAGTCTTGAGTGAAACAAAGAGAACTTTGGCGGATGTTCTGGGAATCCGTCCGGAGGACATGCTCTGTTGCGTGTTGGAAATATTGACATTTGGCTTCAAAATTTGGGGTCATAGGTACTTAAAGCTGAATTTAATTATTTGACTTTCCTGTATATTTATTAACTTATGAGGAATCTACAATACAGCTTCGGTATTGCGGGTATTTGACGTTGTCAGGTGATACGGAAATCGAAGTCGTAGCCGTGGAGCGAGGAACCGGACGGAATCCGTGTGTTGGGCTCCGTGTACCTGTGCGTTGATTCCCGCAGTGAGCGTGGCATAGCGGCCACCAGCTATAGCGGCCACCAGCCACGCTGTGTGACACAGCTCATGCGTCTCCCGTCGCTTCCTCTCTCGTCTGTACTGTGGCTCCTCCTCCTCCTCGTCCTCCTTCCAACCCCTGGGTGGCTGGCTCGCAGCGGCGGCCTCTCCCGGACCTTGCCAAATACTGCTTGTGTGTCATTAGCTGGCCCATTGTTAGCTTCTGGTTTTCCAGCGCTGTGGGATTATCTGGCGTTTTCTTGGGCTTTTGTCCGTTACAGACAGTTTGACATTCTGGTTCACCTTCAGCTTCTTCCTTTGTCGCTTCTCCTTTATGACTCGTTCCGACATTCTCTGGTGTTTTGGTGTGCCTGAGCGTGCTGATGTTCACAGCTGTATATCTCTTATTGTAAACAATACAGTCTCGCAATAAGAATTATACAAGGATGAAAACACTATCAGCGAAGTTACGCTACAGTAGCGACCTAAGGATACAGCTTTGGTCCATTGGTCGTCACGAAACTTAGCATATATAAATGTTGTGGTGTTATCAGGCACTTAGCCAACAATAACGTGGCCTATGGTGTTCTGCAACATGAAGAACTCGATCACGTTCCTTGCAATTCTCAGCATTTATACTAGCATTTTCGTGTTATTTACACTCAGTTGTGCCAGCTTAGCGCTATGGGTATGATTGATTCTGCAAGGTTAAAGAATTATATCTTATGTCTTAACACTTAAGAATTATCCTAGTTACTAAAAATTGCAAAACAACAACCCAGTTTCATCTTTTTGCATGTGAATTAATAATAAATTAACTAATTTATTTTTAATAAATTAGTTAATTTAAGTTTGACATTCTAATAATAAATTAAAATAATAAGTAACTAATAATAAATTAACTAATAATAAGTAACTAATAATAAATTAACTAATTTATTATTAGTTGCAATTAACAATATACCGTAGCACATCCATGCCCACAGTTTCCTTATGTGTTGTGGCTATTCTCCATTGTTATTATTTTTTTCTGATCATTGCATTAAGAAATGGCCGCATTTATCGTTTCATCTGGAGCAAAACTGCAGGAATCGTCCAGCAAATGACTACTAGACTTTAAATTCAAGTAATGAATTAGGTGTAGGGAGCTGGAGGCCTGATACAAGGTACCAACTGGGAGATGAAATCCTTCAAGATTTAGGAAGAAGGATTGGGGGGGGGGTTGATATCACACCAAACCTGTCCCCTGAAGATCATATCAAAAGGTTATCATCAGCGGCATATGCAAGGATGTTCAACATTAGAACTGTCTTTAGAAACTAATGTAAGGGATCATTCAGAACCTTATATACCTTGAATGTCAGACCAGTCTTAGAGCATGGACGGTATAACTCCTCGGACTGGACGGTAGAGCGACGCTCTGGCTTCGTGCAGGTCGGCATTCAATCCCCGACTGTTCAGGTGGTTGGGCACTATTCCGGCCCCCCCCCCTGTCCCATCCCAAATCCTTATCCTGATTCCATTCAAACGCCGTATAGTCGTAATGGTTTGTCACTGATTGTTCCTTTCCCTTTTCCCCATCTCTCTCTCTCTCTCTCTCTCTCTCTCTCTCTCTCTCTCTCTCTCTCTCTCTCTCTCTCTTAGTACCCAAATGAGCCACAGGGACGTTAGACAGAAGTTCTTCAGTGTCAGGATAGGCAACAAAGGGTTGCATTAGGCAGTGATGGAGGCAGCCTCCATACACATTTATATTGTAGATATGATAAGCTCGGAAACCTGTACACCAGTTGACTGATAGTGGAGAGGTCGAACCAAAGAGCTGAAGCTCAACCCCCCGTAGAAAAAAGTTCCTTAGAATTGATTCCAACATTAATAAGTCGTAAACTGAGACTTTCTCAACTCGGCTCTAATTGCAGGGTAAACTGTACAGAACCAAAGTTTGCACCACGCAAGTCAGCGGTGTGTAGGTTTACCGCGTATTTACATTACGAGAATTTACCCTATTAGGGCATTTTCCGCAATACTGGGCGAACCAGAATCCAGAACATTGGACAACGGGTGACATATTGATGGCGGGTACCTGAGTCTAACTTCGGGTTGAGTCTCCATTGATTAGGAAGTGCTGGACACCTCATCAGAATAACAGGAAACATTGGCCTTCGTACTGTCTATGCGATAACCAGCTTTACTATGCGAGAGCCAGCTTTACTATGCGAGAGCCAGCTTTACTATGCGATAGCCAACTTTACTATGCGAGAGCCAGCTTTACTATGCGATAGCCAACTTTACTATGCGAGAGCCAGCTTTACTATACGAGAGCCAGCTTTACTATGCGAGAGCCAGCTTTACTATGCGAGAGCCAGCTTTACTATACGTGAGCCAGCTTTACTATGCGAGAGCCAGCTTTACTATGCGAGAGCCAGCTTTACTATGCGAGAGCCAGCTTTACTATGCGAGAGCCAGCTTTACTATGCGATAACCAGCTTTGCTATGCGAGGGCCAGCTTTACTATGCAATAACCAGCTTTACTATGCGATAACCAGCTTTACTATGCGAGAGCCAGCTTTACTATGCGAGAGCCAGCTTTACTATGCGAGAGCCAGCTTTACTATGCGAGAGCCAGCTTTACTATGCGAGAGCCAGCTTACTATGCGAGGGCCAGCTTTACTATACGAGAGCCAGCT
>WNGS01004374.1:13733745-13757267 GCA_020271785.1 Procambarus virginalis
CTCTCTTAAGCAAGAAAGTAATAAGTGTTATCAAGTTATTATAGTTTAGGATTACAGTGCCCTCTAACTTTGAGAGCCGTTTTCTCTACCGCTGCTACGGCGTCGGTCGTGTTGAAACGACAATGTTGATATTGTTGATAATGATGGCAATGTTGCAACGGCAATGTTAATATTGAAAGGGAATTTCATGGGTGGGGACGAGCGACGTCTAGAGTTAAGTGATTGAACGAATGTCACAAGGACGGTACAAAACGGATGTGTACGTTCAAGACGATACACCAAGGACGTGTACGTGATTATTTGAACCCAAAATATTATTTTTGCATTTTCGTGCACTGGGGGAAAGCAGGTGTGTGATGTGTGTGTGTGTGTGTGTGTGTGTGTGTGTGTGTGTGTGTTGGTGTGTGTGTGTGTGTGTGTGGTGTGTGTGTGTGTGTGTGTGTGTGTTTGTTTTGCGTGCGTGCGTGCGTGCGTTTGCTGTTCGGAAATAGCTAATTATGTTTTATAAACCAATAATTATTTATGACATTATAACAGAACGTGAAAAAATTCATTTGAACTGGGCGAATCATTATATTAATATATCATTAAAAGGTGTAATATATTCTGGGAAATTATATTTCTAATCTTGGTGACCATAGTTGGTTCCACACCACACTATCCCACCCTGCAAAGGGAGAGGAGAAGATGGGGAGGGGGTGGACAGGTGAGAGGAAGGGTTTCCGGTGAAGGGAATGTGTGAAAGAGGTTAGAGGGAGACGAAGAGAGAGAGGCACAGGGAAGGGGGATAAATAGACAGTAGATGAAGAAATTTTGAGGTAAAGACGGTCAGGTATGTATGCAAACAGGCAGACAGACAAGCAGACAGACAGACAGACTGGTATACAGACTGACAAGCAAGCAGACAGCTAGACAGGGCTGAATACCTGTATATACCTATCTCTGCCTCTCTGTTTTCTTCGCCTGATCTTCTCCTTCTCTTAAAATAAATCTTAAAAGTTCTACTTGAGGTCAACAATCTAATTCAAGTTTTACGGTGAGTGACCTCACTTGACCTCAGGTAAAGAAATCCCTCTTAATGACGCTGTTTAACGCTCCTGACACCGACCACTAACTGGCACCGCCTTCTCTTGTTTAAGAAACCGATCAAGTGAGCAAATTAGTTAAGTACTAAGAAGAAAATAAACATTTACAGTTTTAGGTTTATACATTTGATAATCTTAACTAAATACCTGTCATAATCTTACTAAATCCCCGTCATAATCTTATTAATCCTTGTCATAATCTTACTGAATCGATGTCATATTCTTACTGAATCGATGTCATATTCTTACTGAATCGATGTCATATTCTTACTGAATCGATGTCATATTCGTACTAAATCCCTGTCATAATGTTATTAAATCCCTAACACATTCTTATTAAATCTCTGATAAGATCTTACCAAATTCCTGTCATAATCTTAATCCCTGACGTAATCTTACATAAATCCGTTTCATAATCTTACTCAGCCCCTAATATAATAATAAATCCCTGTCATAAACTTACTTGATCCCTATCATAGTCTAACAACAGCAGTTTCCGAAGTGGAACAACAGAACAACTGCAAGTAATGAAAATAAGACAAGTCGAGGACTACTTCCCAGGTGTGAGGGTGTCCTCAATTTTGCTCATCTTGATGACTAAACCTCCGTCTTGTACCTTATCAAGCTGTGTGTTAGGACTTAGTACATGTTGTTCATCTTCTCTGTGGCTTCCTCAACCTTAGATACAAATACAATGATGAATGTACCAGGAAGGTACAATGTACAATGATAACTAACCAGGAAGGTCACAGCGACCTAACTTCTAAAGAACCAGAAGCTTCAAATATCCCAGATCTCGGAATCAGCTTACAGTGTGCTGATTAAATACAGGTCTTAATTGAACGGGGGGATTTGGGGGACTCGCCTTTGTATGTCCCCCTTTCCTGAGACGATATGGTCCTTCCTCGTGGTCACTCTGTCGGGATATAGACCATGTCTTGACCCAAGGGCCCACAGAGTTTGGAAACAATATCACACACACACACACACACACACACGACGCTCGCAGAGACCAGGTCTAACGTTGGTGGATTTATACCCACATACAGACACATGTAATACATATGACTAAAAATAGGCAGGGGGTGGGAGTGTCAGAATATTAGACATCAGAAGGTTAGAAAGAAGGGTCCAAGAGCTAACAGCTAAATTCTTCAGACACAAATGATAAATACAAACAGTAACTACACACACACACACACACACACACACACACACACACACACACACACACACACAACACACACACACACACACACACACACGAGCCGTTGTGGCTCCCGGTATTCCGATTTCTAATGGCTGGTATTCTCGGGGTCTTTGAGGGTGGACAGAAGCATTGTTGACAGTACTGTGGAGGGTGGCGCGATGCATTGTGGTCCGGACGCTTACCCCATTGTAACATATGGTGGCCCTGGAAGGGACCCCAGGAATTTGTGGAAAGGCTATTAAGGTTAAACTTTTAAAGGGAGATTCGGCGGTATTTCAAGGGGGAAGAGCGACAATAAATATTTTTTTAATTAAATTGGAAAAGAGCACTTAAGAGGGTAAAGCATTATTTGTAGGGTTAGTCTGGGTTAGATAATGTCAATTAAATGGGTGAGGAGGCAGGTAATGGGGAGAAAAAAGTGACAATTAAGGATGGGTGATGATACATAAGGGGAAAATGGGACGTTTGAGGAGGAAGAGAATCATTTTATGGGGACCCATTAGGGAGGGGTGTTTAATCTTAATGGTCGCCTGGTAAGATACCGCAAGCAGTACAGAACGATATGAAATGAGCCAAAGGAAATCACGAAGAGAAATAAAAAAAAATCCCAAACAGTTGTAAAACAAGCAACGCAGTTAAAAAAAACACAGAGCCCAAAAAATCGTATTGAACTTCACTCAAAGAACTTTCTAATACCTCTAACTTTGTCATGTTCTTAGTTTCGCAGCTATCATAAGTCTTTCCACCACCACTACCTCTAACTAACCCCCACCACCAACTCTTAACTACCCACCACCACCACCACTACCACCTCTCACTACCCCACATAAACATCACCAACACTACGCTCTCGACCCAAGGAAGCTAACACCACTGGTGTTGAGGCTGGTGCAACAGGCCCAATAACTTCACCCTGGCGGGGACGCAGTCAACAGAGGAGCGTATAGGAAGAGCGGGAAAAGTAAGAGTCGGAAAAGAAAGGAAAATGAAAGGAAAAAAGAAAGCTGAGAGTACTCGTACACACACTGGCGTAAGAATGAGGTCTTTGTCCCCTGTTTCTCCTGCTTTGTGGAGCCATATTGAATGAAAACAGCTTTTAATCCTTACAGAAAAAACAAAGGCCTCTCGCGCGCTTTTTTCACGGTGAATGGGCTTACTTCTTTCACTTATTGAGTGAAGAAAAATGCTCTCAAAAACGAATCCTGAATGAGACATTGTGTTGCTTTGAAGAAACGCGCGGGGTTATTCAGGGTATCGTTTAGGAGGAGGTGCCATTGTGAGGTGATAGATGCCCGGGTATATACGCTTAATGAGCTGGGTGGTGGTGTTAGTTGTGGTGGTGGTAGTTGTAGTGTGGTGTTAGTTGTGGTGGTGGTGGTGGTGTTAGTTGTGGTGGTGGTAGTTGTGGTGTTGGTGTTAGTTGTGGTGGTGGTGGTGGTGTTAGTTGTGGTGGTGGTGGTGTTAGTTGTGGTGGTGGTGGTGTTAGTTGGGGTGTTGGTGGTGTTAGTTGTGGTGGTGGTGGTGTTAGTTGTGGTGGTGGTAGTTGTAGTGTTGGTGTTAGTTGTGGTGGTGGTGGTGAAGTTAGTTGTGGTGATGGTGGTGTTAGTTGGGGTGTTGGTGGTGTTAGTTGTGGTGGTGGTGGTGTTAGTTGTGGTGGTGGTAGTTGTAGTGTTGGTGTTAGTTGTGGTGGTGGTGGAGTTAGTTGTGGTGGTGGTGGTGGTGTTAGTTGTGGTGTTGGTGGTGGGTAGTTAGTTGACCTAACTACTACCATCACTAAATTTTACTAGTGGTAATAAGTAGTGATGTGTGTTAGTTGGTGGTGGTGACTGGGATGGTGGTAATGATGGTTGTGGTGGGGGTTATTGTCGTGGTGGTAGTGGTGCTTACCTATTGTTGATTACAGGGAAGTGAGGTCTAGCTCTTTAAGCCCCGTCTACTAACCTTGTTGTACCTGTTGGGCTATAATTTAAATTTCCTGATATTTGAATTCACTGTCGAATGTGAGCTTAAAGTTATGGATGGAGGTGGCTTCCACAACTTCTTTCGGTGCATTCCACTTGTTGATCATTCATTTAGTGTACGAATATTTTCTTATGTTTATCCAACTCCTTTCAGTTTCCAGCTTCCACCTCTTGCCCTACGTTTTCTCAAGTTATAGAGGTTGTTCCCCTCAGTATCTTGTATGCTGTGATCACATCCCTCCTGCTTCTGTTCTCTAATACGGTTGTTATATTTAGTTCCATTAAACCTCTCCTCGTAGCTTAACCCTCTTAGTTCTGGCACCAGTCTAGTTACAAATCTTTTCATTTTTTAGTTTTGTTTTTCTAAGGGTATGGATTCCAAGCCGGTCTCGCATATTCCAAAATCAGTCTCAACTGTACTCTGTAAATTGTCTTGAAAGATCATCTATAAAAGTTTTTAAGTTCGGTTTAATGTTTCCCCTTCACTCCTCTGGCATCTCCATTGTGTGCACTGTATCCAATGGCCACAATATCCAAACAGCAAGAACAATTCCCAACCGAATCAATCAACGTTGACTCGAAGTTAATAACATCGCTTCAGCGTCGAACCAACGCCACTCTTCGACATTGTACCCACTGGGTATAATCCCTCGCCTTTCTCTGCTCGTAGCTGTGCCTGACTCCCTCAGGTCCACTGTTTACACGCGCACAATACCAGAGTGGCCGCCAGCTCCTAAGGGCATCTCGCACTGAATCCTCTTTGACATGAGCCTCGTTTATGGTGGAATTGGTGACTGATGCCTATTTTGTTGTTCTCGGTAGTAGTGAGCGGTGTTCGTGTAGTGCTTGCGCGGGATAGGAAAAGCTATATATTTTGGTTGTGTTCATAAATGATTGGTTTTAAGATTTGTATGTACAGGTACACGCATTGTCATGAGTGTGCAAACAGCTGTATGTATGTATGTATGTATGTATGTATGTATGTATGTATGTATGTATGTATGTATGTATGTATGTATATATATATATATATATATATATTACAATGGTTTGGGGTGAGGTGAGAACAAACACAGAACACGAAACAATGGGTATAAGCTAAAGGGAAGAATAGATCTGTAACTGCAGAAGGCCTATTGGCCCGTATTTCTTGATGTTTCTATATTGGAGCGGAGTCTTGAAGTGGGTAGAATATAGTTGTGCGTTAATTGGCTGTTGATTGCTGGTGTTGACTTCTTGATGTGTAGTGCCTCGCAGATGTCAAGCCGCCTGTTGTCGCTGTATCTATCAATGATTTCTGTGTTGTTGTTAATATATATATATATATATATATAATATATATATATATATATATATATATATATATATATATATACAAGAGTTCTTACATTCTTGTACATATATACATACACGACACATAGTCATGTATCGTTACCAGAAAAGTATCTAACCAATTATTCGTGGTACTAAACTTGTCGTTACTTTGCAATACTTTTTTTGGGCAACGTTGGAGTACCTTGTAATAAGCAAATTAACAAGGGCCGTGACGAGGGTTCGAACCTTCTCGCGGGATGTTCCTAGATGCGCCTTAGTCAATTGTCTAAGTGATAACGTGATATATCACGATATCTTATGAAACAGAGGTAACTGCTTGCTGCTTGCTTACTGCCTGCCTGCTGTCTGCCTGATTGCCTGCTTGCAATCACGTCATTGTGATTTCTGTATGTACTTTGTAATCAATTTATAGAGATTTGTTTTAGCTTTCAAGTACTCTGAGGTAACTTTTTATTTTATAACAATGGATACTGAAGCAGACAACTTTTGACTCCTGTTAACAGGGTAAAAAAGCTTACCCTTTGCTTCCTTTTTCACGGTATGCCTTTCCCATTAGCTTCCTCCCCTGACCCCTGGAACACGGCCCAGCCACTCGATTACCAACCAGGTATCCAATCAATGCTGGAGAACAGGGGTGAACAGTTAAGGATTGACGCCCAGAAATCGCTCCTCCTGGCCAAGACTCGAACCCTGGCCGATTTGGTAGGGATGCGAGGTGGTAGAGTGGTACCAGTGCTGTGTGACTACGTCGTGGGCTACTTTTTGGTAATTTTGGTTTAATATGAGGTAATTTTGAGGTACTTTGTAGTAAGGGAAAAAAAGCATCGTAATTAATATGTATAGAAACGGATATTTACCAACGCTTATGTAGAGGCTTGCTTATAATAGGCCAATTTTCTGAATTCTAGGAATTGTGTCAGTATTTGGTGGTATTCAAGATAATATTTGACTTATCATTTGTGTACCTTCAGCCTGGCCTGTGGAGAGCAAATTGAACAGATTTATGTGTGTGTGTGAGGGATTTATGTGATGTCTGCCTGCTTGCTGCCTGTCTGCTTGCTGCCTGCCTGATTGCTGCCTGCCTGCTGCTTTCTTTCTGCTGCTGCTTGCTGCCTGCTTGCTTCCTGCCTGCTGCCTGGTTGCTGCCTGCTTGCTGCTTGCTTGCTGCCTGCTTGCTGCCTGCTTGCCATTGGCTGTCTGTTTGTCTGGTCTGCATATTTCTTGTCTTCCTATTTACTATCATCCTTCTCCAGAGCTGTAAATCTGGCTGCCTGCTTACTGTTTGTCTGCTTGCTGTTTGCATGCAATGCCTGCCTGGAGCAGACCTGGAGCAGACCTGGAGAGGTTTCTGGAGTTCTTTTACTCCCCGAGCCCGGCCTCAGGCCGGCTCGACTGATGGTAACTTGCTGGGTGCCTGCCTGCGTGCCTGCCCTCCTGCCTACCTGCCTACCTACCAGCCTGTCTGCCCGCTAGGCAGCCTGCCANTTATGTCATCAAGTCAGTGTTTATGTCATCAAAGCCAGTGTTTATGTCATCAAAGCCAGTGTTTATGTCATCAAAGCCAGTGTTTATGTCATCAAAGCCAGCGTTTATGTCATCAAAGCCAGTGTTTATGTCATCAAAGCCAGTGTTTATGTCATTAAAGCCAGTGTTTATGTCATTAAGACAGCGGATATATCATTCATGCAAGTGGTTATCCATCCAAGCCATGGTTATCAATCAACCCAGTGATTATCCATCTAACCCAGAGGTTATCCATCTAACCCGGAGGTTATACCATCCAACCCAATGATTATCCACCCAAGCTAGTGGTCATCCATCCAAGACAGTGGCTGAACCCCCCCCAACCTGGTTTCTAAGATGCAATCCTTGATTTTAAACACCATATCAGCAGTAAAAGTAAAAAAAAAAAATAATACGAATTTGCTATAGAAACTATGTGCCCAAACATAAGAAAATGTCCCGAAAAGTGGAGGTACAGGTCGTGATGGCGTCACCTCCACTTTTTTGGTGACGAACCCCATGAAGCGGGCCATCCTGTTACAAAAAAAAAGAAAAAAAAATGATCCTGAATTAGATTCACCGAAGCTAAGAATCCTGAATTAGATTCACCGAAGCTAAGAATCCTGAATTAGATTCACCGAAGAATTCACAGCCAAGGATTCTTCTGCCAAGCTTAAATACTAATTTTGTTTCTGCTGTGTTGAACAACATTGTTAATTTTCAAACTCTTCTTTATTATAGATTTATTATTTTATTATTGCATTATTGAAATATGCACCTGCACGCCATACAGCACTAAGACCACCCAAAGGTGCATTCCTGTAGGAGCTTCTATTTAACGAAGTGCTTAACAGCTTGTGAAATGGTAGGAGAAATTGGTAATTACAGAGCGGCATAGTTGCGTCGAGGGAGGAGGTGGAAGGTTCCCAGGCGGTGTGTGTGTCACCTGCTGTCACCACCTGCAGGAGCTGCAACCCCCAACACCTCCATTATGAGGTACAATGGCTCCAGGTAGCTGGCCTCCCTCACCACCCCTCCTCCTATTCCCTCAGTCCTCATGCTCCCCGGCCCCTCTGCCCTCTGGCTCTGCTTCTGTGTGTGTGTGTGTGTGTGTGTGTGTGTGTGTGTGTGTGTGTGTGTGTGTGTGTGTGTATGTGTGTGTGTGTGTGTGTGTGTGTGTGTGTGTGGGTGTGTGTGTGTGTGTGTGTGTGTGTGTGTATGTGTGTGTGTGTGTGTGTGTGTGTGTGTGTGTGTGTGTGTGTATGTGTGTGTGTGTGTGTGTGTGTGTGTGTGTGTGTGTGTGTGTGTGTGTGTGTGTGTGTGTGTGTGTTTATCCCATCTTTTGCTTCCTAGTCCCGTCTTTCAGTTTCCCTTTCATTTAATTAATGCAGTGAGTTACATCTCTTTGGGTTTCGTATTGAATATTCTGTAGACAGTTCGATTTACTTGAACTGGAACTGCAGAAGTCCTAATCCGGAAGAATCTTCAGCTCATCTGTCTTCAGTTTCATCTCGGACGCTTTGGTCCTACTGTTTCTCATTGTGAACATTAACTCTTTGTTCACCCGTTGTTGTTGTTGTAGATTCAGCTACTCGGAACAAGTTCCAAGCAGCACGGGCTATGGTGAGCCCGTAGCTTACCTGGCACAGGAGCGGGGCAAGTATTCACTTAGTTGTATTTTACGGGGGTTGAGCTTGGGCAGTAGCACGGGCTATGGTGAGCCCGTAGTGGACTTACCTGGCAGATTAGCGGTGCTCGGCCTGTGTCAATTCTGCTGAAGAGTCGATTGATTGATGAAGATTAAGCCACCCAAAAGGTGGCACGGGCATGAATAGCCCGTAAGTGGTGGCCCTTTTGAGCCATTACCAGTATCTATAGATGATACTGGAGATCTGTGGAGGTGCGGCTGACGGGAGATGTCTGACGGGAGATGTCTCCCGTCTGTGTTCACCCGTTGTTGTTGTTAAAGATTCAGCTACTCGGAACAAGTTCCAAGTAGCACGGGCTATGGTGAGCCCGTAACTTACCTGGCACAGGAGCTGGGCAAGAAGCACGAGCTATGGTTAGCCTCGTGGACGGGAGATGTCTCCCGTTGGTTCACCCGTCATAATTTCCGCTTATATCATGTGCACGACAGTTCACCTCAGCTCTCGAATAAGGGAACTATCAGGAGAGAGCTGTAAGCCATTGCGACTTTATAATACTTGGAAGGGGCCAGGATAAGGATTTGGGATGGGACGGAAGGGGGGAAAGGAATGGTGCCAAACCACTAGGACAGTTGGGGATTGAACGCCGGGCCTGCATGAAGCGAGACCGTCGCTCTGCCGTCCAGTCCAAGTAGTTGGGCAGTTCACTAATAAGTGTCACTGTACTTTTTTCCATTATTTTAGAATTTTTTAAGAGTGGACTCCATGCCGGCACTGCGTACTCAAGATTCGTTTTTGCGTAAACTGGTCAAAGCATTCTGAAGATATCTTTTTTTCTATGATGTTATTTTGTTAACGAGTTCCTCAGGCTAGAGGTTTAGTGCTGCATATTATCCTAAATCCTTCTCATTCACTGTCTTTGGGGGGGGGGAGGGGGGCTGATTCCCTTCTAGCCTGTAATGTCGCTGTGTGTGGGGGGGGGGGATTGTGTCTGTGTGCGTGTTTGTATGTATGTATCTGTCTGTCTGTCTGTCTGTCTGTCTGTCTGTCTGTCTGTCTGTCTGTCTGTCATACTATTTACCCTTTTCTATGCTGTAATCTATTAGTGCCAGCAGCGAGGAATATCTCCTGGACCGTCATCTTCACTATCAAATATCTCCTGCAAATCTATATATAAGTCATATATGATTTCGTTGTTGTAGATTGATTTTGCCTCCACCTCCTCGTGCAGGTCATTCCACGTGTTCACTCACCTGACGTCATCCCACGTGTTCACTGTACGTACGTTAAACACTTTTTAATATCAATTTTATATCTTTGAATTCTCGTTCTGTTTCTCTGTACCCATCTGTACCATTTCTCTGTTTCTCTAAAACATCTTTATGTAATTTTATCGCTGCTTTTCGGCATCTTACATCATGATGACGCATCAGCTCTTGTCCTTATCTCTCGCAATGGTTGCAGTTCGAGGTCTCTGCTCTCTGTGTTCATGGCTTAGGTGTCTAATTCCTAGACACAATCATTTGGTGAATCTCTGGAGACCTTCTCGGTTATATTGTGGTGTTTCACAAGGTGAGGGTTACATGCTAATGCTGCACACTACAATGATTATTATCCTATGCTCGTGCTGTGTATTAGAGACGTGGATTCCATGCTACCTATTGCCCTAGTAAGGACTCCATATCTGTGCTGCAAATTGTGTGCAAATCGGTTTGAAGAATTCCCTATTAACGTGCCTAAAAACAAATTTTATATACAAAATATAGAAGCAGCAAAGTGCTGCTTCTGGAAACTTTCCTTATTAAAGTATCTTATACCCAGTCGACAGAGCTGGGTATGAGTGTAAGTGTAACTGGGTATGAACTCTGCAAGTGTTCCAACATTGTCCGTTAACAAGAAAGTTTAGGTTTTAAAGACATTCCTCTAGCTCTTCGGATAAGCATGTGATTTGATGAAAAGTGGTGGTTAATGCCAGTGCCTGGAAGGGTCGTGGTTAATGCCAGTGCCTGGAAGGGTCGTGGTTAATGCCAGTACCAAGAAAGGTCGTGGTTAGTCCCGGGTCAAGTCAGCGGCCACTGTCACAACACCATCTTCCTTGCGTCCTTCCCCAGCCCGCTTCTGGACCGCCTGTTAAGATGGAATCATTGTTTTCATTATGACTCCCGTCAAACCAGAGTTCCTCGGGAGGTCCCCCTCTACAACCACGTGTGAGCAACATCTGGCGCCTCTGAAATCCTTCTCCTCTCGCTCCACAGGCCCCCCCCCCTCTCCTGTCTGCAAATTAACATTTCTCTCTACACACTTGGCTCTCTCTTCAAGTACCTACGACAACACGTGGCACTCCTTGTGCCCTCGGCTCCTCTTGAAGCACCTGCGTTTCACAAGAGCAGAGTGACACCTAGACGAGAGCGAGTGCAGACAATGATACCCTACGGAGGGAATAGTGTGGCCGGAGCAGGTGGGGAGAAGAGTTCTCCCCTACTCATCCCCCAATACACACACACACACACACACACACACACACACACACACACACACACACACACACACACACACACACACACGTGTGTGGAATGTATTGCCTGCACATTCCAGGCGTGCCAGCAACAGTATTAGCAATTGTAGGGTGGGTGGAGGCTGCGGGGGAGATTTTGGAATTGGTTGGGGAGAGGGATGATTTGTGGCAGGGAGGTGGGGGAAAAAGAGGAGGAGGGGGGGATTATATGGGGGTTATACATCCTCTCCAACTCCCCCCAGTGGGGCTAATTTTGTCCAGCTGCCAGGCTCGCCTGATTTGATAAGTGATGAAACTTTGTATCTCTGCCACCTCTAAATATTGTAAAATGTAAGTTGTTCTGGTCCTGCTCTTTCCCATTATTTACAAGATTTGTTCCCTCCCATGTTAGATATTCCTGGTCCCTCCCATGTTAGTCTTGGCCCCCTCCCATGTTCACTCATCCTGGTCCATACACTCAATGTTATTTGGAGACTTTGTGTTGCTACGAGGTCAGCTGTGTTGTGACTGAAAGCAACACAGCTGGTGAGTCTTATACCCTGACCTCCGCCTTTCTTACAGTGTTCTTCTTACGCCTTTCTATCATCTAATGCAGTTACATCTGACCCATCTGTCTTCGTGGTAATGACAGAATTAGACTTTGCCAATGTGTACTCTTTCCGGTATACTGTAAATGATTTTTTTTTCACAAATTCCTATGAGATGACTCCCGTGGCTCTGGTCAGGTTGCTGTTCAATACAAGTACTGTCTTAATTTTTATAGACACCAAATATTTTACACATCTGGATCATGCTCCCGGTACATATCTTCTCGTCCAGTGTTATTAGATCCTGCTCTATCAGTCCAGCCATAGAACATAACCTTTTATGTAATGGGAACTGGAAACCACCTTGTTGTATCACTCATCATTTTTTTTTTTTGAGGTGGGGGCTCTCGCTGATTATGCACACTCTAGTAAGAGAGAAAGAGAAAGAGAGAGAGAGAGAGAGAGAGAGAGAGAGAGAGAGAGAGAGAGAGAGAGAGAGAGAGAAAGAGAGAGAGAGAGACAGAGAGAGAGATAGAGAGAACATGAAAGCCACATCAACAACCTACTCACTGTATCGTGTTAAAGGAGATTCAGGACCTTTAAAACCCTCTCCATACTTTTCAAAACCACAGACACAGCCTACATACATATACAGCCTACCACAATACATATACAGCTCTATACAGCCTACCACAATACATACAAAATCTTATTCAGCCTATTACAATACATATACATCATAGCCAAGAGAATGTGATGTATATGTAAAATCCAGAATATCCTTTCTCCTAAACCCAGAATATCTGTTCAATAAAGAATTTAAACTAACATTCCAGGTAAAACTACCATTACTGCCATTACAGATCAGAATATAGACGACAGAAGGCTCTCTCTCGCCTCTCTGTCGTACACTTTAAAAATGAAAACAAAATAAAAAATAATTTTGTGAAACTCTGCCGTAAATGAAACAAAGGAGGATAATTTGAGTTTTGGAGATAAAGTAATTTGAGTTATTTCTTCCCTACACCTGTCTAAGGAGGTTATTATTAAGCTGTTGTCACGACACTTAGTAGCATCTGTCACTACGCCTACCATCTGTCATGGCAATTGCACCTGTCACCACACCTAGCCCCTGTCACCGTACCTAGCCCCTGTCACCGTATCTAGCCCCTGTCACCACACCTAGCCCCTGTCACCACACCTAGCCCCTGTCACCGTACCTAGCCCTGTCACCGTACCTAGCCCCTGTCACCGTATCTAGCCCCTGTCACCACACCTAGCCCCTGTCACCACACCTAGCCCCTGTCACCGTACCTAGCCCCTGTCACCGTATCTAGCCCTTGTCACCGTACCTAGCCCCTGTCACCACACCTAGCCCCTGTCACCGTACCTAGCCCCTGTCACCATACCTAGCCCCTGTCACCACACCTAGCCCTTGTCACCGTACCTAGCCCCTGTCACCGTACCTAGCCCCTGTCACCACACCTAGCCCCTGTCACAGTACCTAGCCCCTGTGCCATCGTACCTAGCCCCTGTCACCACACCTAGCCCCTGTCACAGTACCTAGCCCCCTGTCACAGTACCTAGCCCCCTGTCACAATTGATAAGTCACTCCTATGATATATTTCATCGTCTGAATTGCACTATTTCTCGTTTTTCTGTTGTGGAAAGTGGTTGGTGAACTACTGCTTGTAGCCTCTTGCACGCGTTGCATCGTGCAGGTTGAAGAGACTAGTTAGCCTCTTGCATGTGCTGCTTCTGTTTTTTATTCATGTAACTCATAGCTTATATTGAATTAAACGTTTCTCTAAGGGGTACCTGATCAACCGGGCTGTGATTGATACATCAGAGAACGACGAGCAGCGGCACCATATAGTCAACCAGGAGGCCTAGTCAGAGACCGGGTGACGGGGATATTGATCCTCGGGACCAGCTTATGGTAACTTCAAACTTGGTCTCTCCCATGTTCAGTCATACTCCCACCAGTCAAAAAAACTTCATTATAAACGGGAAAGACACATAAAGGATTGTTATCCACCGGGCTAAGTCTGGCATACCTGCGTCTGGCGTACCTGCGTCCGGCGTACCTGCGTCTGGCGTACCTGCGTCCGGCGTACCTGCGTACGACTTCAACTGTGTAGGTTATAAAAGAGGCTATTTTCCTGGCTTTGGGGTGCCACACACTCGTTCTTTTGTGGGGGGGCTTTTCGTGGCGGAGTCCTCAGTGTTACCAGCGCCTATGAGCGAGAAAAAAAAACCCCACAATATCATAATCTCTGCGTCCACTTAATAAAAGCATGTTGTAATAATCTGCAAATGTTATTGGACTTTTCTACAACCTGCCAGGTAATAAGGGTTGTAATACAGAGGTGAATAATNTCTGGCTGCCTCTCTCAGCAAGACAGAGAAAGGGATGCAACCGAGAGGAAACGCCCTTGGGTGGCAGTCCAGCGCCAATTTACGACGACCCACATAAAAGAAAGAGAGGAAAGTTACTTACAAAAATTCCGGCCTCGGTTCCTCTCTTTCGAGCTCAATTTAGCGAGAGTAATGCGCAGGTCTGAGTGCGCAGGTAGGGGGCTGGCAGCTGAGTGTGGCGGTCTCTGGGGTCTCCTGTGGCTTAGTCTCGCCTAGTCTCTCCCTCCCCCCCCTGTCTACTTCATGCACTTCTTGCTCCTACTCTTCGCTTGACATTTGTTTGTGGTCTGTGGCTGGATGAGGTTCGTTAGCTCGGTTGTGTTGGAGGAGATTGAAGTGTGTTGAAGGTGGTGAAGCAGGTGGTGGTCGTGGCAGGGTTTGAGGGGGGGAAGGGGCATATGTTGGGCTCTGAAACCCGAGGCCCGGAAGGGGGGGGGGGGATATGGTATCCAGAAGATTCCCACGATCACAGCACATCATTTTAATCTCTCTCTCTCTCTCTCTCTCTCTCTCTCTATCTCTCTCTCTCTCTCTCTCTCTCTCTCTCTCTCTCTCTCTCTCTCTCTATCTCTCTCTCTCTCTCTCTCTCTGCTAAGGATAGCAGCATTATATTAGCATCTCTCGCTCATCGGGCCAGTTCAGAGCATTATGGGGAGTCTAGTGGATCGGCTAGTTAACCAGGTGTAAATAACCGTCCCTAGGATCATACATACATACGTAAGATACTGGTCATGCATACGATACATACATACGATACTGATCACGCATACGATATTCCTTCCAACTCGACACCTCACCGGGAACCCGCCTTGATTTCGGTAATATGCTCGGCATTAATAACTTATTAAATATGTAAGACCAGGGCACACTTAGCTCATCTTCACATTTCTTGAGGACCCTGGTAAATACTTTGTCTTGTCCTGGGAACTGGTTGGATGTTATTTTTACTATTTATATAATAGACTCTCTTGTAGCCAATACTAGATAAATGGTTTGCTTTATCATCTCCTAAGGTTGTTCGTTTGAAGGTGATATATCAAGTTTTCTTCTAGTAAATTTAGAGACAATTTATTTAGAATAACACCCATTATTTTTTAATTATGGATTACCTAAGAACATAATATTATTTGAAACTGCAGAAGGCCTATATTGGTCAAAGCGAGACAGTTCCTCGTTGTGTCCGACCTTTGAAGCTGTCCAGCGATCTCCCGTCCTATACTGCTACAAAGTAAATATGCTCCATAAATCAAATTCAAATTTCTTAATTAGATATCCTTCATATGGCTAGTATTATCTAGTTTGTCAATACCTCTAGAGATAAATTTGGTGTGATGTCTACTCTCAGGTCTTTTCCTTCTTTAATTAAATATTGGAGTTAGTTTATCATCTCAGAAGCTTATGGGCTATTCATGCCCGTGCCACCTCTTGGGTGGCTTAATCTTTATCAATCAATCAATCAATCTCAGAAGGTTCGAATTCGTCCTCTCTCTACAGACTCATTCAGCACTTGACGCTTGCTGGGATGATGTCTAACTGCCTCTTCACCCTGACAGTTTTATATAAGTCTTCTTCAGGTTTCTTGCAGTCGTCATTCGTTCTTATCTGCCATAATTTTGTGTATCTGCAAACGCTAACATTTCTCAATACAGTTCTTTTGCGTATTTCAGGAATACGACTGAATCCGGTACTGATCCTGTGGGAATCAGTCACTCAACCCCACTCCCAAGTTTCCTTCCATGACTGTAAGTTTATGCATTTATGTTAGGTACTGTAGTTTAGCCACTGAAATGTGTTTCCCTCCACCCCCAGGCTGCTTCCCCCGTCCAGAGAAATGACTAGTCTCCTGTAGGATTGAGGTATCATTAAGGTATCATACATTATTTGTCTCGGGTGACTAGATGTTTATTTTAGGGCCGCCGCTCATTCTTTTAATACCGGCGGTGATATCAAGTCTGGTCCCATGGTCGTCTTTTTATATTGTACCCTGGTACCAAGTGCTTCCTTATCGCCAGTTATTGCGAGTATCTCGTACCGTATAGACCAGGATTTTCCGGTTCGTGTAGGCACTTTCCCCCACTCAGTAAATATATCTTTGAGTCTTTTGTTGAGTTCCTCACCGGCTCTTTTCTCGTTTTCCTTCTGATGTCACTGTGAAGCAGCTTGGCTTGTGTGCTCGTGTGTGTGTGTGTGTGTGTGTTTGTGTGTGTGTGTGTGTGTGTGTGTGTGTGTGTGTGTGTGTGTGTGTGTGTGTGTGTGTGTGTGTGTGTGTGTGTGTGTACGTGGATGCGTGCATGTGTGCGTGCCTGTGCCTGTATTTACTATTAGTATTTACTATTTGCGCCTGCAGGATCGGAATATTAGTTCTTAGACCCCGCCTCTGACCGTTGGTGTGTGTAACAATGGTCTACAGCCAAAATGCTTCCAAATCGAAGGAAATCACAGTCTTGACTAAATTTGGGTTCAATGAGAACGAAAGTGATGTTTAAAATGTTTGAGTCGCTCTATGTTTTATTCAAAACTAGTCTTAAAGCTGTTTTGCAACAAAATTTTAATATTTTGCCATAAATTCCATTGGCTTTTGCAGCCCATATGAAGGAACCTTATGACAAAATGAAGTGTGTTCGCAGAAGTATAAACTATGACTAACATGCAGGCGACGAATCACAATAACGTGGCTGAAGAATGTTGACCAGACCACACACTAAAAGGTGAAGGGACGGCGACGTTTCATTCTCAAGTCGATGAGAATGGTCCAGAACATCGACTTGAGAATGGTCCAGGACGGACCGAAACGTCGTCGTCCCTTCACCTTCTAGTGTGTGGTCTGGTCAATATGACTAACATCAGTGGCAGCTCTGTAGCGACTTGGAGGTTTGTTGCTCCTGTGTTGGTTCTGAAGGGTGGATGTATATACAAAGTATTGCTGTTTAATTTTTTTGTGAGTGGGTTAGTCGTGCGAGAGATGCCCTCTACGTCATGTGAGAGAGACTGGCCACTCCGTCCAACGTTGGAGCTTGGGAGAAAAACGTTTAGCAACCACCGCTTGTTGAATCAATGAAGATTTTATTGTTTACCACTCTTACATATAAAACAATAGTTAATTATCAGTTTTAAAAGTCCACTACGGGCTCACCATAGCCCGTGCTACTTGGAACTTTTGGTTCCAAGTAGCTGAATCTAAAACAACAACAACAGCATCAATTTTAATTATTATATTTGAATTGAGTACGTCAAAATTCATGTTAATTAAACAACTCTTTTTTTTCATCTCCAGAGCAGACAGCTTTTGAAAAATTGTTTACCAATGATAATTGCCTGTGTGGTTATGCTGTTCTGCTCTTTATCCTTTATACATATCAGCATTAAACAACATATTAACAATTTAGATTCAGGAAATATACATTTTAGCGAGCTACAGATCTTACATGGCAGGCGCTGACGAATTCCTGAGGCTATAAGTACTTTCCGGGAATTATGTCGAGTGAATATTTCTCAGAGGGAAATTCCCAGTTAATCCTCTGAATCTTTGCCCCGGGTCGTCCTAGCCGACCGCTCCTCCCAGACCACCGTGAATGGTGGTCGCATGACAACGAGCTAACAGGACACCTTCGGCCCATTAATGGCGCTGACATGGTGCCTTGTGCTGGATCTGTCATGTGCAGAAGATGTTTGTTCCTGAATCATTCATGTGGAGTGGGTATTCCTTTCAGGATCAGTCATGTGGAGTGGGTATTCCTTTCTGGATCAGTCATGTGGAGTGGGTATTCCTTTCTGGATCAGTCATGTGGAGTGGGTATTCCTTTCTGGATCAGTCATGTGGAGTGGGTATTCCTTTCTGGATCAGTCATGTGGAGCGGGTATTCCTTTCAAGGTCTGTAAGGTGGGTGGAGGGGTTACTCCTTCCAGGATCTGATATATGGAGTGGTTGCTGACGAGGAGTTACAATAACGTGTCTGAAATATGTTGACCAGACCACACACTAGAAGTTGAAGAGACGACGACGTTTCGGTCCGTCCTGGACCATTATCAAGTCGATTGTGGACCATTCTCACAATCGACTTTAGAATGGTCCAGAACGGACCGAAACGTCGTCGTCTCTTCACTTTCTAGTGTGTGGATTGGTCAATATATGGAGTGGTTGTTCCTGTCAGGATATATCATGGAGGAGTGGTTGTCTCTGTAGAAGAGAGACAAGGGCAAGAAAGGGGAAGGTGAGGGGGATAGAGTCGGTCGGTCAGCATTTACTACAAGTGTCGGCAAGCGAGGTTGTCACGTTCACACACACCCAGCTTACCCTTGGACAAAGCTTATAACAGCTCTTCGGAGAGAAGCCAGCGGGGTTCGACCCAGTGGCTCGTGAGACAGAGAGAGAGAGACTCTCCTCCCTGGTTACTTAAGACACGCCCGCTGATCTCCTGCCCACAGCATCACCATCCAGGTGACTTATCCCGGTTCTGTCTTATCCCAAGTGGACTCACGGGGCTTTCAAGCACCAACGGCTGCAGGTCTGGGTGGCCTGTGAGGAAGAGGACCTTTGCCTTTTTGTGTGACATTCGTGATACTTTTGTGATACTTCCTTCGTGATAAGTTCGTGCTACTTTCGTTAGCGACTCAGCAGTTCTCAGCCCTCTATAAGCTCATGGTTGCTTGTTTTGTGATTGATATAGTTTATTAGATGGCCCCGTTTTGCCTGGCTGACTCAACTTTCCCTTATCTGGGATAGGAGAAGGAGAACTGTAGCATGAAGTAGTCTGCAGAAGACATTTTGAGCCATGCAAGGCTCAAAATCCTTCATATCCACCTACTCATGAACTTATCCAGCTTGCTGAGACTTGCCAGTGTCTCAGCACGCTTTGTAAGATATGTATAGATCTAACCACAGGTTTCTCCTGTGTATTCCGTCTCTTTCTTTTAAAACGGGACGCACTCGTCTGCTGCTTCCTTAGAATTCTAGGTGTCTATCTAGAAATCTATGATAAGGTGTCATGATAAGGTGTCTATCATGTGTTGTTCAGCCTTTCCTCCGGGGTCTCTAACCCAGGGTAATTTTATTACAAACGTTTATGATAACCTTTTGGTATGCTAGCCTTTTGTTTTGTGGTCCCTTCCTTGAGTAAATTCTCCCTACTTCCGCCAGATATTCCAACATCAAGTCACCGTGATTACTCATTCCCATGGGAGCATGAGAATTGATTTCCTTATGTCTGACTTGAGAGTGAATACTAGATCAAGTCTAGCTGGTTCGTCATTTCCTCTCATTCTTGTGGGTCCCCTTGACAGACTGGTTTAAAATGTTTCTTGTTGCCACGTCCAGTAGTTCAGCTCTCCACGTTTATTTGCTCCCACGCAGTTCCTTATTTTCCAGTATATCTTTCCATGGTTGAAGTCTCCAATAATTAGAAGTCAGAATCAGTTTCAGCAGGCGACAGAGGCTGTTTTTTTTTTCTATTATAGTAGTAACTGCCATGCTGTTTCTCCCATACTACTGTCTTGGTCTTCTGTCATTTAATGGAGAGCTATCAGTGCCTGTATTCTCTTTGCTCTTCCCATCTACACGGTGCCTGGTATGTTGTTTCTGAACTCTTTACAGCCCGGGATATCCATCTCGAATCTCAGCCGTTTCTTATCTACAGAGCCACTCCTCCTCCTCCCCTTTCTACCCTCTTTCCTTATTACAATATAGTAGTGGGGAAACATTACATTTGTTGTGACACCTGGCAATTTGTGTGTAATTACCTAAGTGTAATTTCCTAAGTGTAGTTACAGGATGAGAGCTACGCTCGTGGTGTCCCGTCTTCCCGCACTCTTTGTCATATAACGTGTGTGTGTGTGTGTGTGTGTGTGTGTGTGTGTGTGTGTGTGTGTGTGTGTGTGGTTGTGTGTGTGTGGTGTGTGTGTGTGTGTATTTTACCTGCGTTCAACACAATATGAGTAAATAATCAAGATATCAAACCCTGTCAAAATGAAAATGATCTGAAAACAGGAGTTCAACACGATATCCAAACACTACAAGACTGCGCGAGGTGGCTGTGGGAGGTAGAGGAGGTTTATGAAAGAGGGGGAAGAGCAGGAGGAGGGTGTGGTCAGGGGAAGCAAAGAGGGGGGAAAGAGGAGGAGGAGGAAGAGTAGGGGGGGGGGCATGTGACAGAGGTGCTATCAAGTTCCTCATAGTTCTGGTGTTATGGTTGGGTTGTCATTAGACACTATATGGCTCCGACCGCTTCACAAACACTCTGAGCTCTCTTCTTTCTCTCGAGTGTGTGTGTGTGTGTGTCTGGATCCCACTGCTTCACCACAAAGACCCTCCTATTCCTTAAATGCCCCTGGTAATTCCCTATTGACGTATCCCATTCACCCCCCCCCCCCTTCCTTCCCTAACGCTGTCCTACATTCAGCCAATCACCACTAGAGACACCCTTCATTCAGCGAGTCTTCACGGCCTCTCATAATGACGACATAGAAGGAGTAAGAAAACAAAAAATGGGTCATTGGATTGTCCCTGCCGCCCGACCGACCCGCCGCCGCCTCTCTCCTATTGTAAACAAAACAAATGCTTAGATAGGCTGTTAATTGAGAACTCCAAGCGTAAGGTAAACGATTAATTGAGGGATCCAAGCGTAAGGTAGACGATTAATTGAGGGATTCAGGCGTAAGGTAGACGATTAATTGATGTTACCGAGCGAGAATATCTTTAGGCAGATGGTGAGTGGCCCGGCTTACTTTAATTTTTTTATTAATCTGTGAGTGACTTAGCTGATGAGGAGAGTAGCAGAAGCAGGTGATAGCTTTTGGGCGAAGTAAAAGGTTGTCAAGTTTTTGGAGAAGAAGAAAACGAGGTTCTCTCTCTGCTGGGCACTCGGCTCTGACAAACCTCCTTTTAATGATAATATTAACTTAATTTTGTCTTGCATGCCAACCCTTAATGGACCTTCCGCATTGCAGACCTTGCAAACCATTTTAGTCGGCTTCCACATTGTTGCAAATTCACATATACATAGTGTGAATTGGGCAACCCATCCTCCTGCTTAGATAGCACTCTTTGTAACTATGTGGACCATCGTACATATTTTGATGTAATGGAAAATTAGATAGTAGAATGTGTTACTATTCACTTTTTAGTCCGAAAACAAATATAAAGCTAAAAACCGAACTTAAATATTCCTAGGCCTAGTATAAAACATATATGTATTATATAAGGCCTCAGACAGCGTGTATTAGGCCTAGCATGGTTAGGTTAAGCTTTTATTAGCAACAAAAATACAAAAACTTTCCCGGTTTGTCCAAATGCAATAGTACCCAATTGTACTTTCCAAATTTTCCATTACGTCACTACGAAGGTCGACATCGGTACTATAAGTACTATCTAAACAAGCGGATGAGCTGGAACTGGGTTACCAAGGCGAAGGGCACTGCATTACGGAGGATCTCTGGACCTCTGGACCTCTGGACCTCTGGAAGGGAGCCGGTCGGCCGAGCGGACAGCACGCTGGACTTGTGATCCTGTGGTCCTTGGTTCGATCCCAGGCGCCGGCGAGAAACAATGGGCAGAGTTTCTTTCACCCTATGCCCTTGTTACCTAGCAGTAAAATAGGTACCTGGGTGTTAGTCCTAGGCTAGTCCCAGAACTAAGAGGCATGAGTTATGAGGAAAGGCTGCGTGAACTGCACCTAACATTCGCTGGAAGACAGAAGAACTCGGGGAGACATGAGAAAAATAAGTCGGGAGTCAATACATTAGACAACCGACGGTTAGAAAAGGCGGGGCCCAAGAGCTAACGGCTCGTCGTGTTGCAGCCGCCGCTTGTCGTGTCATGGCTGCCGCTGGTCGTGTCGTAGCCGCAGCTGGTGCCGTGGTGCGAGAGTCGTCGCGCGGGAAAACCGGGTTTTCCCGCCCACTGGTTCCCAAAGACGAGTCGCATCCAGCCAGTGTCACCAACGCCCCAGGAGCAGCACCCGTCTCCACCTCCCCTTCTTCCATGTCCTTCACCTCCTCTTCGTCTTCTTCCTTCACCTCCTTTGCGTCTTCTTCCTTCACCTCCTCTTCGTCTTCTTCCTTCACCTCCTTTGCGTCTTCTTCCTTCACCTCCTCTTCGTCGTCTTCCTTCACCTCCTCTTCGTCTTCTTCCTTCACCTCCTTTGCGTCTTCTTCCTTCACCTCCTCTTCGTCTTCTTCCTTCACCTCCTCTTCGTCTTCTTCCTTCACCTCCTTTGCGTCTTCTTCCTTCACCTCCTTTGCGTCTTCTTCCTTCACCTCCTCTTCGTCTTCTTCCTTCACCTCCTTTGCGTCTTCTTCCTTCACCTCCTCTTCGTCTTCTTCCTTCACCTCCTTTGCGTCTTCTTCATTCACCTCCTTTGCGTCTTCTTCCTTCATCTCCTTTTCGTCTTCCCGTTTGTTCTCTTTCCATCTGTGTCCTTTTGATATTTGTTTAATTAATGAACTAATATCATCTTCTGTGAACAAGCTTGTTCAGCGAGTAAGGTTTTGTATAACGACTGAGTTTGACCAGCGAACTCGCTCTAGTAGCATGGAAGCTTCTCAAAGTTCGTTTAGCTAAATAGCCCCTTTTAGCGAACGGTTTATTTTAGCAAACAAATTCGTTAAGCGAGCACACAAACGCTGAACAAAAGCGTTTAGCTTTCAGTCTCGTTTCCTTTAAACGATTCTATCTTCCAATCAAGCCAGAGGGTAATAGGTTCGAGATGACCTTTATTACCCTACGTGAAAATGTAAGTTTGTGGCGGACTGTGTGTGTGTGTGTGTGTGTGTGTGTGTGTGTGTGTGTGTGTGTGTGTGTGTGTGTGTGTGTACTCACCTAATTGTGCTTGCGGGGGTTGAGCTTTGGCTCTTTGGTCCCGCAATGTGTGTGTGTGTGTGTGTGTGTGTGTGTGTGTGTGTGTGTGTGTGTGTGTGTGTGTGTGTGTGTGTGTGTGTGTGTGTGTGTGTGCGTTTGAATGGGTCGTTGGCGGCACTGGTTTCAAGACTCAGTGAATCACAAGAGATTCTTAGACGAGGAAATACTGGCAAGGAACAATAGGAGGATGCTGTGGGGTGGAGACGAAGAGGGAGAGAGGAGAAAGAGATGGAAGAGGTTACTACGGAGAGAGAGAGAGATAAGATGGAAGAGAGTGGGAGAGTAATTCTTAGGAGAGGAAGCGAAAATCTAGAATAAAATTGGGTCTTTAGATAAAATGGGAGAGATAAACAGAGGTAAATAGGGAAGAGTAGATAAGACAATAGGGAGTATTAAGTAGATGGGAGGTAAGAAGATTGGAAAAGAGTGGGATGCCAATTCAATGGGAAGAAAAAGAGAAGCCAGAGGAGA
>WNGS01004374.1:13761683-13777886 GCA_020271785.1 Procambarus virginalis
GTCAGAGTGGTTGACAAATGGAATGCATTAGGAAGTAATGTGGTGGAGGCTGACTCCATACACAGTTTCAAGTGTAGATATGATAGAGCCCAATAGGCCAGGAACCTGAACACCTGTTGATTGACGGTTGAGAGGCGGGACCAAAGAGCCAGAGCTCAACCCCCCCGCAGCATACTAGGTGAGTACAAACTAGGGGGCCTCGCGGCTGAGTGGTTGTTGTCCTAGTGTCGTACTTGGAGGTCATAGTCCTAATGGTCCGGGTTCGATTCCCGGCGGAGGCGGAAACAAATGGGCAGAGGTACTTTCACCCTGATGCCCTATTCACCTAGCAATAAATAGGTAACTGGGAGATAGATAGCTGCTACGGGCTGCTTCGTGGAGATAATGTGTGTGTATTCACCTAGTTATACTCACCTAGTTGTGCTTGCAGGGGTTGAGCTTCGGATATTTTTCCGCCTCTCAACTGTCAGTCAACTGGTGTACAGGTTCCTGACCCTATTGTGTTCTATCATATCTACACTTGAAACTGCGTATGGAGTCTGCCTCCACCACATCACTTCCTAATGCATTCCATTTTTAACTACTCTGGCACTAAAAAAAGTTCTTTCTAATATCCCTGTGGTTAATTAGGAGACTCATTTTCAACCTGTGTCCCCTTGTGTGTGTGTGTGTATGTGCGGTGTTGTGTGTGTGTGTGTGTGTATGTGCCCCCTGTGTTAAATAAAATGTATTTATCTAACCTATCAATTTCTATGAGAATCTTGTAAATGGTGATCATATCTCGGGTACTAGTCTAGTCTCATATCTCTGACCCTTCTCCAATTTATTATTGTGCTTGACTAGATACGGACTCTATGCTGGAGTCGTAATGCCAATGTCAGACCAATACGCCAATATTGGTCTGACATTGGCGTGTGTGTATTTACTATTTGTGCCGTCAATACTATCAATCAACACAAGTTGATGACAGTTGAGAGGCGGGGCCAAAGAGGCAAAGCTCAATCCCTGCAAGCACAATTAGGTGAGTACACAGAATGATAGCTAAGCTTCTAGCTAATGGGGGGGGACCTAAATCACGGAGAAATCGATTGGGAATCTAGAAACCTGGTCTAGATTGGGAATCTAGAATCTAGTCTGCATATCATATGATAACAAACAGAATAAAGCATGAACGTGTTAAGGATGTCGATTCTGCACGGAGCTCCTTTTAGATCTCGTTCCAGTTTTGATAATGACTAATTAATTAGACCCTAAACCCACGTATCAAACGTTTACGAGACAGAAAGTTCTTTGCTCTAAATGGTATGAATTTAGATGGGTTTTTTTATTTTTTTCTTGTAGAACTTTATCCAATAGCCAATTTGACCGTGGAGAATGCGATCTTTGCCTGAATGGACGTTGGAATCCCAAGATCTTTTAAGTAACGGAGAAAAGAGATTTAAGTTTTTATTAGCTCAGGAGCGTTTGAGGGTCGTAAATCTTATAGCAAACATGAGAGAGCTCTCTCTCTCTCTCTCTCTCTCTCTCTCTCTCTCTCTCTCTCTCTCTCTCTCTCTCTCTCTCTCTCTCTCTCTCCTCTCTCTCTCTCTCTCTCTTCCTCTCTCTCTCTCTCCCTCCCTCTTCCCCAGGTTTCAAATGTCTTCTCTTTTTTCCCGTTCCCTCCTTCCCTGCAGTTCCCCTGCACCTCCAACCCACTCCTCCATCCACCCCTTTCATCATATCCCCCACCTCCCCTCCCCTTCAGTTCACTCCTCCAGCTCCCGGTCTCCTCCTCCAGGCTTCCTCACCAGTCAAACGTCACCTAGGTCGAGGGCGAGAGAGGGAGTAAGGAGAGAGAAAGTGCTTCCAGTATCCACAGGAAGTCTGGAGGAGGCCTAAAGACTTTGGTCAGCAAATGAGTTTGACATCCATTCAATAGGCCGGCATGGGGGAGAAGTGATTCCTTGTAATTGTACACGCTATTCGTTGATTGTGAAATGAGGGATCAGCGTCACTGTTATGCTAGATGCAATTGGCTGAATCTGTTGCTATATTACTTGCTAATGACAGTGTAAATAGTAGTTTAATCTAAGACTTCCATTTGCCCTACCCCACAAGACGTAAAGCAGGGCTGATCCCCATAACATTAACGGGTGAAAAACCCTTTTTGTAAACTGTCATAGAGGCCGTGTACTTTGATCTTGTATGAGAGCAGGTAAGCGCCTACTGGAGTGATTATTTCTCATCAACGCATCCCCACGAGGCCCGGGAAGATCTGCCATGACCACCATCACTGTCAACATCTCCTTACCGCGCCCAGGAAGACCCGCCAAAAACCACCCTCGTCTCTAGTTCGTCACACACACAAAACGATTCAAATTGTCTTCGAGGATTGGGCTGAAGAAGCTCTGAACTGGTGTTGTGGTCGTTCTTTTGTGGGTCGTCAGAAGCCCAGGTCTCCCACGACCATCCGTTCACATCCCTAGACCGTTGTGAGCGCTGAATGGGCTGTTTACATTACATTCACATACCCCTCTCTCCCCCTCCCCCCCCCCTTGCCCTCCCCCCCGCCCTGTGTGGGAGGGGAGGGGGGGGGACTTGTGCTGGAATGTTCAGCCAATCAAAAGATTCATATGACTCGTGTTTACATTAAAATTTAGCGGGTATTTTGGGCGAGGACAAAAAAAACGGGATTTGTGTGTGTGGAGGGAAGGTGGGAGGAGGCTGGTGTGTGCCAGGTGGCTAGGGGCTAGAGGATGGTGTCCAGGTGGCTAGGGGCTAGGAGTTGATGGACCAGGTGGCTAAGGGCTAGAGGATGGTGTTCCAGGTGGCTAGGGGCTAGGGGTTGATGTTCCAGGTGGCTAGGGGCTAGGGGTTGATGTTCCAGGTGGCTAGGGGCTAGAGGATGGTGTTCCAGGTGGCTAGGGGCTAGGGGTTGATGTTCCAGGTGGCTAGGGCTAGGGGTTGATGTTCCAGGTGGCTAGGGGCTAGGGGTTGATGTTCCAGGTGGCTAGGGGCTAGGGGTTGATGTTCCAGGTAGCTAGGGGTTGATGTTCCAGGTGGCTAGGGGCTAGGGGTTGATGTTCCAGGTTGCTAGGGGCTAGGGGTTGATGTTCCAGGTGGCTAGGGGCTAGGGATTGATGTTCCAGGTGGCTTGGGGCTAGAGGCTGGTGTCTGACAGGTGGCTAGGAGCTACAAGCCGGTGTTTATGTGTGTCAGGTGGCTGGAGTGTTCCAGGTGGCTAAGGGATAGAGGCTCCATCCGCAATTATTCTTGAACAGAATAAGTTTGCCCACCATTTGAGTGTAACGGAGACAATGAGTGCTCCTGGGACGACCACCTGCACACCTCTCCTCTACCACCGCGTGGAGAAGCAGCAACATCTCGTAACGAGGGTGAAAGTTTTTTTTATTAGTTTGGCTCATTTATTTTGCACCCCATACATAGTGCATAATACTTGTAGTGAGCCCTCCATACTTATCCTGTGGGTTGTAGTAAGCCCCCCATACTTATCCTGTGGGCTGTAGTAAGCCCCCATACTTATCCTGTGGGCTGTAGTAAGCCCCCCATACTTATCCTGTGGGCTGTAGTAAGCCCCCCATACTTATCCTGTAGGTTGTAGTTATAAAGGTTACAGAGGCACATAACTGGCTTAGGAACTGGATCTTTAAAATAATTTAGCTATACAATTTACAGTCTTGATAAGTTAGTTACACAGTTTAATGGGTATATCAACAATGGCTTTGAAAACTGTACCACAACAGTCTCGAAGCCAAACAATAGTTGCGGTGACTGTGGAAAGCTTACACTTATCTTCATTCACTTCCAGCAATTAGCAAACTAAGGATAAATTACAAACATTTCTGGTAGTAGATAGTTTGTTTGTGGAATATTTAAAAATTTCTTAACTATTTTAGTTTAATTTCTTGGTGGATTATTATTCTCAGTTTGTTTATACATATGTAATCCAAGCTTATTCTCAACTCTCTGAATTGAAATTGAAACTGAAATAAGTTTAATGAGGTAAAATACACACAAAGGGATGAGGTAGCTCAAGCTATTCTCACCCCGTCCAACTCCTCTGAATGCTGAGGCTTTGGCTATCGCATGCATTCGGAATCCTCTCTCATGCCTTCGAAGACCGATATGATATCGAATCCACATGAATTAAACTTTTTCCATTATTAATAACTACGCTGTATTTCTGTCTAGCTTCAGACACGAGCATGTTACAGTGGTGTCTTAAAGAACTTGACCATGTGTGGCATACGGATTTCCTTATTTCTAACTCTTCTGCCAGTGTCATTCTAAGTTCGCAGACCCAACCACTAGGACTGGACGGTAGAGCGACGGTCTCGCTTCATGCAGGTCGGCGTTCAATCCCCGAACGTCCAAGTGGTTGGGCACCATTCCTTCCTTCACCCGTCCCATCCCCAAATCCTTATCCTGACCCCCCTTCCCAGTGCTATATAGTCGTAATGGCTTGGCGTTTTCCTCTGATAGTTCCCTTCCACTGTGACACTTGAGCAACAAAGTCTTTACCTTGAGCTAGGAAACTAGATTTATTCCTCCAAGGAGTTCCGGACCAGCCGGGCTGTGATGGGTATGTGGGCCTGCGGGCCGCTCCAAGCAACAGCTTAGTGGACCAAACTCTCACAAGTCAAGCCTGGCCTCGGGCCGGGCTTGGGGAGTAGAAGAACTCCCAGAACCCCATCAACCAGGTATCAACCAGGTAACGCCGTGCCCGTGTGTGTATAAGTGTCCCAACGAGCAGGATGATACATTTGATAAATACAGTAAATATATGATGCAAGAACACTCCTCTTGTCTCACTTGTCTAAGAACCCAGCGTCCTGAAGGGTCCAGCAAGCTTCTACGCCAATCTTAAGTAATAAAGTTGTACGGTTCGAAATTTAGCTGCCAAGGACTAATAAAGTAAGGACGCATACTTTCTCAACTGATTCTTATAATAAATGGTATTAATGGTCCATGAATGTGTAACATGGGATCATCTTGCTTGTGTGTGTTGGAGGTGAACACCCCCCCCCCCTCCGGCCACACAGGGGAGCCGGGTTGGTGAATGAGGCTCTCATCTTACCGGAAGAAGCGTCGACCCTCGCTAACGTCTTCTGCTTTGCTGCCCACACCCTGGGGGAGCCGGGCGACCCCTGGAAGGGCAGCCCCTGGAAGGGCAACACCTGGAAGGGCAGCCCTTGGTGAGAGCACCCCTCCCTGGCAAGGCTACCTCTACACTGACCATCTCTGCAAGAGGTACATTCCCACCGGGGTCACATCACCCCTGCCGGGGGCCATCCGTACGAATTCATTCAATCCTGACAGGGCCAGATCTTTGTCACAGTCGCTGCCCTGCCGAGATGCGACCGTGGATGATGATGATGATGATGATGATCCCCGACAAGGATGATGAGACCCCTGCCGTGGTCTCACCATCCCTGCTGGGGTCATACCCCTGCGAGTAACCATCACTACTCTGACCACATCCCTGGCACCATTACAACAAAGACCATATTGCTGAGTGGCATTCCTTCCTCAGAGACCTCTTCTACCGGAACCACCCCCAGCCTGACCTACTGACGCAGATTCAAAGCGGTCCTTAACTGCGACCCAGCTCGAGGAAATCACGCGGTTGTGTTTAAAAAATCAAGAGACAAGCTTCGTCGAATGTTAACTTTAAACTTGAATAACAAAACAGAAAACTAAAAGAACGGAAACTTCATTAGGAACATTTCTGCTGTCGACATCGGGCTAAAATAATGGTACTGACGCTGCTTGAACGTCCCAAAATGCTTTTGTTAATGAGTTTTTAGCCCCCCTCTCCTCCTCCCGCCTCCACCCGTCTCTCCGNTTCAGAACTTGCATACCACACTTGTCAGTCGAATCGTGGAGTATGCAACTCCAGCCTGGAGTCCATGTTTAGTCAAACTCACACTTGTGTTTGACTAGATATAACTTGCAAGCACAATTTTTTCTGTTTGTTCTATCCTCAAGAATTTTAATAATTGTCCAAAGACTGGGTGAAACCGGTTGACAAGCCTGGTCATGGCTACCCCAGAGAAACCGGTGTAGGAGCTGGGCACGTCTACCCCAGAGAAACCGGTGAGAAGCTGGGCACGTCTGCCCCAGAGAAACCGGTGTAGAAGCTGGGCGTCTACCCCAGAGAAACCGTTGTAGAAGCTGGGCACGTCTACCCCAGAGAAACCGGTGTAGAAGCTGGGCACGTCTACCCCAGAGACCGGTGTAGGAGCTGGGCACGTCTACCCCAAGAAAACCGGTGTAAAGCTGGGCACGTCTACCCCAGGGAAACCGGTGTGTCACTTTCCACATGCCCCTTTATCGAAGGTGTCATGTTGAGAGGGTCGAAGAGAGGGGTGTTGGATGGGCAGGTAGAGGGGAAGGGGGAGAGACAAAGGCGCGCTAGAAGAGGACAGGTAGATGGGCAGAGACTGGGACAAGAAAGAGGAGAGGTAGACGAGAGAGCATGAAGATAAAAGAGAAGATAATAAAGGCCAACTAAGATGAGACAGGGGAAAGATTTAGAAAGAAAGCCTAAGTGATAACAGGTATACGAGCTGGTCAGGAAAAAGAGAGAGAGAGAGAGAGAGAGAGAGAGAGAGAGAGAGAGAGAGAGAGAGAGAGAGAGAGAGAGAGAGAGAGAGAGAGTTTACTTTTTCTTTTACACAGGTGGGTACAGGAGCAGGCTGACTGCCGACTTCTTTTAGCAGGCTGAGAGCTTTTCCTTCCTTGCGCCTTCCCGTGGTACATGGTAAACCTTACCCTACTTCACCTTGAACACAACTCGGATAAGAGTTTGCCAACCAGGTACGCAATCACTGCTGGGTGAACAGAGGCGTACAGTTAAGGATTAACGCCTAGTCAATTCTCCCCGGCCGGGATGCGAACTTGGGCTAAATCGCTCGTGAGCCCGGGGCGAGTATGGACTTACCACTGTGCCTCGGGGAACTGTGACCGAGAAGACAAGAGTTCTGTGGAGAGAGAGAGAGTGCCAGTTGGAGGGGACTGTATCACCCTCTGGCACCTTCACCAAGGTCAGACTACTTCAGAGTGCCAGCGAGGGCAGCTTCTGATAGGCACACAGTCTGTAGACTGTGGTCTTACCTCGACATACGGTACCAAATGCTACATCAGCACTCATCCAGGTTGGTATCTACAACATCTGACTTGCCGTCTTTGTTAGAATTGATCTGTGTTCTCCACAACACCCGATTTTTGTACTAGTGTAGGTCTATGGTTTCCGTAGAGGCTGGTCATCTGGTATTTGAGAATCTGGTATATATACAAAAATTATTGTTTCCATTTTTGGGATAGGGAAGGAGGGGCATTTGCGTCCCTGGTAGTACAGTAGGGTTTTTCCTCGACTCACAATAGAGAAATCCGGTTTCGAAACCCGGGTGGGTCGGACAGAAATGCTTGGGTGCGTTTCCTATCACCTAATGCCTCTATTCACCTAGCAGAAAAATAAGTTGGCAAGAGTTTGTCGGCTTGTTTGTGGGGGTTTTCATCCTGGGTTTCGTCCAGCAGTTCCACCTTTAGGGAGGAAGGGATCTCGATCTGAATCTTACAGTGTAAGACTTAGACAACCACTGGCTGCCTGTCCCGTGACACGATGCTTTATTAAGTTATTATTTCTTAAGTAATCCTAATATTAGCCAGGAAAGCATGCACTAAGGAGCCTAAATCCCACACTCTAAATCCCACGCTCTAAATGACACACTAAATCCCACACTCTAAATCACACACTCTAAATCACACACTCTAAATCCCACTAAATAAATCTCTAAATCAACGTTGTCTCGACGTGTGACAGCGTTCAGTGGGCATATACAATCTTCAGCATACTCAAGTGTACAGAGTGTATAATTTTACCGGAACAAAGTGTACAGTGCGTATGTTTACACCAGAGCATAGTGAACAGTGGGTATGTTTGTACAATACCAAAGTGTACAGGTGCGTGCACTTTTCACCTCAGCAAACCACTCCCCTCCACTTCCCCTCAAACATTCGATGCTCATTTTACTTATCGGAGTAAAACAAATATTTCATCATTTGTATTTTCCACAGAAACATTTAGTATGTATGCTTGTATTTCCTAATAAACAATTTATGATAAATTGATTGCAAAGTGAGCCAGTGATGAATTGATTGCGGGTTAAACAAGAAATATAAATAAATAAATAAATAAATAAATAAATAAATATATATATATATATATATATATATATGTATATATATATATATATATATATATATATATATATATATATATGTATATATATATATATATATATATATATATATATATATATATATATATATATTATCTGCCAGTAATACAGTGTCATTTCGAAGCGGATGTCGTATGGTACAGTGGAGTCAATAGTGGCTGATGAAATGTTCATTTGATCGTCCAGAATGTTGACACTTTGTTTCTTGTGTAGTCGTGTTGAAGCCTGTCCCCAGGGCGCATGGGTAAGGTAGTCGTTGTCCTGGTGGTGGCTCCCTCTGTTGGTTCAGCTGCTCTGTTCCGCTCGCTCCATTATTACAGCTCCTGTCCCACCACCACCACCACCACCATGATACCCTGCTACTGTGTCCCACTCCCTATACCTCTGTTCGAATCCTGGTTGGGTCATTTAGAGTTTTTAGTTATATACATATATATATATATGTATATAACAAATATTATTTTGTTACCGGACAAAATATTATACATATTTAGTCCGGTCGTGATGGTCAAGTGGATTAAGGCGTTCCTGTACATACCAGTTGCGTTGCTCCTGGCAGTATGGGTTCGAGTCACTTCTGGGGTGTGAGTTTTCAGTTGCATATAGTCCTGGGGACCATTCAGGTTTGTTCGCATATATATATATATATATATATATATATATATATATATATATATATATATATACACTACAGTGTATTCACCTTGTTGTGCTTGCGGGGGGTTGAGCTCTGCTCTTTCGGCCCGCCTCTCAACTGTCAATCAACTGTTACTAGCTACTAACAATTTTTTTTCCCCACACACAAACACACACATCCCCAGGAAGCAGCTCCGTAGGAGCTGCCTCACTCCCAGGTACCTATTTCTGCTAGGTAACAGGGGCATCAGCATGGAAAAAACTTTGCCCATTTGTTTCTGCCTGGTCCGGGAATCGAACCCGGGCTACAGAACTACGAGTCCTGCGCGCTATCCACGCAGCTACCAGACCCCTTGTGTGTGTGTGTGTGTGTGTGCGCGCGCGCGTGCGTGCGAGTGTGTTAGTGTGGCTGAGTATGCGCAGAACTGCATGTGTGCGCGGCTGTGTGCGCGCAGCAGCGTGCGTGCGTGCGCGGCTGTGTGCGCGCAGAAGAGCGTGTGAAAGAACCGGCCGAGTAGGGACTCATACATCAATAGAGGGCGCCTGTTCACGCTACATAAAGGTCTGAATGATGCCCAAGGAGAGGGGGGAGAATGAGACCCACAGATTGCCAATGAAGGAGAGAAAAGGTCTACACCCGGGACAGAATAAGGGCGGCAACAGGGCGATTGTGCTTAAGGGAAAAGGAATATTCCTTCCAGATCTCCGACGTCGCCCTCTGGAGCGAACTCGGCGTCAAGCAAAATCAGGTCTTTGGGAACATGGAATCAGAGATCAAAAGTGCGTGGAACGTCGGCTCGAAGCCGGAGCTACCTCAGCAGCCTCGATTAGCATTGTTAAAGTGATACATTTATCAAAAATTAAAGCCGAGAAATGGTCTGAAAGGGACAACCCAACTAAACATCCGAGGCTTCCAGGAGGATGGAGACGGTTTCCTAAGCTTCGAGGGGGCGCTGGAGGCGGTTTCTCAGGATTCCAGGAGTGCTGGAAACGATTTTCTAGACTTCCAGGGGAGCTGTAGACAGTTTCCTAGACTCCCAATGGCGCTGGAAACGGTTTCCTAGGCTTCCAAAGACCTGGAGACGGTTTCCTAGGCTCCCAGGGGCCTGACGTCGGGTTTTTAGGCTTCCAAGAGGCTGCAGACGCCAGCCTGACTATCGGAAAATGTATTTTTTTGTATTCCTATTCCTCTAACCAAGGTATTCATACTGTCTTGAACTTCATAATCACACCATTTCTTGCACAAGTTACTTTAACTGTTTTGTTTTTGTCTCCGAACTTTGTAAGTAATACAGATTTCTGGAAAGGATTATTCTCGACCCAAAGTATATACAAAATTACTGTTATATTTTTGTCGAAGAAGAATATGTTATATTTTGTTTTTCGTTCCCAGGCTGCGAGTAAGAACATTGAGCTCTGTGATAGCTCTCGGCCGAGGCGCGCCCCAAGTTTCGGATGCCTTTCTTTGTCTTTTTCTGAAACTTTTCTCTTGGAAAAGAAATTACTCGGCCATTGTTAAGTACCTGGTCCAGAGAGTATGGCCATGGCCAGATACACGTATGTGTAGCTACGAGGCTCAGATACACAAACGTGTAGCTATCATGCCTAGAAATACACACTTGTAGTTATCATGTCAAGATATACACACACTTGTAGCTACCCCAGAGCATTGGACTCGTCAAAAATTGAAAAACTAAAGACAAGGGCTTTGCTGCACTTATTATCCTTAATATAAGTCTTAGTAAATAATCAAACCTTTTCTACTAGTTAATAATTTAAACGTACGTGTGTGTGTACTCACCTATTTGTGCTTGCGGGGGTTGAGCTTTGGCTCTTTGGTCCCGCCTCTCAACTGTCAATCAACTGGTGTACAGGTTCCTGAGCCTACTGGGCTCTATCATATCTACATTTGAAACTGTGTATGGAGTCAGCCTCCACCACATCATTGCCTAATGCATCACTACATCACATCATGTGTGTAGTGCTCACTACATGTGTGTGTGTGTGTGTGTGTGTGTGTGTGTGTGTGTGTGTGTGTGTGTGTGTGTGTGTGATACAGCTGTGAACGTTAAGCTTGGCAGACAAGGCGAAGGGATGCTCAGGGAGGTGGAGATGCTGGCTTTAGAAAGAGGCGCATTCAGCTTGTCTACAGCTTGTCTAACAGGGTACGTGGATTACCCCAGACATGGGCATAAAGGCTTGTTGGACAGGAGTACTTGTGGGTAACACACACACACGTACAACCACATCACTTGCTGGTTGGCTAACAGGAAAAAAAACAGGTATTTTTAGTGAAGCTTTTTTTTATAGATTTATCCCCTTGATGAGAAAGTTAGTGTAATGTATAGGTTTTATGTGGAGGAGAGGGTATGTGTGTGTGAGGCAACGAGGCGTGTATTGTGAGGCTCCGGCAGGAGTGGAGTGGAGATTATGAGGCGCGCCACACTTCGCTAGTGAGTGGAGGAACGACGGACCCGCCTAGTATGGGGGGGGGGGGAAGGTGCAGGTAAAACCCACCTATTGGTGGGAAGGAGGGAGGCAGAACCCACCTAGTATGGTGGGGGATAGAGAAAATGGGGATGTGTCTAAATAGTGTGAAAGGGGAGGGCTGGGGGTTGTGAGGGAGGGGGAGCAGGTGAGCATGTTCAACAATGGGGCCACATCAGGAGATGGTGTGGGGGAGTGGGGGGATTGTGAGGCATGAAGTGGGGAAGGGGGGCTTTGGAAGGCATGGTGGGGGGTGGGGTACTGGGAAGGCATGGTGTGGGGGGGGCATCAGTGTGAAATGATACTCTAAACTGCTGTTTCGGGCACTTGGCTAATCTACAACCTTACTGGCGTATTGTTAATGTTCCTTTATTAATGCTGCTTTGTTGCCGCTACGTTGCTGCTCGGAGGATGATACTTGTAGGCTGTTTCTTTTAGGCTGCTACATGCAGGTTGCTGCTTGCAGGTAACTTGTAGGTCTCCACCTGTAGCCTGCTACTTGTAGGTCTGTTCCTGTAGCCTGCTACTTGTAGGTCTGTTCCTGTAGCCTGCTACTTGTAGGTCTCTACCTGTAGCCTGCTACCTGTAGGTCTCTACCTGTAGCCTGCTACCTGTAGGTCTCTACCTGTAGCCTGCTACTTGTACCGCTAATTTCTATCTAATAAAATGCGACAATGTAATGAAAATTAACATTTTGAATTATTATTGGTACTCTATCTCCCTAGTTACAAATGGGGATAAAGTCTTTAGACCAGCATGTGTCCGTCTCAGTCGTGGACGACAAGGTAATTAAACACGGAATGCTTTATCAAGCAGGTCGTACAAGTGAACACAGGCACCAACTACACGGTGTTCACAGGAGCGGATTTGTCACAGGAGGCTAAAATCCACAGTAGTTTTTAGTTACCAGGAAAAAAACTGCGTTAATGAAAGGGGGAAGGAAAATGTGTGTTCGTATGTATATTCATATGCATACGCACGCGCACACACACACACACACACACACACACACACACACACACACACACACACACACACACACACACACACACACACACACACACACACACTAAGGTAATACCATTACCTATAAACGACAAACCCTAGACTCACTAGTCCTCAAAACAAGCGACGGGAATTATCCAACAAGGAGAGTCATTCAGACACTCTGTGTAGCCTCCCAAACACTACACGTGGGGCATCAAAGGTGCCACTATGAGCGGAAGAAAGGGGGCATTCAGGAGGCATTCACAGGCAATGATATCATGGGTGCGCATGGGGACCAGCTCTTTGGTCTCGTTCAATGGGGTCCCAAGGCTTCAGGGCGGGCGAGTGGTCCTGGGAGTGGTTGGCAAGTGGCGACCGCTCCCTTCCCCCCCACTATAACCAGAGGGAGGGGGGCGCTGGGGGGCGTGGAGAAAGGTGCGTTCTGGGCTAGAGAGCAAAGGTGGTAGGGCGTTCTATCTTCGTGAGGGAATGGGGTAAGATGTTCTACCTTTGTGAGGTGGGAATGTGAGAGGGTAGGACCTTATTTTTTTTTGCAGCAGCAGCAGGTGCAGGAGCTCATGAAAAGCTCTACTGACACCACACGAAACGCCTTGAAACAGACGAGTGTCGTTTACGCCTTAACATGCCCACTTGTGGACTGTCAGCCCCAACGAACTCAATATATAGGCAAGACAACAACATCCCTTTCACGACACTTAACAATGTACAAACAGCAAGGCTCTATCAGGGAATATATAGTCTCTACACATACCCAGATCATCATCAGAGATATCTTGGTGTATATTAATAGAAGTGAAATTTTTTATTTAAATTTTTATTAAAACATTTAGCTAGGTGTAGCCAACGGCCAGTGCCAAAACTCGCTGTTTATTATTATTATTATTATTATTATTATTATTATTATTATTATTATTATTATTATTATTATTATTATTATTTTCTACCACAGACGTGGCCACACATTTACGATGCTAACCAGCATATATACATTTTCTTCTATCTTCCATGGATAGTGTTAGGGATCTTTTAAACATATAGTTAAGGGTTTATTGAACAATCGACCACAAAAGGTGAATGTAGTGCTTTTAAAAATACTTGCTGTAGGGGTGAGGGGTCAGAATGTAACCCCTGGCACGCTGTTCCCTCTTAAATTCTGGCTACGCCGATCAGCTTATGTCTGTCCCATACCCCAGACCAATCCCCATGCAAAGTTGAATGAAGCTAGCCCCATCCGTCTGACTGAAATATTGACACACAGAGACAGACAAACAGACATTATTTCTTATAGATAGACATATCTGAAATATTATACAATCTGAAACGAACATTTAGAGTGTCTCAATCTCGACTTCCTAAAGTTATTGATTTTCATTGTCACAAATTATGAAGTGACAAGAAGAGTACTAGACCTGTACCCCCATCGAGTGTTCTGCATCACTTGTTAGGTCAGCACCGCTCTCTGCCAGGTAAGTCCACTACGGGCTCACCATAGCCCGTGCTACTTGTCCCGCTCTTGTGCCAGGTAAGTTACGGGCTCACCATAGCCCCTGCCACTTGGAACTTGTTCCAAGTGGCTGAATCTATAACAACAACACCAACAACTTGTTAGAGTAGGTCTTGGATATGATCTCCTATATGCACCTGCCTGTTAACAGAACTTGCCAGAGGGCGCCTCTCTTTATTGGCCTCGTCGGGGACAGGGAAAACGGCGGGGTTGTCAAAGATCCCTCTATTTTTCACGAGTATTTTTTCAACTATATTATCTAATATACTGGAGAGAGAGAGAGGATATATATATATATATATATATCGTTATATATATATATATATATATATATATATATATATATACTATTATATATATATATATCCTCTCTCTCTCTCTCTCTCTCTCTCTCTCTCATCATCTCTCTTCTCTCTCTCTCTCTCTCCTCTCTCTCTCTCCTCTCTCTCTCTCTCTCTCTCTTCAGTCATTAACCCTATTACTTTACTGCCTACCCTAAAATACACACACACACACACACATCGCCACATACACACAACACACACACACCACACACTACACCACCACACACACTACACCACACCACACACACACACTCCACAAGTGGACATCCACTGAAAGAAGAACTTGTGGAAGCCACCTCTGTTCACAATATTAAGGCCAGATTTGACAAAGAATTTGAATGCCAGAAAGAGTCATGTTGTAACGCAACAGGTGCAACAAGGCAAGTAGGCGAGGCATAAAGTGCTAAACCTCACTCCCCCGGTAGACACTGCTAGATAAGCACTGTTAGCTAACTACACACACACATTACATGGGGGGGGGGAGGTGAGGGTGCTGGAGGGGGTAGGTCCTGTTTTCGTAAGAAAAAGGTCTAACCGTCTCCGTCTTACAGAAGAGGCCAGGAGCCGGTGGATCTCAAAGAGGCATTCCGGCGTCTAGGGGAAAATGGAGGAAATTTTGTCCAGAAGAAGAATGAAAGGTGGTGTCACGTCTTTTGCCAAGAATCTTGGAAGGAACTCCGCATTGCAAGCAAAAAAAAAAAAATAGTGCATTCGGGAAGCAGATTCTAGGCGGAAGGAGGCCACCTTGCCGTCGTGAATGGGTTCACTGGACATATGGAAGGGGGTAAAAAAAGGGAGCCTGGCCGCTTGAGAAATGAGCCACTGCCTTCAGGAGGGAAATCTGAGCTTGTGGGGGGTAGAAAGGAAGTCTGTTTTGCTCTACCAGAAATACTTTCGCCCCAACAGAAATATGAAATATTGTTCAGGCTGTAGTGGGAGGGATGGAGGGAGCCATGTTTGGCAGAGAAAGATCTGTTATCCCGTATACGAAACTAAGAGTTACACCGACACCTTGAGTACGATCTCAGTTGTGTGGAGGGAGTATGGTCACGCGGAGGGTTGGCGGAAAGCAGAGTCCTGACAGCCTGAAGCAGAGATGGATGGTATCCTTGCTCTGGTACGGGTGTGGAGGATCTTGAGCCTCCGTGGGAGAGAGGCAAGGGGGGATGAGGGAAGCGACTGCCGCCCTCTGGTTGTAAGGAAAAACGGGAAGAGTGACGTGAGGACGCAAGGTCTTGTACCTGGATGACTGATAAGGGCCCCGGGTCTTGCAGGAAAGGGGGAAGAACTAGTTTTCTCCCAGCCTCTTGGCCAGTTACAAAGGTTAATGAAGATGCTTTGTCTCTCCATAAGGGTGGTAGGATTAAGGATAATTTTTGTCCTCTCTTCGAATGGAAGATCAGATGAGTATTCTCTGCCTTGTAGCAAGGGGAATATCAGATGAATGTTCTCTGCCTTTAGGCAAAAAGGAAAGATCAGAAGGATAGTCTGTGCCTTGTAGCTAAGAGCTGAAGCAACACGCTATGTTGAGGAAAACAGAGGGTCAGGAAACTAGCAGAAGAGGAAAGAAACATGTTTCAGACCTGGTGGTAGAGTGACAGATCCTTAGATAACTAGACTCCCATGGGGTTCCATCCAGCATGGTACGAAGTAAAAAAATGGCTGCAACTCTATGGAGCCGGAAAGGGTTGGGAGCGGATCTTCGCGGCGGGAGACGGCGAGACCTGGATTGAAGGATCTGGAGTGAAATATGATCGAGGGGTTGAAGGATAGAAGGTGACAGGAGACGACCCTCTTGGAAGACCAAAAGGGGTAAGTAAAGTGGAGGCTACTTTTTTTATTTCTTTTGTTTGGGTGGGCATCGTAACAAGTCACGCTGCAGAGATTGACAGGTGTCACTGGTGGAAGGTTGAAGGGATACTGGAAGCTAACGGTAAAGAGGCTGGCCGGCTGGTTGAGAGATTGACAGAGGATGGCTGGG
>WNGS01004374.1:13788030-13790530 GCA_020271785.1 Procambarus virginalis
TTCATGTAATTGTATTAGTATTGTTATATTGAGAAAATCAGCTGGAACCATGATAGGGATTCGAACCAATGCGGTGGGTGTTCTCACGCACACCCCCCTAGTCAACTAGGCCTTGACATGGTCAAAAGGATTGCAACCTGGAGTTCTACTGAGCTGACAAGGTCTCCTGTCTTACCTTGGTCGTCCTAGAACTCTTAATCAGGCTTATCAGACTTGACTGGTAACATTTGTTCTCTCCAGTCTCAACTCTTTATTTTTCTGCTTTCTTTATCTATGTCCTGGCAGGCTCTGGGTAACATTGTATCATAGATCATCCCTGCAGCTTTTTTTCTCCGCTACTGCTATTATAACAGAGTCTGTAACTGTAACTCTTTGTATGTATTACTGTACCAGATTTTAAGGCTTCTCTCAGACAACACCATCTTGCACTCTCTGTTGCTAATTTCTTTGGTTATCTCGAGGAACTTTTATTTATGAATCAAAAGATGGGAGGAGGAGGAGGAAACCTTACCACAGGAGAGAGAGATCGAGAAGAGATCACTTCCTAATGCATTCCATTTGTCAACTACTCTGACACTAAAAAAACCTTTCTAATGTCTCTATGGCTCATTTGGGCATTCAATTTCCACCTATGTTCCCTAGTGCGTGTGCCTCTTTTTTTAAATAAACTGTCTTTGTCTACCCTATCAATTTCTTTGAGAATCCTGTATGTGGTGATCATGTCCGCACCCCTAGCTCTTCTGTCTTCCAGCGACGTGAGGTTTAATTCACGTTGTCTCTCCTCATAGCTCATGCCCCCTCAGTTCGGGCACTAGTCTGGTGGCAAACTTCTGAAACTTCTCTAATTTAGTTTTATGCTTGACGAGATATGGACGCCATGCTGAAGCTGCATACTCCAGGATTGGTCCGACGAACGTGGTATACAAGATTCTGAATGATTCCATATACAAGTTTCTAAATGTAATTCTTATGTTGGCCAACCTGGCATATGTCGTTGATGTTATCCTCTTGATATGGGCTTCGGGGGACAGGTCTGGGGTGATATCAACCCCCAAATCTTTCTCTCTCTCTCTGATTCAAGAAGAATTTAATCTCCCAAATGGTACCTTGTATTCTGCTCTCTACACCTATTTTCATTACATTACATTTGTTCGCGTTAAACTCTAACAACCATTTGTTGGACCATTCCTTCATGCTGTCTTCCTCTGGCTTAATCCTTCTCATAATTTTGGAATCATCAACAAACATTGAGAGGAATAAGTCTATACCCTCTGGAAGATCATTTACGTATCAGAAACAGAATCATCAGAAACAGTATAGGTCCCAGTACAGAATCCTGTTGATCTTCGCTTGTGACTTCACACCGATCTGAGGCCTCACCCCTCGCAGTAACTCTCTGCTTCCTATTGCTTAGGTACTCCCTTATCCACTGGAACACCCTACCTGTTACTCTTGCCTGTTTCTCCAACTTATGCACCAGCCTCTTATGGGGGACTGTGTCAAAGGCTTTCCGACAATCCAAGAAAATGCAGTCTGCCCAACCTTCTCTTTCTTGCTTAATCTTTGTCACCTGATCGTAGAATTCTATTAAACCCGTGAGGCACGAGTTACATCCCTGAACCCATGTTAGTTGTGTGTTACGAAGTCCTTCTCTCCAGATGTGTTACTAGATGTGTGTGTGTGTGTGTGTGTGTGTGTGTACTCACCTAATTGTACTCACCTAATTGTGCTTGCGGGGGTTGAGCTTTGGCTCTTTGGTCCCGCCTCTCAACTGTCAATCAACTGGTGTACAGTTTCCTGAGCCTACTGGGCTCTATCATATCTACATTTGAAACTGTGTATGGAGTCAGCCTCCACCACATCACTGCCTAGTACATTCCATTTACTAACTACTCTGACACTGAAAAAGTTCTTTCTAATGTCTCTGTGGCTCATTTGGGTACTCAGCTTCCACTTGTGTCCCCTTGTTCGCGCCCCTCCAGTGTTGAATAGTTCATCCTTGTTGACCCGGTCAATTCCCCTGAGGATTTTGTAGGTTGTGATCATGTCCCCCCTTACTCTTCTGTCTTCCAGTGTCGTAAGTTGCATTTCCCGCAGCCTTTCCTCATAACTCATGCCTCTTAGTTCTGGGACTAGTCTAGTAGCATACCTTTGGACTTTTTCCAGCTTCGTCTTGTGCTTGACAAGGTACGGGCTCCATGCTGGGGCCGCGTACTCCAGGATTGGTCTTACATATGTGGTGTACAAGATTCTGAATGATTCCTTACACAGGTTCCTTACACAGGAAAGCGATTGTGTTTTTTAGGCGTGTGTGTGTGTGTGTGTGTGTGTGTGTGTGTGTGTGTGTGTGTGTGTGGTGTGTGTGTGTGTGTGTGTGTGTGTGTGTGTGTGTGTGTGTGGTGTGTCTATACCTAACCAGGTTCACTTAACTAAAACACCACATAGTTGGGTCCCTATGCCCCATGCTTCCATATACCAACTTTTGAACACATGTATGGGC
>WNGS01004374.1:13795530-13801526 GCA_020271785.1 Procambarus virginalis
TCTCTCTCTCTCTCTCTCTCTCTCTCTCTCTCTCTCTCTCTCTCTCTCTCTCTCTCTCTCTCTCTCTCTCTCTCTCTCGCCTCTCTCTCTTCCTCCTCTCCTCTCTCCTCTCCCTCCCTTCCTCCTCCCCTCTCCCCCCTCTCTCTTTCCCTTCCTCTCTCATCTCCACGAAAAGGGGAAGTGAATTCAGAACTCCACAACACGCTTGAGTGGCTCCCCGTCCAGCCTTCACCTGGGGAAATTAATATTATTGTTAGGCTCGCACCCTTGACAATGTCCCAAGGACTTAAGTTAATACTTTTCCCCGCTCTCCTGGGACTTAGCCGGCCGTATTAAATCTTAAACACCAGGCCCCTTAATACCTTGGGCTGGGAGCTGCTGGGATCGGCGTCGCCTGTGTGGGAAGGCGGAGACCGGAGCCGTCTGCAGGAGTATTCCAGTTGGAGGGGGTGAGCACGCACTCGCAGGCACTGCGAACGGATTTGTAAACTCTATTAAGTATGTCGAGTGTGAATAAATTAAGGTTCGCACTCACGTTCGCGCATGCGTATCTCACAATACACGTACACACACACACACACACACACACACACACACACACACACACACACACACACACACACACACACACACACACACACACACCAGGAACATGTACACCTGTTGATTGACGGTTGAGAGGCGGGACCAAAGAGCCAGAGCTCAACCCCCGCAAGTTTAACTAGGTACTCACCTAGTTGTGTTTGCGGGGTTGAGCTCTGGCTCTTTGGTCCCGCCTGTGAGTACAACTAGGTGAGTACACACACACACACACACACACAGGCTTCAAGAAGACCTAGACAAACTGAAGGAATGGTCGAACAAATGGTTGTTAGAGTTTAACCCAACCAAATGTAATGTAATGAAGATAGGTGTAGGGTGCAGGAGGCCAGATACAAGGTATCATCTGGGAGAGGAAATTCTTCAGGAGTCAGAGAAAGAAAAAGACTTGGGGTTGATATCACGCCAGACCTGTCTCCTGCAGCCCATATCAAGAGGATAACATCAGCGGCATATGCCATGCTGGCCAACATACGAACGGCATTCAGCAACTTGTGTAAAGAATCATTCAGAACTTTGTATACCACATATGTCAGGCCAATCCTGGAGTATGCAGCCCCAGCATGGAGTCCATATCTAGTCAAGGATAAGACTAAACTGGAAAAGGTTCAAAGGTTTGCCACCAGACTAGTACCCGAGCTGAGAGGTATGAGCTACGAGGAAAGACTACGGGAATTGAACCTCACTTCGCCACAATTAAACCACGCACTCACTCACACACACACACACACACACACACCACACACACACACACACACACACACACACACACACACACACACACACACACACAATGAGTGCCCAAATGAGCCACAGAGATATTAGAAATAATTTTTTTAGTCTCAGAGTCGTTGACAAAAGGAATGCATTAGGCAGTGATGTGGTGGAGGCTGACTCCATACACAGTTTCAAGTGTAGATATGATAGAGCCCAATAGGCTCAGGAATCTGTACACCTGTTGATTGACGGTTGAGAGGCGGGACCAAAGAGCCAGAGCTCAACCCCCGCAAACACAACTAGGTGAGTACAACTAGGTGAGTACACAGTTTGCTTCTTATTGCATCTTCCAATGTGACAAGACTGAATAATTATGTCATACTAGCACCCATTATACAGCGTGAGATTGAAAATGACACTTTTCGCATACAGTGCAAAAAAAGTAAATCATTTCGAGAATGCAATTTGTGAAGTCTGCGAAACACAGCTGCTTCCAGCTTCTCAAATACAGTTGGCAATGAGTTAGCCAATGGTTATCTTAAGAAAAGATAATGCAGAAGGTGTGTTTACGACAGACAGCGAAGATTTAAACACACGAAAAGTCTGGAAAAACTGTCTGTTTTAAACACACAAACTGATTTAAACACCCACCCGAAAAAATCTGGAAATGTGTGGAAAAGAAAATCTTTTCCTTCTCATGTTCGTGTTACTGAACATGAGAAGTCTTTCAGGTCTGTACCAACGAAGCTGGGCTACATTCCTGCCCGTAAGGGGGAGCTATCATCAAACACACAGTCGACTTGCGAATGGTCCAGGACGGACCGAAACGTCGTCGTCCCTTCACTTTCTAGTGTGTGGTTTGGTCAACATATTTCAGCCACGCTATTGTGACTCCTCGTCTGCACAAGCTGTCTTCAAATTCTATTGGATCTGTACTATTCCACAGGAGTTTAAGGGGGGCTTCTAACCGGACGGGTATATAAGAGGGGCTCAATAATGCATAGCGCGAAAATCTTTCACGATAAAGACAAATGAATGGGATTTATGTTTATTAGATAATTGTCCAATTTACAACATTTTCATCGAAGGACAGTGGAGCCCTGATTTGGTGAAGGAGAAGGCTCATTCAGTCGACTTCACGGGAGACATCTCCTGTCCACGAGGCTAACCATAGCCCGTGCTTCTTGCCCCGCTCCTGTGCCAGGTAAGTTACGGGCTCACCATAGCCCGTGCTACTTGGAACTTGTTCCGAGTAGCTGAATCTATAACAACAACAACAACACTCGACTTGCCATAACCTACAAAACCCAACGTCTTAACGTAACTATAGACGTAATAAGCCTCAGCCACCCACCCCATCCTTGCCAACCGATGCAACGAAACGAGAGCCTTTGCTGAGCCTCCATGTTGCATAGCACCTTGCATTTGGCACGTTGGTTTCCATAACCTACCATAATGTCGTTATAGGTTGAGAGGGCGATTGGGATTATTACCTCATTCCTTTTTCATGGTGACCCGGCGACCTGACCTAGCACCTGATGCGCCTTGGTCGCCTCCAGACCTTCGCTGGTGACCCAACTATTCACGTGATGCATGTGTAAAGAAAGAACTGTATATGTTTATCACTCAGAAAGTTCGATAATTGACTCTAATTGGGTCAGTTAGAATTCTTAGTTATCTATGGCTTGTGTGTTCCTGCAGCTTTTTCACACAAACACACACACACACACACACACACACACACACACACACACACACACACACACACACACACACACACACACACACACACATACATATATATATATATATATATATATATATATATATATATATATATATACATACACGGGGTGAGAGTAGGTTGAACTACCTTCCCCCTGTATGTGTATTTATATTTCAATAAACTTATTTAAGTTTCAATTCACGAGGGTTTCCTAACTGATGATATTAAATTGGTTGACCAATAGACGATGTTATGAACAGGAGACATATAACGTTCGGAGGTATTTTGTCCCAGGCTTTGAAAGTGACTTGTCCTGGCCATTATGTGGTTTGTCCAGGCTTTTACATTGTTTGTCCAAGCCTTTCAAGTGATTGGCTATAGGTGTTGCATGTGATTTGTCCATGTTTGTGCAGGTAGTTTTTCCAGACTTTTCGTGTGTTATGTCGAGGCTTTCCAGGTGTTTTGTCGAGTCACTTGTACACAGGTGTACAATTGGCTTGACACGTGTACACCTGTGGTTCGACGTGGACCACCGGTGTACATGTGGTCCACGTCCCACGAGAACCAGGTGTCCCAGCGAGGTACAAGAACGTCTACAGACTTGTGCTAGCGTCATCAGGAGGCACAAACATACACGTTCTTACACACACAGTTGAGAGGCGGGACCAAAGAGCTAAAGCTCAACCCCCGCAAGCACAAATAGATCAGTACAAATAGGTGAGTACAAGGAAGTTTTTTTTCATGTAATACAGCCTACACATGAACGCATAGGTACACTTAACTCATGTATCATATCCTCCCATTCCCGTATCTCGTCTTAACGTGATTGACCAGCCTGAACACCTGGATGGAGAGAGGGGGGGGGAGGGGTATAGGTGGGAGCCAATAAGGTAAGGGACTATCGCCCAATTAAGGGATCAAGGCTAGACCAATTAGCCGTCTTAGGTAGTGTGATCGTGGTGAGAAAGCCTCCTTGACGACTACAATAAGCATATACGCCACCAAGTCGCGGCGTAACGAGGCCAGAGGTGGTCGTAACGACACCCTTACAAGTTACAAAGGTCGAGGACTTTGGACCCGTTGTCATGGAGACTCTTCTCCTTGTTGCGTGGGAACCACCTTTGTGTAATTTCTATAGTTATGTTTCACGTTATGGAATCATGTAATTGCGTATAAGGGAGAGATTTTCATGTGTGTGTGTGTGTGTGCGTGTATTTTGGGGATATTTCCCTGTGCTTTGTATTATGGGTTGCCAGATGTTGGTTCCTGGGGATGACTCGGTAATCTTAAGGTGGCGGGGAGATTCTCGGCTGTTGGGGAAGCGGGTTTAATGAGTTTCAGGTGAGTTTGGGGGCTTTAACTCTTTGTTAAGGAAGGTGGGGGGGGGGACGAAGAGGATGAGTTGGAAAAGGAGGAATTGCAGGGCGAGGAGGAAGAGGAGAAGGAGGAGGTGGTGATTGCAGACCTTGACAACTGGTTGTACTGGAGGGGACAAGAGCTGAAGACAGAATGGAAGACTCTTCAGCCATTTCTTGTTTAGCTTTTTGGACTCAAAAGTAGAAAGAGGACAGGTCTTGGTATCATTAGTGGGAGGGGATGGCAGGGGGGGTCTTGGTATCCATTAGTGGAGGGGATGGCAGGGGGGGTCTTGGTATCCTTAGGGGAGGGATGGCAGGGGGGTCTTAGTATCATTAGTGGGAGGGGATGGCAGGGGAGGGGGTCTTGGTCACCATTAGTGGAGGGGATGGCAGGGGAGGGGGTCTTGGTCACCATTAGTGGGAGGGGATGGCAGGGGAGGGGGTCTTGGTCACCATTAGTTCTGTCGTGTGGAAAGATTTGATAATAGTGGCAAGAAGGAATGAGTAGGAAGAGAGAGAGAGAGGGGGGGATTTAGAAGCAGGATAGGAAGGATTGGAAAGCCTCTCATTACATAATACACAACTTCTCGAGTCATACTAGTTTCGATTTATTGGAAACCGAAACTAGTATTATTTGTTCGGAAACCGACATATTAGGTCGGTTTCCGATCATACATTCCAAAAGTCTGTTGAGTTTACCAAAGCATATTTTAAGTCACCGGCGTTTTCATGAATACAGGAAATGATGTAAATACTTTTTATGTGATGAATATCTAGGAGTTTAATTCACGTGTCATGCACGTGACACGTGTCACGTACACGACATAGTGTACAGGTGACACGTGTACACTATGTACGTGTACACGTTAATTCATTATATTAAGAACATGAATTACTGACTTAGTTATGTTAATTTAGGTTTGATTAAGATAGAGTAGGTTAGGTAGGTTAGGTTAGGTTAAAATAGGTTAAGTAGGTTAGGTTTGGTAATATTTCTACGTCAGATTCAACTCAAAATTAACAAATAAAAATAATAATATATAATGCAATGAAAAGCTTAACTATTTATAATTTTTTTAGAAAATATATAACTTCTGTAAAACTCGACTTATTAAGCAAATCGGGTCTTGAATAGTAGGCCAAGTAGTGCATTCTGGCTGTTAGTACAACATATATATATATATATATATATATATATATATATATATATATATATATATATATATATATATATATATATATATATCAAAACTAGTGATACATATTCATATTCCTCATTGAGATCCACATATATAATACATACCCAGACCAGTCATTCACATCCACACCATTCATAAGCCTCCACACCATTCGTAAACATTTACACTACTCATACACATTCACACCTCTCATCCACATCCACAAGACTCCATATACATCCATTCTAAGTAAAGCCTGTGTATGGATGAGCAGGGAGGCGACTCCTGCAGGGTGAGGAGCTGGAGTCAATAAAAGGGTGTTGACCCCATAGCCTAGGAAGCACACACACACACTGTCTCTTGCAACAGTCAACAGAGGAACCAGTCACTATTTCTCCAAGGGTGGCTCAGAGTCTC
>WNGS01004374.1:13836667-13851612 GCA_020271785.1 Procambarus virginalis
TATATATATATATATATATATATATATATATATATATATATATATATATATATATATATATCATTATATATATATATATATATATATATATATATATATATATATATATATATATATATATATATATATATATATATATATATATATTTTTTTTATTTCAACTGAACTCCTGAACCAACCAGAGTTGGTTCAGCCGGATGCCTGATCTGAGCATCCAGTTAGCCCCGAATAACTGGATGCTCAGATCAGCCAGATTATTGAAGGAACTGAGCGTTCTTACAAACTGGCTGTTCGAATTAACTGAACGCTCGGGCTAGTTTCGATGTTCAGACTAATTAGATGTTCGGATTAAGTTAACGTCCGGACTAACTTGATTGTTCGGATTAACTGGACGCTCGCACTAACTGGACACTAATCATGACGTTGTCGACGAGATCCTCCTAATTCCTCGGGAAATGCATGAAAGATGATAGTGCAGAAATCTGAAGCCAGGCTATCGTCACTGCATATAGGCCTATGCACATAGGCCTCCTCAAGAAGGCCTACATCCACATAGGACTCACCTGAACCAAGTATTATATAGCATTAAAAACACTACAATAGCCTGTATACAGACTGCGTCTTCCGTATCTCCACGAGAATAAACTGAACAAAGTGAAATGTTTGAACCTCCCCCTTTACAGCGTGAATTATACACCTGATATACTTAGCTTTAAGCTAAATACAGCTTAAGGGAGTATATATTCGCTCTTCAATTGATACTAAAAAAGAAAAATACGAGACCTATAGCGAGGAGTCTGGATCCTATCAAGTCCCGAAGAGACTCAGCGAGTTACCACGTTAAACAAAGCTGCTCTAGTCTTGTGGGGCGGCTCCTCTGGTCCAGTCAGTCGCCTTCACATGCCATCAGCTCCTTTCATCTCCTGGCGGCTGGACCGTCGGCGCTAATCCTTTTCGAAACGCCTTGTACTTGAATGGGCCAGTAACCACGAGTGTAAAAGGAAACATCTCCTATATCGTGGGGGGATGAAAGGCCCCAATGATGTAGGGTCATCGGGAAGCATTTGGGATCTGTATGCCAGGGTACAGAGTTAATGAACATTCGCCGTAGTCTCCGCTGAAAGGATTACGGACTGGTTGGGAGGAAGAGATGTGTGAAGAAGTGGGGGATGGGTGAAGAGGACGATGGGAGATGGAAGAGGTGAAGTGGAAGAAGAGAGAGGGGGGGGGAGGAGTAGGAGGGATGGTGAAAGGAAGGAGGGAAGGATATCAGAGGAAGTTCAGTGGCTGTGAACCTCTTGAGAGGAAGGTTCGCTTCGGGGATCTAGTTTAGTGAATCTGATTGGATTCTGGTATAAGTTCCATCGGTGGAAGAGATGCTTGTGAGGTGGTTATGGATGGGTATGGTACACTGTAGGCCTATGCATGTAGGTAGAATGCAGTGTAGTCCTATACAGGTTGAGCATGGTGTAACGTAGGTATATTTATTCAAATAATGCAGCACGCAACCGCTGCACACACCAACTTTGGCCTGGTGTATGTTACGAATAACTGTTTATAAATTTTTATTGTATAATTGAAAAACTTTTTTTCACGGTGTTTTGGAGAGTTTTGTATATATAATTGCTCCAGAATCTTCGGTTCCTCTGTTTTCTTAAATTTAATGTCTTGATCCCGAATTTGTATATCACACAAAGTATGTATTTTGCAAGTTCCTGCATCTCCATTAAATTACACTTCTCTGCAGTGGTGAATTGCATTATGCATTTTTACTCCAACTGAATATGTCCAACCATTTGGGCTGGACGGTAGAGCGACGGTCTCCCTTCATCAGGTCGGCGTTCAATCCCCGACCGTCCAAGTGGTTGGGCACCATTCTTTTCCCCCGTTCCATCCCAAATCCTTATCCAGACTCCTTCCAAGTGCTATATAGTTATAATGGCTTCGCGTTTCCCCTGATAATTCCCTCCAACTGAATGTCTTGCTGTATTTTATTATTTTTTGATCTTCCGGTATAATAAATTACATATAAATGTATCACTCGAGTGACCCTGGAGGGATAGAAATAGGAAACTAAAGGGGTTAAGGGGCTGTGTAGTGCTGGAGACTTAAGGGGGAGAAATGTAAGGTTAGGAGGATAATTCTGAGGTGAAGAGAGAAGAATAATTATGCTAGGAGCTCCATGCAGGTTGCATTGTTTTCCCTAAAGCTGTCAAGGAGGAACTATGCCTCCAGTCCAGCAGGCGAGGCAATTAGGGCACGACCAGGTGACAGCAACTCAGCTGATCGTGTCTCCTTCCTGCCGGAGACAACAGCACAGGAAGAACCTGAGAGTCGAACCTGTCGTGGCGATGTTGTGAATAGCCAAGCCTCCCTCAACGTGCCCTCCCTGGTGGACTAAACTCTCTCAAGTCGAGCCTGGCTTCGGGCCGGGCTTGGGGAGTAGAAGAACTCCCAGAACCCCATCAAGCAGGTATCAACCAGATACCAAGCAGCCCCCTCACGGTCTCTCACAACCTTCATTGTCGATGCAGGCAATCAGACGCTTGATCTATTACAACTTACACACATCGTCACAATTCTGGCTCACTGATCTACAGCAATGCTAAATTGTTTGCTTCCTTATTCAATGTATTTATCTTCACAAGAAACATAAGTGTGGCTTATACCCCCTGCTTGTGTGAGACTACTTGATATATTCCACTTGAGAATATCCCCCGTCACTGATTTTATTACCGTGAACACGAATCTGTCAATTAGCTGCGGGTCCTCCACTTGCCGTATTGCTCCACCCATTCCACCTCCGACCACACCCCACTCAAAACAGTATTACCCACAGTAACTGCGTCATCCACCCATAATCCACTTGTTGTGATCCACACATTATCCTACCCCACCTAAGGAATGGGTGGAGAGGGGTCAGTGAGGTGGATGGGGTGGAGTGGGGTCAGGGGAGAGGGGGGGGGGAAGGATGGAGATGGAAAGGTGACGTGGTATTCAACAGTTGTTATCTTATATTGATATCCCCTTCAACTCAAATTAGCCAAATATTTATATTATAAAACAAATCATCTAAGCAAATAGATTAATATAGTATACGATAACCGAATATATTGGAAAATTTATTCTATTCTATAAAATCGGTTGATTATTAGGCGACCGGCGGCCGGTCTTCTTGGCGCCAATTGCCTCGTTCACCAGTGGATTACAATCAAATTTAATTCAGTAATTTCAAAGAAAACGGGAAGTGCCGCAGGCCTTTTACTAACTCAATTTTAGAAGTGTTTAACCTAATCAAATCTAACCTAATAGGCACTACAGCGGGGAGTCGAGCGTTATAATGGGGTGTCGAACTGCTCTTAATCCCACCGCGGTAATTACGAAGAGATAATTACCTAAACGACGCGTAGTTCGTTCCCGCCTTGAGGGGAGGGGGGGGGGGAAGACGAGGTTAACGATCTGATTGTTTAAAGTCGTTACACAGTTATATTATTTAAGAGTTAAAGGACTTGATATAATGGTTCAAGACGGACCGAAACGTTGTCGTTTCTCCAATACTATATATATATATATATATATATATATATATATATATATATATATATATATATATATATATATATAACATGTGTCATACCTAATAGCCAGAACCGCACTATTTGGCCTAATATGCAAGGACCGGTGTGCCTAACAGGGAGAACGATTGTCGTTATTTTCAAATATTTCTTTCAAAAAATTGGCTCTTTTCTAACATTACTAATATATAATATTTAGAAACATGAATTACCGACTTAGTTATGTTAGTAGGTTTGATCAAACTTCTATGTTAGTTTTGACACAAATTTAGACATTTTCAAATCATATACAATGCAATGGAAAGCTTTATCATTCGATTAGAAAAATACTTTATATATATATATATATATATATATATATATATATATATATATATATATATATATATATATATATATATACAGGAAGGGAGCTGCGACCAGCTCCCTTTCTGACTCAGTTCTCCCCTTCCCCCTTTCCCCAGTTCATCCCTACCCCTCCCCCTACACGCTCTCCTCCTACCCTATCACCACCACTACTCCACTCCATCCCCCATCCCTACACCAACCACCACCACCACCACCATTCTCACCCTCGGCTACTACAGACAGGCTTCTTCCTTCCTACCTATACCTCCTGTTGGTCCCGGAGATCAATGTCAAAGCGGCCTGGTCTCTGATCAGGTCTTGGTTAAGGTCAGAGAGAGAGATAGAGAGAGAGCGGGGTTAAGATAAGATTCCATCAAGGTGACAGACGATGCAGATAAAATGATGTACGGAGGAAAGACAAACAATCAAACGAACACAGGAGCCAGATAAGGAAGGCACTGCAAGCCAGACTGATCAACCTGGGAAGGAGCGAGGAAGAGGGAGGGAGGGGGAGGGGGGAAGGGGGTCGAAAAACAAGATTTCCAAAGCGATCCAATTAGCATAAACTATCTTACGACGTTTCGAGAAAGTTGCCGTGTGAGCCATCAATAAGAGACTCAGCGAGAAGCTCGATTATTTAACTATGCCGTTAGTTCTTCAAGAAGAGCAGAGCAACAAAATAATAGGAGAAAGTTGGAAGGGTAAATGAACAGTTCCAAAGATAGAAAAGTGGTTTGAGAGTAGCCGAAATTAACCCATGATAAGGAATGATATACATACGGCAAAAATATACATAAGGCAGCCCAGAATGTCAGCAGTGAAGTGGGTATAATTGAAAGCTAACTTGAGGAGATGAGTCGCCATATTACGATAATCATATAATTAATCATATAATTAAAGGACAGGTAATTGATAAAATAAGAGAGTCAAGAGAAAACCAAGTGATAAACTAGCAGAACCTGAAGATAACCAAGATATCCAAGAAGAGGCGAACCAATGATCTAACGATAACCAAGTGATCGAAAGATAGTCCAGTGATTGAGCGAGCGATCGATTAAGCCAGTGTGAGGGTCGAACTGGCTGGCTGGCTGGCTGGCTGGCTGGCTGGCAGGCTGGCTGGCTGGCTGGCTGGCTGGCTGGCTGGCTGGCTGGCTGGCTGACAGAGTCGAGAGGAGCTGGTGCCTAGCTGATCGATAGGGCGCCGCTGCCTCATTGTAGCCCCTAATACTCTCAATCATGACCCATTGTTCCTCCAAACGCTGAAATATTCAACGGCAGAACTGTAGCGCCTCGCAAATTGTCTGAACTTGTGTGAATTGAGTGCTGGGCCAGTCTAGTGGCAGCGCTGGCATCTATCTGCGCTCTCCTTATCTCTATAAATCACAATACAAAGTATATATATGTATATATATTTGAAACCATGAATCCAATCACGTGTACGCGTCACAGTAGTCCTAACACAAACTAAAACACCACCAAACTACCACGACCGCAACAACAAAAGTGAGAGCCAAGGTCCCGAGGAGCGACAATGGGCCACAAACTACCACCATTACTCCAGAGCAGTAGACATGAGAACTACCATTGACCCTCATTGATTTAATTTCCGATGTGACTAAAACCTGCGGATCACAGCCGACAATAACAATTATGATCCCATTGTTGACCCGCACAATAAGGCGTTTATTCGTGGCTTTGTGGCGTCGAGGACCTATAGTCCCTATTCCGTGGGTATGATGCATGGACCTACTGATACTAAAGGAGGGGAATGGGAACATGGAAGTGGGGAGAGAGAGGGGGAATGGGGAAAGAAGGGGGAAAAACTGCTGGGTAGATGAGTGTGTTTCAGGGGTCCAACTCGAAGCGTGAGGTGAGGGGAAGACTGGAGTAGGAGGGGAAGGAGGTCAGAGGGTCATCCTCTCGATCGCTCACTAACAAAAAATATATTAATGTGAGTTTAATTCTATATCGTATCGTAGTGAGTGTGTGTGAGTGTGAGCGTGTGTGAGCGTGTGTGTGTGTGTGTGTGTGTGTGTGTGTGTGTGTGTGTGTGTGTGTGTGTGTGTGTGTGTGTGTGTGTGTGTGTGTGTGTGTGTGTGTGTGTGTGTGTGTGTGTGTGTGTGTGCGTGCGTGTGTGTGTGAGGGTGGGATTGTGGTGGAGGGGGGGGGGGTAAGCTAGGCAAGCTGGGGGAAAGGGGTTTCTAATACGTGATTTGAGTAAATATCCCGTGAAGTTTTGATCAAGCTCACTGTTGTGTGACGTACATATTAAACGTTGTTAAAAGTAATGAGTCACTAGCAGGACGAAAAACTCAATACAAAGTAGCTGATACCTCGATATGTTTAATGCAAATACAAAAGTACACCATTCGCCCGGCGCTACTGAGAAGTAAAAAGAAAAAAAGTATATATACATTTATCCACTTCAACAAAAGCCAATAATAAAAACGGTATCAGTCTAGAATGTGTGATGGTTAATATCAGAGCGGTGAGCATGGCAGTCTATACCACAGTTCAGAGTGGCTTTGTAACCCCACAAAGAGAACATAATGGGCTCGCACCGGCCATAAGAGAGGTACGTATAAATCTGATCACCAGACACAAGCCCTGCATGTAATGGAACGATCTAATGGCCTCCAACAACGGGGCATCCACACGCAACAAGCGGCTCCACATAAATAGTTGATCCGTTCAAAACCAAAGGCCACTTTATACATTTTCCAGACCAGTAGTTGCACAAGTAGTGAGCCACTATCTCCGACCCTCCGTCACTACCCCCAGGGTTCGCGGTAATTGAATCGCCATTATCCAACGCCAACAGCGTTATGCCACAATAGAGACACACACGGGAACGTGAATTTACAATCAGGGAGAAACACGAAGGTGGTGGGTGAATATGTGATCGATATCGTGAACTCTCGCGCCTCGGAGACCATGTCCCCAGTACGCTCACCCCCCACCACCAAACACCCCAGCACCCACACGCCTCACTCCTTACTCCCGTTTCCACACTCTAGCACCCATACTCCTCCATCATTCCTCGCCCTGTGCTTCCTGTTTCTCGTTCGCAATACTTCATTATCCCATCTACACTATTTATTTACTCCTGTTTAACGTTTAAAAACCAACTCCTCCAGGATACATATCCTCGTCCCACGCTCCAGCGAGAGGCAAGAGGACGAGGAGGATGGGGGCAGGAAGGCTGGAAGAGCAGGCGGCCGGCCAGCCGGCTTCGGACCGTCAGAAGGCTGAGTTCGTACGCCGGCGTCCCGTAGGGTAAATCTGGGAGCCTTTACTACTGGGAGCACAACGCTGTTACATTGTTCGGTACACTCCGTTCTCGTGAAGGAAATATTGGCGCGCTACAAGGCTTGTATAACAGGAACTTATTGCTTTTTTGTGCAATATAAGGATGATTTATTTTTACGATTTTGTGTCATTATATATATGAAAAGTTGTTATATTGAAGGAATCAGGGAAGGGAAATCTGATGCCAAACACGGCCTCTCCCTCTCTCCCTCGCTCTCTCACTCATTCTCTCTCTCTCTCTCTCTCTCTCTCTCTCTCTCTCTCTCTCTCTCTCTCTCTCTCTCTCTCTCTCTCTTACACACATCTACGCCACCGCATCTTATTTAACGAAAGCAATATCTAAGTTAAACAAATATTTACTATAATTTAAATGAAAATGAAAATATATAAGTTTGAAAAACCAATGTATAAATTTGTTTCAAATAGTTAGATGTTACAATTTTAATTCTGTGCTATACTTCCTCGTATTTAACAACATATACACTCATAGATCTTTGAATAATTGTAAGCTCGATATATATATATATATATATATATATATATATATATATATATATATATATATATATATATATATATATATATAAACCTACTGTATATTGATCTAGAGAGGTAAGGGTACTCAAGTCCCCTAGCAAGGCTTAGGAGTGTAATGCATTGTATTTGACGTGTTGCATCTATTCCTGCTATACAATATGTATGTAATTCTAAAAAAAAAAAAAAAAAAAACACAAGTGTTGGTAAACTTCCGCTACTGGACGACAGCTTAGCCCATGACTGACGGTACAGTTGAGTGCAAGTTTCCACGAATCCATCAAATATTACCCGTTAAATGATTATGTGGTTAATCTCTTGATAATTAAGAGCGTCCACAGCTCAACCCCTCCACTTCCCGTCCTCCCCAGGGAGACAGCCATCCTCTCTCCACACACACACACACACACACACACACACACACACACACACACACACACACACACACACACACACACACAAGGTTCGAAATTACAAGAGATGAGGTCAAGAAGCACCTATTGAAGCTGGATGTGAGAAAAGCTGTTGGGCCAGACGGAATCTCGCCATGGGTATTGAAAGAGTGTGCAGGAACACTTTGCTTGCCACTCTCCATAGTGTATAGTAGGTCACTGGAAACGGGAGACCTACCAGAAATATGGAAGACTGCTAATGTAGTACCAATATACAAAAAGGGTGACAGACAAGAGGCACTGAACTACAGGCCAGTGTCCTTAACTTGTATACCATGCAAGGTGATGGAGAAGATTGTGAGAAAAAACCTAGTAACACATCTGGAGAGAAGAGACTTCGTGACAACCCATCAACATGGGTTCAGGGAGGGTAAATCTTGCCTTACAGGCTTGATAGAATTCTACGATCAGGTGACAAAGATTAAGCAAGAAAGAGAAGGATGGGCGGACTGCATTTTTTTGGACTGTCGGAAAGCCTTTGACACAGTACCCCATAAAAGGTTGATGCATAAGCTGGAGTAACAGGTAGGGCGCTCCAGTGGATAAGGGAGTACCTAAGCAATAGGAAGCAGAGAGTTACAGTGAGGGGTGAGACCTCAGAATGGCGTGAAGTCACCAGTGGAGTCCCACAGGGCTCTGTACTTGGACCTATCCTGTTTCTGATATACGTAAATGATCTCCCAGAGGGTATAGACTCATTCCTCTCAATGTTTGCTGACGACGCCAAAATTATGAGAAGGATTAAGACAGAGGAGGACAGCTTGAGGCTTCAAGAAGACCTGGACAAGCTGCAGGAATGGTCGAACAAATGGCTGTTAGAGTTTAACCCAAGCAAATGTAATGTAATGAAGATAGGGGTAGGAAGCAGGAGACCAGATACAAGGTATCATTTGGGAGATGAAATACTTCAAGAGTCAGAGAGAGAGAAAGACCTGGGGGTTGATATCACGCCAGACCTGTCCCCTGAAGCTCATATCAAGAGGATAACATCAGCAGCATATGCCAGGTTGGCTAACATAAGAACGGCCTTTAGAAACTTGTGTAAGGAATCTTTCAGAACATTATATACCACATATGTCAGACCAATCCTGGAGTATGCGGCTCCAGCATGGAGTCCATATCTAGTCAAGCATAAGACTAAACTGGAAAAGGTTCAAAGGTTTGCCACCAGACTAGTACCCGAGCTGAGAGGTATGAGCTACGAGGAGAGACTACGGGAATTAAACCTCACTTCGTTGGAAGACAGAAGAGTTAGGGGGGACATGATCACCACATTCAAGATTCTCAAGGGAATCGACAGGGTTGATAAAGACAGGCTATTTAACACAAGGGGCACACGCACTAGGGGACACAGGTGGAAACTGAGTGCCCAAATGAGCCACAGAGATATTAGAAAGAACTTTTTAGTGTCAGAGTGGTTGACAAATGGAATGCATTAGGAAGCGATGTGGTGGAGGCTGACTCCATACACAGTTTCAAGTGTAGATATGATAGAGCCCAATAGGCTCAGGAAACTGTACACCTGTTGATTGACGGTTGAGAGGCGGGACCAAAGAGCCAGAGCTCAACCCCCGCAAGCACAACTAGGTGAGTACACACACACACACACACACACACACACACACACACACACACACACACACACACACACACACACACACACACACACACACAACGTGAGCTCACCTCCTCGGAGGGGATCCATGGAGACGGCGGGGTAGGGAATGCTGTAAGGGTAGCCGTCCTTCTTCAGGGTCTTGGGCTTCCTGCGGGGGCGGTACTTGTAGTCAGGGTGGTCCTTCATGTGCTGGGCCCGGAGCCGCTTGGCTTCGTCGATGAAAGGACGCTTCTCAGCCTCCGTCAGCGTCTTCCACTCGGCTCCTGGTGAAGAATCGTGACGTGAATATCAAGAGAACTCGCCATAATTTAAAAATTCTGTAAAGCAATCATTAGAAAATCCCACTAAAGCGGCATTGCAATAAAAAATATATGGAATTATAGTGTTAAACTCAATTATTTACGTGCGGTACCCACCAAGGCGTTTGGAGATCTCGGAGTTGTGCATCTTGGGGTTCTCCTGCGCTATCTTGCGTCGCTGCATGCGAGACCACACCATGAAGGCGTTCATGGGCCGCTTCACGTGGTCATCTTTACCGTTCTCCTTCTTCTGGGCTGACCCGCTGGGAGAGCAGCCAGATGCTGTGGAATCGGCGGGAGAGGGCGTAGGCACGGGCGTCACCAGGGCTGCCTGACGGAGGTGGGCGTGACTCGTCGTCAGAGTCTGTGGCAGAAGGAAAGAGTTAGCCCAGAAGGGCGACAATACGAATGTTATTATTTATTAGAAATATAGAATTGAATGAAACTTTGATGTTATTCTTACCTCCTGAGGGCTGAGGGCCGGCGCGTGGGAGGTGAGGGGTGCCTGCTGGTGGGGGTGGCTGCCCTCCTGCTGTGGCGGGGGCTGCTGAGGCGGCTGCTGCTGCTGGGCATGGGCATTACTGTGATGCGCAGGGGGTATCTGACCCACGCCTGCGCCCACACCCATACCAGCGCTGCCTCCACCGAAATAGTGCCCCATCATACCACCCATAGTGCTGGCGTAAGACACCGGCATGGACTCCATCATTGTGGGATCTGTCGGGTGGGGGAGAGAAAGGTAGCACCATTAACACTCAGTCCCCAACACTAGGGGTGGCCGCCTCTGAGAGCCAGGCCAACTAACACACATATACCATAATACTCTCATCATTTTTTTCCAACTAGTATGCAAATTGGACCTCCGAGGCTGCGCATTGGTAGAACATGCTAGGCTCAGTACGGCCGTTACAAAGATCTTGCTCCAAAAACTAACTTGAAGGAGGAGGCTTATCATCCTGGGGATAACAGACACTGTTATTGGCCCCCGTGCTAATAACTTTGAGGTTATCTGGAGGTGTGTGTGGAGGGCCCCAGAGCGCTGGTCCCCTGCCGGTAACCGTACATCAAGTGCGTGCAATAATTAGGGGCCCCCCTTAGTCCTAGAACACGGATAATTGGCACTGAAGAAGAGGCGGGCGGCGGGTCCCCACACTCCGTGCCTGCCACGGCACAAACATTACCACTCCCAGCGACACGCACACACACACACACATATCTGCGTGTGATGTACGCGCCACCCACCGCAAGATTAGCATACAAACAACTTTACACAGGCACAACACTAGACGTACACATGGCGGGTGCTGGCGGGGGCGGTTGTGAAGGCTGCTGTTGTGGCCTTCAAGGTTCTCCTCTACTGCTCTGTAGTTGCTGTCTGCGCACACTGCTCGCACTATCACCTTAAGGCTCTGCTCACTTCACCACATCCACTCTACACTGGATAATTACGGGGTAATCACTGCTCGTAAGGCGACACAGAAGCGACAGTGTGTCTAGCGATGCTGGAGGAAGTATGACCAAGGGCCCTGGCTAACAAATATTTTAAACACTGGACATGGAGTACGGTCGGCCTCTGTGACGTCACGTAGTATCCGCCAATAATAATGGGTTCTCAGTAGCCCGCGTGACGTCACGAGCCAGCGAACCAATAACAAAGCGGTAGGATGGTGGGCGGAGCTACCGGCCCCCCTGAGAGGAGGCTCCGCCCACCAACCACCGCGCGCCTTCTGATTGGCCGCCGCCTGACCCAACCGCCAAGATCCCGCCGACACCTCGATCACTCGAGATACATACGATAATACTTTTATTTTTCTTTATTGTAATGGAATATATTGTCTAATACAATCAGTTCTTATCCATAGGTCGCATCGCACCAAGGATCCTTCATAATTTGCCTAAACAGTGATGACTCCACCAGGAAAAACTATTTCAGAATATGCTCGAAGCGAAAGCCAAGGCATTAAGTTACCTTCGTATACACAGTACTTGATAATAGGGTCTGGCTCACCTCCTATTGCTTACTCTTAACTTTAATTTATGATACATCCACTCTGATGGCTGAGTTTTAATAGCCGCTCCAGTGATGCCTAGTACCAGTTAATAGCGTAATGAAATAATAATAAAAATAAGCAAGCTTTAGGTGAATGTAGGCCTGTAGGTAGCTAGGGCCCCTGGGGGAAGGTAGCCAGGGCCCCTAGGGGAAGGTAGCTAGGGCCCCCTGGGGGAAGGTAGCCAGGGCCCCTTGGGGAAGGTAGCCAGGGCCCCTGGGAAGGTAGCCAGGGCCCTTGGGGGAAGGTAGCCAGGGCCCTTGGGGGAAGGTAGCCAGGGCCCTTGGGGGAAGGTAGCCAGGGCCCCTGGGGGAAGGTAGCCAGGGCCCCTGGGGAAGGTAGCCAGGGCCCCTGGGGGAAGGTAGCCAGGGCCCCTGGGGGAAGGTAGCCAGGGCCCCTGGGGAAGGTAGCCAGGGCCCCTGGGGGAAGGTAGCCAGGGCCCTTGGGGAAGGTAGCCAGGGCCCCTGGGGGAAGGTAGCCAGGGCCCCTGGGGGAAGGTAGCTAGGGCCCCTGGGGAAGGTAGCCAGGGCCCCTGGGGGAAGGTAGCCAGGGCCCCTGGGGGTGTAACCTTGACAACCACTACTGCTGCCATTGTAACATTGGCTATGACTACCCAATGTAAACTTGGTGAAATAGTCACCACTGTGACCTTCTATAATGAATACTAAACTAATAAATGTACACACTTCTTATCCTGAGTAACACTTCCTATCCGTTGCACTTGGTAACACTTGTTATTGAACACTTGTAATATGAGCTGACATATGATGGTTACACCGGATCAAAGGTACACTGTCAACAAGGAAATGCTACACAGGATTAAATACGCTGCCACCATCCTGCCTTTGACCACTGAGACTAATCAAGCAACGAGGCAAGAAACATTGCTTGGTTTGGAGAGTACTTTCTATAACTGTCATTAAATATGAGACGGTTGTCAGCCACGATATCAAAAGATTCTAAGAGGATTCAACAATTGACACAGACGGGAAATTTAACATGAGTTTATTGAGATACCAAATTATACTAACACCACGATAATTCCTACTCTAACACTGGCAACAAGTTAAGAAATTTAGACATGGAACAAAATTACAGAGATCACACACATTACCTTAAACAAGTCCTCTGTCTCTCTGTCTGGTGGACACACTGTCTCTCCCGGCCTGTGGGTGGTGTCACAGAACCGGCCTCGATCCGGGAGCACCGTACTCTCTCTGTCCGTCCGGTCCTACACTCTCTATCACCCCTAGCCCTACAGGCCCCTATATACACCATTACAAAAGGGGGGGGGGAGATTTTTTTGTGAAACCTACACCAAGCAATAAGAGGCGGCCACACGTGTACAAACACTCAAGAATTTATCATTAACCTTGTTTGACATAAACCATAAACTGTTTCAAGAGAGGACTTATTAATTACGTGTGTGGCTGACCTTTGACCTGGTAAAAGGGGGAAATCCAAGCATGTTTACACATGAGGATCTGGAGTCTGTCCCTTACCCTCTTGACAAGAGTATCATGATTATTACATACTTGAAACTTGTGCTGAATAAGACTAACCCAGGAATTTTTAAACAACATACAAGAAAACCGGAGGGCATCTGGCTGACCTCTTGGGGCAGACTTCCCTGGTTGAGAACTCTAGGGGGGGGTGGGGGTCATGGTGTTACAGGGGAAGGTAGCCAGGGCCCCTGGGGGAAGGTAGCCAGGGCCCTGGGGAAGGTAGCTAGGGCCCCTGGGGGAAGGTAGCCGGCCCTGGGGGAAGGTAGCCAGGGCCCCTGGGGGAAGGTAGCCAGGGCCCTGGGGGAAGGTAGCCAGGGGCCCCTGGGGAAGGTAGCCAGGGCCCTGGGGAAGGTAGCCAGGGCCCCTGGGGGAAGGTAGCCAGGGCCCCTGGGGGAAGGTAGCAGGCCCCTGGGGGAAGGTAGCCAGGGCCCCTGGGAAGGTAGGAGGGCCCTGGGGGAAGGTAGCCAGGGCCCCTCGGGGAAGGTAGCGAGGGTCCCTCGGGGAAGGTAGCCAGGGCCCTGGGGAAGGTAGCGAAGGCCCCTGTGGGAAGGTAACAAGGACTCCTGGGGAAGGTAACTAGGGCCCTTGTGAGGAGAAGGCTAGGTCTCCCCGGGGGGAAAGTAGCAAGGGTTCCGTATGGAAGGTAGCAGAAGACCCCGGGGGAAGGTAGCGAGGGTCCCTCGGGGAAGGTAGGGAGGGCCCCTGGGGAAAGGTAGGGAGGGTCCATGGGGGAAAGTAGCGAAGGGGTCCTGGGGGGAAGGTAGCGAGGGTCTTTGCATGGAGAGAGGAGCGAGAGTCCCTGGGGGAAGAAAACTGGGGGTCTCTAGGGTAGGTAGCAAGTGCCCCTAGAAGAAGATAAGGAAGATGCATAGGAGAAGAATGTAAGGGCCCCTGGGGGAAGGTGGCGAGAGTCGCTAGGAGTTGGCTACGGGCCTCTGAGAGAAGATAGAGAGCGACCCCTGGGGGGAAAGTAGTGTGGGGCATCTGGGGTAAGGTGGGGCCCCCTGTGGGAAGGTAACGAGGGCCCTGAGCTAGCGGGGCTAGGGGCAGGAGGCAGGAACGGTCTGAATAGGCTAGCATGGGAAAGAATGGGCGGCTATTCACTACACATTCTTTAGTCGGAACACCTGGAAGCCTGGCCGTAAAGGCCCCACGGCGGTCTCAGATTTACCAGGGGGAGCCTGGGGCCGCTTCCTTGCCAGATAGTCCCCGCGCGGGGCTCCCTTAAGCTGGGGAAGGACGGACGAACTGTCCTGC
>WNGS01004374.1:13864902-13875757 GCA_020271785.1 Procambarus virginalis
TTATATATAGGGTGGTAGGGAGAGAATGGGTGGTAGGAGAATGAAATATCAAAGTGGTCGAGTGAAGGATCCACAAGGTCTTCTCTGGATACTCTTTATTTTCTTCTCCGTTGCTATGGGTCCCTACACTTGCACCAGAGGTGGTTACCCCCTACTAATAGTTAAAATTATATATATATATTTCATATAGTATTTATATATAAATAGCTAATATACTATATATATTATAATAGTACATACATACATACTGATATATATAGATTATAATAATATATATAAGATATATAATATATACTATATTATATATATATATCTATATGTCCTTAATTTGTGTGGTATTGAAGAGGGAATCATCATTTACGTCAGCCAGAAAAGGAAAAGGACATTTATAATCTACTGCTAATATAATTGCACACATTTCAGAATTATCTGAGCTTGTCCCGCTGGAGACGTGATGCTCCGGGATGCTGCACCTTCATCTCGTGCCCCGTTACCTAAAACATATTATAAATCTCTTGCTATAAAGCGTCGTTTTAAATATATACAATTGATAATAAAGTTGAATGTTTATACACATATATACAGTAAGGAATAGCATAAGATGTGTCGGATGAGGATGAGGGAACAGTATGAGGTGTGACTCTGAGATAGAACAGCTTTATCGTGCTCTTATAGACCTCCATTTAGTTTATGCAGGTCAGTTTTGGTCTCCGTACTTCAATATGACGTTAATACACTCGAAAGCGCAGTGCAGAAAAGGACAAAGTTAAACTCAGGAATTAAGTTCCTCTTTTGTTTGTAAAGTAAATTACAAAAGTCTCTAGAAAAGCAAGGAGTAAGTATAACATACTTATTTATATAAATAGATAGAAAGGCATTATAATGGAGATATTTAATGCGGTGTTGAAAAATATCTACACAAAATGAAACTTGAAATAAACGATATCATATTGAATAAGTTAAGATTCAGGGCAGGTTTCTAGGTAAATAATTGTTTGGAAATAGGGTTTGTAGATTTATTGGAACACATTATACCAGGTAACTTAATAAAATCGGGATTAGATTGTTTCGAGCATAGATGTAGACCGTATATATGTGAATGGGTTTGGGTGGATATAAATAAGAGCTGCTTCGAATGTATGTATGTATGTATTATGTATGTATTGTATGTATGTATGTATGTATGTCTGTATGTTATGTATGTATGTATTAGTAGTTATATGTAATTGTATGTCTGTATGTTATATTTTGTTTGTATTTATGATACGTATACTTGTAATTTATACGTATTTAATGTATAGTTATTTAACCTTGGCAAATTTTATTCTTGTTTGAAATACAATTTACATTTCAATGAAACATACGTCTGGGAGACCATACATGCTTGTCCTTAAGAGATGGGAGGGAGGGAAAGAGGAGTGGGGAAGGAGGGGAGGTTAGAATGAAGCTAAGAAATTGTAAATAATAGAGTAAGAAGGATGTAATAAGCCACACACTCTCCCTCTCTCTACTCTCTCTCTTCTCTCTCTCTCTCATCTCTCTCTCTCTCTCTACTCTCTCTCTCTCTCTACTCTTCCGTCACCTTCTCCGCTTACTCTACCTCGTTACTCTTCCTCTCATCCGCTCCCCCTTACTCTCCCTCTTCCCTCCCCTCCGTTTTCCTCCCTTCTCTCCCACTCGTCTCCTCCTTCCCCCCTCTTTCCCGACTTGCCCCTTTCTCCCATTCCCCCCTACAGTGCTCAACACTCTTATGAAACGACCTTTTATATTTTTATTTGTATCCACACCAACGTCCTCTCTATCTTGCCCTTCCCTCTCTCTCTCTCTCTCCAATCGTACCCTGCTCATCGCTCCCTTCCCTCCTCACTTCCTTCTCATTGCATGATCTCCCTTACACAACTTCCTTTTCACACCATTACTATCGTTGCTTCATTTGTCTCTACTGGATATCTCGTTCTCGTTTCTCCACGTCGCTTCCCACCTCCCTGTTATTTTTCCCCTGCTTCTTCCCATTGCGCCCTCGCGTCAACCTCCTTCGGGTTCCCGTCTCACCCGCCTAAGTCACCCCTTGCCTGTCCTTCCTCGATCGGCTCTTACACCTCGACGCGCGGGACGTCTCTTCTTGTCCCCCCTTCCATCTCGTCCCAGTCCATCGCTAGATCGCCCGCCCTCTCGACCCAATCTCTTCTCCCCTCTTCCCTCGCGCCACCTCCCACCCCACCCCCACCCCCATCCACATTTGAGTTCTCCGTGTCACAGAAACAATTTTGTCACTAAGGCCGCCTGTTAGCCCCCTTACAGTGTCTCTTAAGAGCGCCGCATTCACCGCGCAATGTGGCACGTCAGCTGTCCGTGGAGTTGACGGACGGTTGCTTCGCGCCCCAGTAGCTGTCGCCGCGACGCCCCCCCGGCCCCTTCGCGTGGCCGTCTGCTTCCTCACTCCAGCTAATGCGTCAGCCCTGTCGATAAAACGTGAACCTCTTCCCAGCCAAGTCGTTGACTCTCATTCGACATGTGATGCCTCTCTTAGCGTAACGCTCTTGTGAGATTATTTCATCCACACTGCGCCGTGTCTCCTGGGGATATTATATATAATAAGTAAATATATATATATATATATTATTATGCTAGTATACGTCGTCTGATTTGTATATATTATATCTGTATTTGATTGACCACACACTAGAATGGGGAAGCGATCCCTGACGCACGACGGACGTTTCTGTCCGTCCTGGCCATGCTCAAGTTGATTGTGGACTCCCAGGACGGTCCAGATTGGTCCGGACGACCGTAAACGGTATTCGTCCCCTTCACTTTTAGTGTGTGAAGTAGGTCAACATATTTCAGGCCACGTTTTGGACTCCTCGTTGCTATATATGTTATGGTTGTGTTACCACTGACTTGATAAACGTCGTGGTTTTGGTCACATCATCCCACCTTTATTCAAGCACAACTGTCGCCACCGCGTTATATTGATCACCGGTTAATGCAGGAGCTGCCATAAATGGGATGTAGCACCTATGTAAGTCAATGCAGTATACCTCATTATTTTAAAGTAACAAAATATGAACAAAAATAGTGAAAAATGTGATCTAGATCCATAAGTTTACCTTCAGGCAAACAAGGGGTTTGAGGCGGCTGTCTTCTCGCTCGGTGGATCTCGAATGGCCTTGTTAGTGGATATCTTCATCAAGGGTTATCGGTCCCTGTCTGGAGCGTTCAACAGACTTGCATGTCCATGATTCTATAAGCACATATAATTACACGCTTTCTTTATCTATGTGTAGATGCCAAATGAAGTAACAAATCGATGCGACTAGTAAATTCTCGAAACGAGAAAAGCACAAAGTGTATTACAGAGGGGACGAGTATTATACAACACATTGTAATAAGCTGGGGGAAATAAAATTATCCCCTTACTAACAGGTATAACGATTAGCCTGTAGTAACAGAACACAGCTGTAAGTTGGAATACTATGTAAACTGTATAGTTGTGGAACTACAAAAACATAGGTCCAGGCAGCACTGAGGCTGGACAGAGGGGGATTGGACCCCTGAGGCTGGACATCAGGGGTTTGGACCCCCTGATGCTGGGACATCAGGGGGGGGGGGGATTCGGACCCTGAGCTGGACATTAGGGGGGTTGACCCTGACTGAAATTAGTGGGGCTGAGAGGACATTAGGGGGTCCATTTGGACCCCTGAGGCTAGACATCAGGGGATTGGACTTCTGGGACTGGGACGTCAGGGGATTGGACAACCAGGAAAGCTGGACCTCAGAAGATCTGGAAAGTCATGTCTGGTACATCACTCGTCCCCTTAGGTGAGAAATTATCAATTTCCATCATCATCTCAAACACAAACACTCAGAAAACGTGAGGGTACACACACTGGACATCAAAACACCTGAACACACTGGGTACACAAAACTGATAACGAACAGTGGGACACAGGACCAGAGAAAAACATAGATACCTCCCTCTCATTGTAATGATAATGAATGTGTCGATGGCGACCAATATTGTTGAGCAATTTGCCGTGGAGGAACCCGCGCTGACTGGTCCAAGTGTCAGTCAGCAGGAGCGTCGGAGGGTCATTAATCAGTCGAGGTGTGATGGTTGTCACTTTTAAGGGTAAAGAAAAAAAATAGGTGGAGGAAAAAAAAAGTGGTCAATGATTGAGCTAATTTTGGTGGGGGGGACCTAGCCTGAGTTGGTGGTTGAGGGGGAAGCGTTGATGAGTCTGAATTGTGTTATGTCTTCTGGTTGTGTGTGTGTTGGTGTTGAGGATTCTCCCGTTGTGTGTCTCTGGTCTTATGTAGATGAGATTCCCGTTGTGTGTGTGTCTCTGTAGTTAAGTATGGCTGTATAGCTGGCATTATGAGCTTCCCGTTAGGTCCCCTCTGTGGTTGTTGTGGCCTATTCGCTCCCTAACTCGGGCAGCGCGGGTTGTCGAGATGAGCACTATGACACTCACCAGTAGGCCCTCGACCTGTCCCTGTCTCTGCCGCTTGTGAGTGGCACAGGGGTAATTGATGAGCAGGAAGTGCCACACATCCTCGAGTGAGTAGGCCACAGGTGCACCCGTATCCAGCCTGGCGAGAGACAGAGAAGGGAGGGGCAGGCTGACGGGAGGCAGGCACCACCAAAGACCAGGAAGCGGGAGCGGTTACACTGTCACAACGAGACATAGTTATTGCTATATAAGTCTCGCTTTAGACTTAATTATCCGATGATTCTAGGGTCACCTGTGTGGGGGTTTATTTAAGCTCTTAGGTAATTGATAGGCTCCAAGAAACAGTTATTATAAGGTAAACTTGCAATACAATATTACACTTATCAGTACATCGCCGATTTTATAATTGTTAAAAAAATAACCACACAAAATGCCTACTAAATATGGACCTTAAGTCATTTTGATTTAAACATTTCGACCCAAGTAAGCCACCCTTGAATACTCTGACATATGATCTCTTGTACACCCAAAAAAAATATATATATAATATATATATAGTATATATATTATATATATATATAGTATATATATCATTAGATACTTATGCATTTACACATCTTATCATTCAGTCTTATATCTCTCTCATCCGACTTTCCAGGCTGGGTTTCCATATGTTGTCTTTGAGCGCGTCTGTCGGTACGCGAAACAAGGAAATCGAACTGGAGTATTATCGCTCGTGTGGCAGTGGGCGGGGAGGGAGATACCGTCGCCAGGATTCCCAAACCCCGGGTTCTTGTTCATTGCTTTTCACACCATTTTCTTCTTTTCCATTTTCCCTCTGCGTGTTTCTTGTGTTGAGAACAGGAACGAGGGAGGAAGTATGTAATGGATTACTCTTAGTATGGTCTCTGGTTCTCCTTTATCGCGTTCTTTGTGTAGTGATAAAGAGCATCCCCCTCGCTGTAATGGGACCTGACGGAATTATGAGTCATAACACATGTTAGTATTGTTACGCGTAAAATCTCTCAAGCACACCACACAACACTACACTCACCTCTCTCTTCTCTTTCTTCCCCCTTACTGTCTCTCTCTCCTCCTTCTCCTCTCGCGCTCTCCTGCTCTCCGTGCCATCTCTCTCCTCGTTCGCAGCGCTCGCATTCATCTTCTGCGTCGCCGTCTCTCTCTCTGATCCTCTCCCTCTCTCTCGTTTTGTTTAATTTCGTTTAAACAACCACTCTTAAAGAGGAAGGAGGGTAGATTATATATAACACAGGTCGAAAGGAGAAGGTAGGAAAAGAAGGAAGGAAAAAGAAAGATAGAAAGAGAGAACGAAAGAAAAAGTAGGAAGAAGGACACTTAAAGAAAAAATGAACAAGAAACGTGTAACAAAGTCCAGGAACACAGAACCGTCCAGATAAACAGGAGCAGACACACACACGGGGGAGATAAAATTAGTCTCCAAGAGAGGAGAAAGAAGGTAATCTCCGCAACACGTGACCCAAATGAGGCCAATATAAAAGTGCTACTGGTCAGCTTTTACCTCTGTCACCCCTTGTACCTCTGTCAGCAGAACCTCTATCATTGACCAGAAACCTCTGTCACCCTGTACCGCTGTCAGGCCAGAACCTCTGTCAGCCAGCCTGCAGTTGACAGGTGCGGGGCCAACATCAACATGATATATGTATGTGGTGATTGATTTGAGACAGAATCCGTATGGGACCAGAAACCCGTCAATCGGAAGCGCGCGTGAAGACGTTAGAATTGACAGAGCGAAGTGATGAGATTTTTGACTGGTTAAAATAAGGATAGTTAAGATCAAAATGAGGACAATTAAGATACAAATAAGGATAATTATAATATAAGTTAATAAATAATTTATTATATTGATCTTCATGATGATAAGGGCTGTAACGGAACTTAACGATGCTGTCTTGTAAGTTTTGTTCGCTAAAAGTCGAGACGATATTTAATTATGTAGGAGAGACATTTAGCTTCTCTTAATTTAGTTTTGACTTCCAGGAACTGAAGAGGAACGCTATTCACTTCCTCATAAATTATATTGATCTTTACTTGGATGGCGTTTAATGTTCCGGGAATGAGATTAAACTCGCTGCAAGAATGTGACTGAATCCTACAGAACCGTCAGCCTCGCTAAGTTACGCATGTATATAAAAAGAAACGAGAGAGAGAGAGAGAGAGAGAGAGAGAGAGAGAGAGAGAGAGAGTTCTTTAACCCAGTGTGGTAGAATCGGGCCGACACCCCATGTGAAGGAGACTCAGAGGCCAAGCATTACTTACACGCCGGCGGAGGTGTGAAGCGAATCAGTGTGCCTCTCCCTGCCTCTCACCGGGACAAAGGAGCAGTAAATAATAATCAACACTAACAATGTGGCTGCATTGGTGGGGGTTGTGGAGGGGGAAGGGGAAGGCGCCGAGGGTCGAGACACTGTGCTCAGACATCACCAAACTCAGCCACGAACTCACGTCCAGTTGCCATCTTATTTCGACCAACTGGCTATCTCGAATTAATAATTTTTGAGTTTGGTCTGGAGGAGGAGGAGGAGGAGTTGCCGAAGGACGTGTGGCCTGCTGGGAAGCATCGTCGCCTAGCTTAAGTATAACGGGAAATCTGCTGTCCCTTGGATAGATGTTATCTCCCTCTTGAGTCAGCAGTTTGGAAAATTGTCACTAGATGGCACCTCGTCACTCCCTCTCCCCCCCCCCCCTCCATCCTTATCCCAACTGTGCAGTTACCAGGATTCATAACAGCGATGGACCGAAATGTTGATTTTTTTTTTTGTAGCTAAGACGATCATTTTTGTCCCTTCTCGATGCATCTGTTCTTAAACAAGTTTATTTACCATTCCTCTTGATCAAATTTCGAGTTAAGGCTCTTGGAAGATGGTAATGCTACGTCGCTTGCAGAGCACTGCCGCTGAGCCTTGGCGATACTGCCGATCCTGTTGAGCCCAGAGTCGGAGGACATGCTGAGAAGTGACATTTATACCAAGTTTCTTCACACCTTCAAGACACTGCGGGACATAAATTTCAGAGACAAAATTTCTGCACGTACGTTCAACGGACGCCCTTTTCGCCCTCTGCGCTCCACGGGCATTTTCAGCCTTAAGGCCAGTCAGCGAGAAGGGCTCAACTCCTCTCCGAAGAGCCCATGGCTGTTGGGCGCCTTTTTCCATGCGAGACTTACTCTCTTTGGGTACAGCGCCCCGCAGTCGATGTCAGCCAAGGGTTAAACGTTGTTTGAAATGTTAAAATGAAGCGGGTCTGATCTGTGTATTATAACCGAGCAGGGCGTGGGAACGGTAGGGAGGGGGAGATGGCCGTAGTTACGTGATCTCTCGCCAGCCACGGAGAATAAAGGTGGATAAAGGGAAGGAGATAAATAAAAGGCAAAGAATAGGGTGAATGGCGAGGAATAAAGAAGGGGTAAATAAGACCCACAATGGAGCACAAATGAAAGGGATGACTGAGGAAACGCTTCCCTACCCCCCCCCCTCTCCCTCCCTCACCCGCCCCCCTTTAAAAGGGATGAAAACATAACATTCAAAGGGCAGTCTATGCCGTCTATTGGTGATGTCATTTATACCCTACTAGGTGAATGGGGCCAGAAAAGGGTAGGCACAAAGACTGCAGCATCTCTCTCAGCGGGTTTTTACAATACCACTCGTGCGTTTGTTTCGCTGCCCCGAAGACCGAGAAGTGAGCCGATTAGTGCCAGCAAAGAGTCTCGACTAGGAACTCAGTGTTTGGAAAGAATTTGGACTAGGAACTCTTTTTTTTTCCTGGGTGAAGTCTGGATTAGGGACTCATTGCGTGGGTGAAGTCTGGATTAGAGACTCAGTGCTTGGGTGAAGTCTTGATTAAGGATTCGGTGCCTGGGGTAAAGTCTGGTTTAAGGACTCTGCCTCTGTGAAATCTGGATTAGGTACTCGGTGTCTGGCCAGAGTATCGATTAACTATTTGCGTACGGCGGAGACTGCATTCTCTATTCAGGTAGAGAATGTTCGTATCTGATATATAATAGAGTCAGTTACCTGCAGCATGAAGCATGTGTCGCTTTATGGTATTTCAGTGTGTCTGATGGGATTATGTCTTCTGTGTTACAGCTGTGTCTCAGGTGGTGTAGGTATGTATCTTGCGTGATACGTCTGCGTTATGGGTCTTGATGTCTCTGTGTCTCTGAGGGGGAGTGGGGGAGGGGGGTTATGTGTCGCTAAGAGAGTATATTTTTGTCTCTGGTGTAGTTTATTTGCCCTGTGGGATATGCCTGTGTCGCGTGTAATATACCCGTGATATTATACTGATGCAGTATACCGGAGCATCTCATGTTGTGTAGCATCTGGTGCTACCTCGGACGTAGCATTCTTGGCAGTGTCTATGTGTGGTGTGGTACGCCTGCGTCCAGTGCAACATGCCTGTATTGCAGGTGTAGCATATCTGCCTGTAGTATACCTTTGTATAGTGTAGTGTACCTCAGGAATACTATACCTGTTTTGGGGTAATGTATCCTATCTGGCTTGTGTGTTTGAACTGTATTTTTTGTATAAACTTACCTGAATTTTTGGTGGCATATACTTGTCCGTTTTATATCGTATACTTGTATACGATATAAAACCTCTGTGCAGCTTGGTAGACAGCGTGTGTTCCAGGGCAGCTTGGGTAGACAGCGTGTGTTCCAGGGCAGCTTGGGTAGACAGCGTGTGTTCCAGGGCAGCTTGGGTAGACAGCGTGTGTTCCAGGGCAGCTTGGGTAACAGCGTGTGTTCCAGGGCAGCTTGGGTAGACAGCGTGTGTTTCCAGGGTAGCTTGGGTAGACAGTGTGTGTTCCAGGGGAGCTTGGGTAGACAGTGTGTGTTCCAGGGTAGCTTGGGTAGACAGTGTGTGTTCCAGGGTAGCTTGGGTAGACAGTGTGTGTTCCAGGGTAGCTTGGGTAGACAGTGTGTGTTCCAGGGCAGCTTGGTAGACAGCGTGTGTTCCAGGGTAGCTTGGGTAGACAGTGTGTGTTCCAGGGTAGCTTGGGTAGACAGCATGTGTTCCAGGGCAGCTTGGGTAGACAGTGTGTGTTCCAGGGCAGCTTGGGTAGACAGCGTGTCTTCCAGGACAGCTTGGGTAGACAGTGTGTGTTCCAGGGCAGCTTGGGTAGACAGCGTGTCTTCCCAGGACATGACGAAGGTCAAGATCTGCTACTGAGAGAGTCGCTAGGAAGCAAGGGTCAGCATTCATCAAGAATTTCCCATTCACTGACGAAAACTAGACATCTTTTCTTAATATTGGCGGTGTTGCTTACATTAATTCAACAATTATGAGCCCTGAAGCACTACTAGGTTGTTTATAGCAATATTAACCTTGGGTTATGACGTTTCGTCGAAGCCCATAAACTGTTAAATAATTGTAAACAAAGCTGCCTAATTAAGGAAAGATGTACATGTTTCGTAAATGGTCGGGTAAATGCTTATTGAATCTATAAAGCCAGACTTTAACTCATACTCATTCTAAGAATAAAGAACACTAGGTGTTTTATCTAATGAGCACAAGGCATACGTAAATAAATAACTCTCTGTTCAAATTCATTTAGTATTCTCGTACGCTCTCAGAGCTATTGACACAAAAGCCTGATCCTGCAAATGCAGCTCGCTTTCTTGCTCCTTTGCAACGCGAAGATATAAATACTCCTGAAGCGTATCTACATCCGTGGCAATAATATTCTGGCCTCCACAAGAGCCTGATCATCCATCTCTGCACTCCGCCACGGGAGACTTCAATGAAACAACACAAGTGAGCTTCACCAGCGTCCGAGCGCTTTTACCCTCCCCATCCCCCCCTTGGCTCTTGACTCAGACTAAAGGCTCCTAACCAACCACCCCCTTGCCTCCTTGGCACCTTGACTCACACTAAAGGCTCCTTACCCACCATCCCTTGCCTCCTTGGCTCCTTGACTCACACTAAAGGCTCCTTACCCACCACCCCTTGCCTCCTTGGCTTCTTGACTCACACTAGAGCCTCCTTACCCACCACCCCTTGCCTCCATGGCTCCTTGACTCACACTAGAGGCTCCTAACCCACCCCCCCTTGCCTCCTTGGCTTCTTGACTCACACTAGAGGCTCCTAACCCACCACCCCTTGCCTCCTTGGCTCCTTGACTCACACTAGAGCCTCCTTACCCACCACCCCTTGCCTCCTTGGCTTCTTGACTCAGACTAGAGGCTCCTAACCCACCACCCCTTGCCTCCTTGTCTCAGTCTGCAGGCTCCTCTCACACTGGTTCCTTGGCTATATAGATGAGAACAACAAAATTTGTAATGCACAGTATGTTAAATTGATGATGCGTCTTGAAAGAGTGGATGGGGTTTACGGCTGCCGCTTAACGAGCCTGTGCTGAGTACG
>WNGS01004374.1:13900615-13920016 GCA_020271785.1 Procambarus virginalis
TCAGCCCCCTACCTGGAGCATCGTGTGCACTCAGCCCCCCACCTGGAGCATCGTGTGCACTCAGCCCCCACCTTGAGCATCGTGTGCACTCAGCCCCCCACCTAGAGCTCTTGTGCACTCAGCCCCCCCACCTGGAGCTCTTGTGCACTCAGCCCCCCACCTGGAGCATCGTGTGCACTAAGCCACCCACCTTGGAGCATCGTGTGCACTCAGCCCCCCACTAGAGCCTCTGTGCACTCAGACCCCCCCACCTGGAGCCTCTTGTGCACTCAGCCCCCCACCTGGAGCCTCTTGTGCATCGAGGCTGCACTCTCACTTCACCACAGCCAACACTCGAACAGACGTACATACATAACCTCCGAGGTATGAACTACCGAGTAACAAGTTAATTATACCACGCAACGCGGGTGCTCTTGTCATTATATTAGGGGAGTGGGAGTACTCACCTAGTTGTTTCTCGCGGGGGATGAGCTGCGGCTCTTGGGTCCCTCCTCTTAACCAATATCCATCAACTGGTGTGTATAGGTTCCAATGTCTTCTGGGCTGTGTCATATCTATATTTAATCGTGTGTATATATAATGAGCTTGTTTTCAAAACTTTGCTTGTTAGCTCGTTCTGTGTGTTGCTACAAATTATATAATGCCATTTTAGCTCATTTAGGTACTTAATTGCATTTATGTAGTTCGTCTACTTTGTTCATGAACTACTTATGCTAAATAGTCTATCTTTGTCGTATCTATTCTCTTGAGTATTTTGTATGTGGTTATCATGTCTAACTCATGTTTAACTTCTATAGTCTTGCTCGTAACTCATACTTCTCAGTTTGGGACTAGTCTAACAGCATGTATCTGAATTTTCTACAGCTTCGTTTGTGTTTAACGAATTAGAAATTCCACCACGCTGCCGCAGCCTATTCCAGAATGTGTCTGATATAAACGGTATACAAGATTCCGAACGACTTGGATCCGATTCTAACGACAGTTGTTATATGACCCAACCTTCCGTATGCAGTTCATGAGCTCACTCGACGTGGGCCTCTGGTGACAGGTTCTATGTTATGGCAGTCCTCCAAGTATCTTTCTCTGTCCGCTCCCAGAAGGATGTGTGGTCTCCTCTTTAATACTTTGTGTCCGTCGGAGTGCTGGAGGAAGGGGGTAGGGAAGAGGTGTTGGAGAAAGGGAGGGAAGAGGGTGTTGGAGAAAGGGGGTAGGGAGAGGGAGTTGGAGGAAGGAGAAGGGAAGAGGATGTTGGAGAAAGGGAGTAGGAAGGGATTTGGAGAAGGGAGAGGGAAGAGGGTGTGGGGAAGAGGGTGAGAGGGGGAGGGCTGTTATAGTCAAAGAGTTCCACAGGAGTTAATTAATTTCCCCGTATGTGTTGTCTGTGATGATTAGCTTACATTATGCACACATTGATCCTAATTCCAAGTATATTACACTTAATTATAATGCGTTTTAAGGGTTGTTATTTTCAATGCATATACAATATATATACATTGCCCCCCCGCTTGACTGGTGTTCAGTATACTGTTCATACAGTCTCTGCAACAAGCTTTCAATCATTCATATCGAGCAAGAAATGTACAGTAACTTTCGTGAATATGTAATGTAAAAATGTTTGCAGTATCATGCTATTTAAACCTTTGAAAGTGGTCCCTGATGCCTGGAAACAAGAGCGAATCATTAAGAAACCCGCCGAACAACCCGAGATGCAGTAGGCTCTCCACCCACGTATAACTGGCAGAAACCTGCGCTCTGGTCATAAATAGTGTTGATGCCACCCACAGATTAACTCTAACCGTCTCTATGCAACGCTTTCCGAAAACTCGAACTCCCTTTCCGCGGCGGTCGCGTCACAATTGGAAAGTTGGATCCTATTTGAAGAGCTTATTACTCGCACTATTGTCCTGAGCTGGGATTGGTCAGTCGCTAATTACTGGCGCGGAACAGATTTTTTTTTTTAGAATTATATGCCGTCCATTTCTCTGAATTTTGCACAATTAGTGAGAAAATTGGCCAAATTTATGACCATTTTAAGACTAGTTAAATTGGTGTATTAAAAATTATATTATTTCTTTATAATATCAATAACTGGAGGGCTATGTTGGGTAATATATATTAATTAATATATATTTCACTAGTACAGTATTACCAGAGAAACGATCTACATCGTTTGAGTAATCAAGACGAGTGCAAGGGGGATATACTTCATCATCAGTGCTAACACAAACAACATAATTACTCAACAAATTTAGCTAAAAATCGTACATAAAAAGTTAATTTTTTATTTATTTTATTAATCAATGTATACCCATTAAAAATATATATAAAACCTTTAAAATATCCATTAAAAAGACACTACAAGAAAAACTAAATAAAAATATTCAAAGTAAAACTAAAAAATAATGCACAACGCAGATAAAAAGAATATAATAACATATATACCTCGAGAAGGCAAAAATGAGTGGGTTATCTTGAGGTTATCTTGAGATGATTTCGGGACTCTTTTTTTTTTTTTTAGTGTCCCCGCGGCCCGGTCCTCGACCAGGCCTCCACCCCTAGGAAGCAGCCCGTGACAGCTGACTAACACCCAGGTACCTATTTTACTGCTAGGTAACAGGGGCATAGGGTGAAAGAAACTCTGCCCATTGTTTCTCGCCGGCGCCTGGGATCGAACCCAGGACCACAGGATCACAAGTCCAGCGTGCTGTCCGCTCGGCCGACCGGGTGAAGGACTCAGGACTACATCTCCCTCATCTACTGAGTCCTCCCCTCAGTAGATGAGGTGAGGGACTCGGAATGGTTCAACACACAGGTCTCATTTTCGCACATAGAAATTCCAATATATTGAGGTCTAGATGACGAGATTTTGGAAGGGAAAAAATAGTTAAAAAATATATATATTATGTAGTAAGGAGAGTCATTTCCTCACAGTGATCTCCTGGACCACAGCAGCTTTGGCCTAAGTGGCAGACCTTGTCGGTGTGAGGTATAGACTCATGTGCTCACAGAGGCGGTGTTCGAAGGCTTCGTGAGGTATATCTCACGTTTCGAACGGTCGTGTGGGGTATACCTGAAGTGTACGGAAACGTGAGACCAGGCGTTTCGTTCGGTACAGGAATCATACCCGGGATCACCTAGTTGGGAAGGAGTATATTCTCCGTAACGTTTGTTTTGAACAAATTGAAGTATATATCTATATATATATATATATAAATATATATATATATATATATATATATATATATATATATATATATAAAATATATATATATATATATATATATATATATATATATATATATATATATATATACGTCAATTTGTTAAATACACACACACACACACACACACACACACACACACACACACACACACACACACACACACACACACACACACACACACACACACACACTCACAATGTCAACAAAAGCCAAAGTTCATCAACACATCCCACTCCAAAATTCTCTTGACTGTCCCAAACCGCCTCCTGCTACGCGGCGCCGCCGAGAAATATATCCTGATAAAAGGACAAAATAGGTCCAAACACGCGAGAAAATGGACATATTATATCCATTAGGAAAACCGGAAGAGGGCCTCACCTCCTCATCCTCCCCCCCCTAACCCACGACTCCAAAATTATCCCCCTACCTCCCGTTTACCATGCAGCTACCCAACCCAGCACCTTTACCCATACCCTTCTTATCCATCCCCCTTACCTATCCCCTCCCTTACCCATCCTTCTCTTACCCAGCCCCCCTTACCCTCCCCCCCTCAACCATTTATTCATCTAACAACGTTTCTTAGCCTCATACACCTGCTACAAAAACCCATGTACTGACAACACCCATGTACTGACAACACTCATGTACTGACAACACCCATGTACTGACAACACTCATGTACTGACAACACCCATGTACTGACAACACCCATGTACTGACAACACCCATGTACTGACAACACCCATGTACTGACAACACCCATGTACTGACAACACCCATGTACTGACAACACCCATGTACTGACAACACTCATGTACTGACAACACCCATGTACTGACAACACCCATGTACTGACAACACCCATGTACTGACAACACCCATGTACTGACAACACCCATGTACTGACAACACTCATGTACTGACAACACCCATGTACTGACAACACTCATGTACTGACAACACCCATGTACTGACAACACTCATGTACTGACAACACTCATGTACTGACAACACCCATGTACTGACAACACCCATGTACTGACAACACCCATGTACTTATAACACCCATGTACTGACAACACCCATGTACTGACAACACTCATGTACTGACAACACCCATGTACTGACAACACCCATGTACTGACAACACCCATGTACTGACAACATCCATGTACTGACAACACCCATGTACTGACAACACTCATGTACTGACAACACTCATGTACTGACAACACCCATGTACTGACAACACCCATGTACTGACAACACCCATGTACTTATAACACCCATGTACTGACAACACTCATGTACTGACAACACTCATGTACTGACAACACCCATGTACTGACAACACTCATGTACTGACAACACCCATGTACTGACAACACCCTTGTACTGACAACACCCATGTACTGACAACACCCATGTACTGACAACACTCATGTACTGACAACACCCATGTACTGACAACACCCATGTACTGACAACACCCACGTAACAATACTTTGCGATGAACTGTTAAATGAATTAATTACAGTGTTTTCCCAAATAAAAAGTTTTCCATACATTCAATTCAGATGCAAAAGTATTGCAAATTTGCCAATAATGTCGAGACAATAATAATAATAATAATAATAATAATAATAATAATAATAATAATAATAATAATACAAATAAAAATAAGAAAAATAGTTTTTTTCACTTCTTGCTTTCCTCCTTCCTACCTCTTTCCTTTCCTTTATCCTCTCTCCAGTCATTCCTTATTTTTGCTTTCCCTCTTTCGTTAACTCCCTCCCTCCGTCCCTCATCTCCCTCCCTTCCTCCGTCCCTTCCTCCCACCAGCACCATGAGATAGATCCCTGATAACCACTCAGGAGCCGACTTGTTTTGCTTGGAGCCAATACGATCGCGTTTAGATAAGGGAATTAGATCACCCTCTGAGGAGGATTCAAAGGATTACAGGAATAGGATTAGGTTCTATTCTTCAGACGAGTCGTCCCACCCCTGGGATGACAGGGACGGGCATCCCAGGATGGGACGCTGTTCCCTCCCAACGTTTTTGGGAGAGAAGAATTATTGGTGAAGTTTGGAGTGGTTCACAGCTGAGCGTTGGTTCACTAGGCTTCAGGGTATGTTCACTGGAGCTTCGAAGCGGTTCAGGGAAGCTTACTGTGATTCATAGGATCGGGAGGGGGGTAAGGAGATGAAAGGGGTGGTGACTCACAGGCAAAAAAAAAGGTATTCACAGCTTCTGGAGTGGTTTGGGGAGGGAGAAGGGAATAAGTGGGTATTAAGTTGTTCAAAGTTTGGTATGAGGGAGAGAAGATATACACCTGAAAATATTGTGTTTTTATCAGAAAAATATTAGAAACACCTGAGAATATTGTGTTTATGCTTCTCTTGTTGGGAATTAGGACATGTGTCGTGTTCACAGCCCTCATGTGGCCTGCTCTCTCTCTCTCACCCGGCTTGTGTTGTTCTCATACTTTACTGAGAGGGTGATGAGTGGTGTTGAAGGGTTGATGAGGGGTGTTGAGGGTGTGATGAGTGGTGTTGAGAGGTGGTGAGTAGTGTTGAGGGGGTGATGAGTGGTGTTGAGGGGTGATGAGTGGTATTGAGGGTGTGGGTGAGTGGTGATGAGGGTGCAATGGGTGTTGCATAGACTGATGAGTGTTGAGCAAGTGATAAGTGTGTTCTTGAAATGAAGTGTGTTGTTATGGGATGATGATTGCAGATGAAGGGCTTATAATTGTTGAGGGGGATGATGAGTAGCGTTGATTGGATGAAGTAATAAAGTAGAAACTACATCTCTCATTTAATTTAAAACACACATATCGAGCAGAAAAAGGCTCGAGGCTTGCTCAATTACATGACCATCAAGTGTGGAATCCAAGAGCAGAAAGTCAGCCCTACTTACTACATTAGATACGAACAGTTAGACAAAAAAATATTCCAGCACACATACAATCAACACTTAAAAACAACATACACAACAACATACATACACAAAAAAAATGAAGTACAAATCGTTGGAGAATGACTGCTCGAACTCCCATACTTGTATACCCCATCAATTCCAGTGCAAGATTTAGATGAATGGTCCATCAACCTGCGATTGCGTCGAGCTCTCTCTCTCTCTCTCTCTCTCTCTCTCTCTCTCTCTCTCTCTCTCTCTCTCTCTCTCTCTCTCTCTCTCTCTCTCTCTCTCTCTCTGTCATTTGCATAATCCATACACACACATACGACGTTTTGCTGTAGTGAAATACATTTTTTATTGATTCAAACCACCCCCAACCGCTGCGTTCCTTCTGACATCCGGTCATTAATTCCTTTCTACAAGCAGTTCATCGATAAACATTAACTGTTGAACTTAACGCGCAGTCGTTTGGGCTATAATCCAGTGCTATATAGTCTAAATGGCTTGGCACTTTTCCCTGATAGTTCCCTTCCCCCAGGCTGTGCTTGTTCCAACCCGTCCTCGACTCAAGTCCATTACATCCAGCGGTCGACCCCAAAGACGCAAGTCATAAATTTTGACATGCTGTTCATTCAAAACAGGAATTTTCTCAAATATTAATTAATATTATAATATATTAGCATATCGTGCATATATAGGCATAGGTTAGGTTAGGTGTTTAGGTTCTGTTGGCGATTATTTGCATTTGTAGTACGTGGATGAAGTATTTACAAGTATTTGTCGCGGTTCGTAAAGAACTCATCTGCAAACCCCTCTTCGAGAAATATTCGAACGTGATCAATTGGGAATCTTGGATAAACCATTGTTTCGTTCATAAATAGAGAGTTGCAATTCTAACATAGGATAGAGAGCGAAGCACTACAAAAAAAGTCAAGCATAAGCATATGTAAATCACATGTAAATAAATGGTTTCTCCTTCATAAAAAAAAGTAGTCAAGCGGATGGATTATTGAGCATTTGATCAATGTTTATTAGGAAAGGGTTTAATTACTCCATCCTTAAAACACTGATCAAATTCAGTTAATCCAACCGTGCTACTTAAGAATGATAAACAGTGCCAGGATTACAAAAGTATTTAGGAATGAGTACCAATAATTGAAAGGCACTTAGAGATGAGTGTAAGGAATAAGCAACACTTGAAAAAGGAGATTAAGGAATAAGATTAAAGGATAAGGTAGATTTAGGATAAGGATCCAAGATTAAAGCGCCCTTTGGGTTGTAATGTCAACTGTAAGGAACACTCCAGGTAGAAGTGGCAGGATTAAATTGCACCTGGATAGTAATGGTAGGATTAAGGCGCACTTCACGAGGAGCTTAAGGGTTAAGAAGCACTTGACGATATGTTTAAGGATTAAGGAACACTTCACGATGTACTTAAGGGTTAAGGAGCCCTTGACTATGTGTTTAAGGATTAAAAAGCACTTGTGGAAAAGAACTAGGACTTAGAAGCACTTCAGGCGTAAAACGTTTAAGAAACACAAGGATTCGGCAGCAGTTGTAATTTTAATACCAGGGTTAAGAAGCACTTGAACTAAGTACAAGGGCTAAAGGACACTTAAAATAAGTGCAAGGATTAAGGGGCAGTTGAAAGGAGTGTAAAAGTTAAGATTTTGATAACTTTAACTTTAAGCTAGGACTTTGATAACAATCCTAGGAACATATAGTTCTTAAAAGTAAAGTACCTGAATAGAGAAACACTTAAGAAGAGTGTTTCTGAAATTAAAAGAACACTTGTCAGAGCTTTTGACAAGAATAACCAAAAAAAGCACTTAAAAGAAAAGAGATTTTATTATGGATTACTTGGTGAGTATTTCTAGGATTAAAAAATCGCCTTTCAATCGCGGAAAAACGATTAAGGAACAATGTTAATAGTTATAATGTAAAGTTATAATTCCTCATGCTCCCCTTCCCCTCCGGAGTGCTCCATAAAAGGATTAAGGAGCATCTAGGCCAGGAATGCTAGTAAAAAGGAACACTTTAGGGGGAGTGTTGCGATTAGGTAACACTTTAGAGGCGCTCCAGGATTTAAGGGACATTTAAATTGAGAGGTTTAGGTTAAGGAACGCTTGAGGGAGGAGTATATGAGTGTGTGAGTGAGTGAGTGAGTGAGTGAGTGAGTGAGTGAGTGAGTGAGCGAGCGAGCGAGTGAGTGAGTGAGTGAGTGAGTGAGTGAGTGAGTGAGTGAGTGAGTGAGTGAGTGAGTGAGTGAGTGAGTGAGTGAGTGAACGAGTGAGCCAGTGAGCATATGAATCATTGAGTGAGCGAGTAAGCTGAGAATTTACGCTGTGCAGAATTGCGTGTGTCATCGTATTGATTTAGAAAATAGCGTGAATTTATGTATGAATATTTAGGCACGTTTTGAAGGTGTGACGACCCCGTGTGTGACGACCCCGTGTGTGACGACCCCGTGTGTGACGACCCCGTGTGTGACGACCCCGTGTGTGACCCCTTAGTGCGCATGTTGCGTGCACTAGCACCTTAGTCACCCTTGTCGAAAGCTTTCGCGAAATCTGTGTACATAATATTTGCATTGTGCCTGATTTCCCTGGCCTCTAAGGCCTTGTCATAGTGGTCTAGCCGTTGTGTGAGGCCCGGAGCGTCCTGTTATGGACCCCACGTGTTGTCCAGGGCTGTGTAGACGCTGTGTCGCCCTGTGTTTTGGGATCTTACTTCCTATAGCATCCTTGCAAAGATTTTATATCTGATTTTAACCCTCTCGGTTAGTTTGTTCTTGCTTTATTTCCGTATTTTTTGCCTTTGCTTTATGTTCGCCTTTTCGCAGCGTGTCGATGGCTGCTTCAAAGCCGAGTGAGGCAAAGGTTTCCTTTTGTTTACCTTGCGTTGGTGCCGAGGATCAATGACCCCCGCGGCCCGGTCTGTGACCAGGCCTCACAGCTTGACGTATAAATCACTGGCCAATTAATTGGTCAGAAATCCTTCAGAGGTGTTTATCAAGTTCTCTTTTGAACACCGTGAGAGGTCAGTTAGTTATGTCTTACAAGGTGATAGATTCAATGAAGGTATTACATACATGACAAATTAATTTGGATCATCGATCTTCAGTGTGTTCAGGACTTGACTGAAAACAGAACCGCATATCTCTCAGTACGTCACTGAATTCACTGTTGTCATCTGCGAAAGTTCCATATCCCTTGTCCCAGTGCTAGATGGTCATTTTGTTCTAGATTTTGCAGAGGAGAAAATGTATTTTGGGCTCCTCTCTATATCACTGATGGTCTTTTGCTCATTTGTTTAACTCTAATGAATTTTATATGAATATTGTAGCTTTAAGCCGATCTTTGGCATATACAAACGAAGTTATCGTATATGTGGAAAGAAGAGAGTTATCAGCGGAAAGCGCCAAGCCATTACGACTATATAGCACTTGGAAGGGGGTCAGGATAAAGATTTGGGATGGGACGGGGGAAAGGAATGGTGTCCAACGGTCCCAACATCCCAACCTGGATGGTCGGGGATTGAACGCCAACCTGGAGGAAGAGAGACCGTCGCTCTACCGTCCAGCCACAAGTGGTTGGGTCGTATATGTGGAGATGGTTGGTTTTAATGTGGAGATACTTGGTTAATACTTAATATCTGTGGGTCCAATGGTGTGGAGGGGGAAGAAGGTGTCCTACTTTGTGTCCTGTCCTTAGATTTACAGGTCTTTGACATTTCTGAAGCTGCATTTTCATTTGGCTGTTATCTTGAGATGATTTCGGGGCTTAGAGTCCCCGCGGCCCGGTCCTCGACCTGGCCTCCACCCGCAGGAAGCAGCCCGTAGCAGCTGTCTAACTCCAGGTACCTATTTACTGCTAGGTAACAAAGTCATCAGCGTCAAAGAAACATTTTGGCCATTTGTCTCCGCCTTCACCGGGGATCGAAACCGGAACCTCAGGACTACGAATCCGAAGCGCTGTCCACCCAGCTGTCAGGCGCCCTAATACAATGTTCATCATTGTATTGGCATGTTACCTGTGAGACAGGTAACATACGTTTGCATCCTTTGTAAATTTGTGAGCAATTAGTCAGAGGAGTTCGTCTTTCATCCTCAGGAAATACTTAACATTATTTCAGTTATGTCCTGGAATTACTTGACCATCACGACCGGACATAAGGAAGTGATAGCCGAGGCTATATGAACCACTTCCCCGCCGGCACTCGGATGGTAATCTTGGGCATAGCATTTTATCAAATCACCTCATTTTTGGGGGCAACACGTGAGGAACACAAATGCAAACAAGCCTGAATGGTCCCCAAGACTAGATACAACTGAAAACTCACACCCCAGATTTTGGTTCATATAGCCTCGGCTATCACTTCCTTATGTCCGGTCGTGATGGTCAAGTGGTTTAAGGCGTCCCTGTACATACCAGTTGCGTTGCTCCTGGGAGTATGGGTTCGAGTCACTTCTGGGTGTGAGTTTTCAGTTGTATCTAGTCCTGGGGACCATTCAGGCTTGTTTGCATTTGTGTTCCTCACGTGTTGCCCCAAAAAATGAGGTGATTTGATAAAATGCTATGCCCAAGATTACCATCCGAGTGCCGGCGGGGAAGTGGTTCATATAGCCTCGGCTATCACTTCCTTATGTCCGGTCGTGATGGTCAAGTGGTTTAAGGCGTCCCTGTACATACCAGTTGCGTTGCTCCTGGGAGTATGGGTTCGAGTCACTTCTGGGGTGTGAGTTTTCAGTTATATATATATATATATATATATATATATATATATATATATATATATATATATATATATATATATATATATTCATGCACCTTATAGCGAGATTGATTTGAAATAAAATAAAATCATATATGCAAATGGAAATCATAACTTCAAATAGAGAGAAATCTGGCAAGGTCAGACAGAAACTCATTTGCACACACACACACACACACACACAGTAGATAAAGTACAAAATCCTCAGGGGAATCGACCGGGTAAACAAGGATGAACTATTCAACACTGGAGGGACGCGAACAAGGGGACACAGGTGGAAGCTGAGTACCCAAATGAGCCACAGAGACATTAGAAAGAACTTTTTCAGTGTCAGAGTAGTTAGTAAATGGAATGCACTAGGAAGTGATGTGGTGGAGGCTGACTCCATACACAGTTTCAAGTGTAGATATGATAGAGCCCAGTAGGCTCAGGAATCTGTACACCAGTTGATTGACAGTTGAGAGGCGGGACCAAAGAGCCAAAGCTCAACCCCCACAAGCACAATTAGGTGAGTACAATTAGGTGAGTACACACACACACACACACACACACACACACACACACACACACACACACACACACACACAATTCGACACAATGGACCCAAGAGTCACATGTGTATCATAAAGAATGCAAATAATACGACACGGATTTACAACTGCCTTCAAAAGAAAGAACAAATCGTCACGTGATGGTTTTCAACACCTGCACGAGGAGAAAATCTGATATCCGGAATAAAATCAAATATGCATTACTATTATCATTAATAATAACACTATTTTTTATTATTAATAATAACACTATTTTATTATTATTCATATTATTTATATTATGTATATTATTGTTACTCGTGGTAATATTTTTATTGTTATTTCTCATGAGTAAAGTAACTACATTGTTACTTTAAAGAACAGACTCCAATGTTACTTCAAGAAGCAGCTCAGAATTCCCAGGTGAGCTCCTTACAGTTAACAAGACGAGTGGAGACGAGCAGTGGTTTGGGGGAATTTTTTTGGTGGCACCTTTTGGTAGCCTTAAGTAGCACCGGGGCGTAATGGTGTAATTAACAGGATAAATCTCAACTTAATGGGCATTTACATGTAACTGTTGAGCTAGATAGACGGTTCATTACGTGTGTATTTACTATTTGGNTCCTGTCCCGCGACACAATGAATTATTATATATTACAACGCAACATGTACAACGAAGCTTGCAGGCGGGGCAATAGAGCTAGACCTCACCTCCCTAGAGTCACTATTAAGTAAGAACCACCACTGCCACATCACCCCCCCCCCCTCCAACCCCACACCACCACCACTCCACCATCACTCCAACCCCCACCCCACACCAACCCTCACCCCACTCCAACTCCCACTCCAACCCCCACCCACTCCAACCCCCACCCCACACCAACCACCACCCCCACTCCAACTCCCACTCCAACCCCCAACCCACTCCAACCACCACCCAACCCCCACTCCAACCACCACCCCACCCCTCCCCAGCAGCGAGGCTACGCCCCCTACCAGAGCACCAGAGTTCATACATATCCATGACAATCGTGGTCCCAAGTAGGGACACAATGGAAACATCGGAGGCTTTGGTGGTATTAATTAGAAAATAAGAGGTTGGGGTCCTTTATAGCCTTGTTGCGTGCAGGTGAAGAAAGAGGTGGAACCGGCGCGGACCGTCTCTACTACAGGGAGTTAAACTGACCCCCCACCCCCCTACCCCCACCTGGTGCTGCTACTCTCCCCCCTCTCTCTCCTCCTCCTCCTTCCTCCTCTCTTCTCAAGTCCTCGTTTCGCCCTGTTTCAGTGACTAATGTAGGTCTTTACATCCTTTATCTTTGTTTCAGTTTAAGTTGGGTAATGAATAGTCCTGGTAATTCTCTTTTCTCCCTGCCTGGCCTTGCGTGAGGTGGGGTTCAGTAGGGTCGAAGTCTCTGTGGGTTTATAAACGCCACAACTCGCCACTGATTTCCAAGTTGAGGAAAACAAAAGAGGATCGAGCGATGCTACGCGGTGCTTGTGGTCACCTGGACTTGCGAGCTAATCAGAGACCTTTTGTCAGACCCAGTTTTTCACATGCAAATCAGCAGGTTTGGGCAAGATAATAACTACCCACAATTGTCCTTAACGTTCGCTTTAGCACAACGCTGTACCCGGCGCTCAGCCATGATGGCTGTGTACTCGTAAATACCGCGTAGACTCGGAACGCTCAAAGTGATCCTGAAAGTGAGCCAATTTAAGAATGTTAAAGTTTGTGCAGAAAATATTCGATGATCATCACAGGTTATTACACGGAATAGATGCTATTACGTTATTTAGCATGGCACACATGGCAGACATTTTATAGACGATAAAGAAACCCATAATGGTATATAACACGCATGTCTGACCCGCTCCGCTCCTACACCGCTTTGGAAACACAGGATATAAGATTGTGACAATAGAAAGAGAACGGATAGAAGTAATGACAGAGGGAAGAGAGGGAAGATGGGCAAGGGAGGGAGAAAGGGAGGGAGACAAGGGAGGGAGACGAGGGAGGTGAGAGAGAAGGAGATATATTAAGGCATTGGTCAGTGTCTTGACGGAGGACTGGAGTATGCTTCTCCCTGAGGGCTCAAGGGGAGCAAGCCACTCCAGCAGGATCGAGGTCTTAGCTCTTGGACCCCGCTTTTTCAGCTGGTGGTTGCTGAATGTGCTGACTCCTGACTGACTGCTCCACATCCCCAGGATGCAGCCCGCGCCAGCAGTCTAACTCCCAGTTATCTATTTACTGCTAGGTTAAGAGAGGCATCTGATGAAAGGAACTCTGACCACTTCTTTCTGCCTCGACTGGAAATGGAACCCGGGCTCTTTGGACATGGGCAGCTACTCCCAAGCTCTATCCGAAGGCCGCGAAGACCTGTGTGTGTGTGTGTGTGTACTCACCTAGTGGTACTCACCTAGTTCTTGTACTCACCTAGTTAGAATTGTCAACAAATTCAGCAACAGAAGATTAGACAACAACGATGCACTACATATCAAACAATCTCAACTTACTGTTAACAGCTAGATCACACTCAGGTGCATTCTACCATCTTCAAGACCGAGGCAGGATATCCAGCATTCTGCCTCACCCAACATAAGAAAATCTGAAGGAAACTGCAAGATGTCTATTGGCCCATTCAAGACCTAATGCATCTTTGTCCTTCTTCATTATAAATACGGTTGCTTAAGCTAACTTGTATACACTTCATCTTTGCCTTTGAAAATGTTGACCGACTCTGCGAAACGCATTATATATATATATATATATATATATATATATATATATATATATATATATATATATATATATATATATATATATATATAGAAATTAGTCTGTCAATTGTAATATTAAAATGTCTATCTGAGGTTAGAGGCCAGACTCTTGTTGTTAACCTCACAAAAAAAGATAAAGAGAGAAACATAGAGATTGAGAGAGCAACAGACAGACACAGTGGCAGGCAAATAGACAGTAAGATACAGAGATATAGACGTACAGTCAGATAAACAGTCACAGAGACAAGAGAGAGAGAGAGAGTGCGAGTGAAAGAAACAGACAGACACAAAGACAAAAAAAATACTGACAGGGAGGGAGATAGACATAGAGAGAGAGAGAGGGGGGCAATGAGACATTCAGATAGACAGGAAGAGGCAGACGGACAGACAGACAGTGAGAGACAAACGGACAGACTCTCAGATAAGATAGTACCAAACAGTGACACAGATACAAAACCAGAGAGAGAGAGAGAGAGAGAGAGAGAGAGAGAGAGACGGGTCATCATAAGCATCTCTATGTATTACATCTAGTATACATACATATTTTATTCATTTATTTATTTATTTATTTACATATATTGGGACCAGACGCTCTTGCAGTCGTGTGTTACTGAATATGACGTAAAGTGCTTGATCGATGGTTCTTTACAAGGAATATATTCATAGAAATGTATATAAGCTATACCTAGATGTATATACTCTTGAAAGTTGGCTTTAATCCTGTAATTTGTTCTGAAATGAAGTATATTTACTGGATGGGCAATAAGCTATTGTCGTGATCTTGATAAACCCTCCAGAGGTTGAGTGAGGGTCCTAAACCCAACATCGAACCAAAACCATGATTCTTGCATATATCTTTCTTATATCTTGCACTAGATAAGGTACCCAGCGATGCCCGGGGTCGACCCCCATAAGGTCGACAATTTAAGTGTTATGAGCCCCAGAATTCAACTATTTTTTTTTCATCTGCATTTGTGAAATTGCAAATCATGAAACTCTATGGATTTGGTGGCCATCATTTCATCTCAAACGACTTCCAATTGAAAAATGGGAAATGGGGACTACCTCGCCCCGTTACGACAGCCCCTTACACCCGTCAGTAATCCTGTAACGAGGCTAGCCCCAAGCATTGCCCGACCACTTGGACTAGACAGTAGAGCGATTGTCTCGCTTCATGCAGGTCGGCGTTCAATCCCCCGACCGTCCAAGTGGTTGGGAACCATTCTATCCCCTCCCCGTCTCATCCCAAATCCTTATCCTGACCCCCTTCCAAGTGCTACATAGCCGTAAAGGTTTGGCGCTTTCTTCTGATAGTCCCTCACCCCTTCAGCCTTAAGCTCTTGGGCCCCTAACCACTGATAGCTAAAAAGACATCCTGTTTCACACACACACAATTGTTCTTGACTTTAATTATCCGATTTTGTCACATCGTTAACTCATTACCAATGAGCACAGGTGCGGAAGAACTTTATTAACATCGACAACACGACAACTACTCCAACAGCGTCATTTAATGTACAGATAAACTGTACGAGATGCATTTTAATATGCTGTCAATGTGTGATAATATTTTTTCCTGCTATTAAAGAATATGAATTTTTATTTTCATTGAAAGTAATACTCATAATCTGGGATAAAAATAGCTAATTCAAACGAAATTAATACTAATGATAATTGCTCTGGGCACAGTTATAGATTGTACAACTAATAAAATTGTATATATATTATATAATTGCCATATAATATAACATTACGCTTTTTGTTATAATTTATGGAGGCTGATGATAAGCACAGTCCTGAGCTGCGTTTAGCATTGAGCCGAGTTCATGGTTAATATACTGACATACTGCTATGTTAAGCACTAAGCAGATATCTTAGTTAATGTATTGCTATATTTTGCAATAAGCAGAAATCTTAGTTGATGTACTGCCATGTTTAATATAAAACAGAGCTCGTAGTTGATGCTCTGCTATGTTTTGATAAAGCTGAGCTCTTATTTGATGACTGCTATGTTTAGCATAAAGCAGAGCTCTTAGTTGATGACTGCTATGTTTATATGTTGACTATAGTTATAAGAGAGGGGAAGAATAGAAGGCTTAGAGGAGACTGAAGAGTTAAACTGAGCATCAACAGCCTCGTTACACACACACCAAGCAGTTAACTATACAGCCACGGTGATTGGCTGCTTGCTTGCTTAACCACACCTCATTAATATCTCATTTATAATCGCTTTTTGCCAGTTTTGAAGTATCAAAAAATCATTTGGAATTGAATACAGTGTTTTCGTACTTAGTAATGAAGGACAAGTACTTAACAAATTTAACTTAGAAATACATTATATATAGGTTTTAACTTTCATTGTATTGTCTTGCTGCACACACAGTGGACAAGCTCTCATTATGGTGGGTGCAGGCAAGATACTCCTCTAGCACTGAGAATCAAGCCCTAGGGGGTGGGCTGTTAGTCGAGCCCTTAGGGGGTGGGCTGAGAGTCGAGCCCTAAAGGGTGGACTGAGAGTGGTGTAAGGACAGGATTCACACACCTTCGCGTATCCAAGAGCAGTCATACACATTAACCCAGCAAAAAAAATAACATGTGGATATTCGCCAGCCGCTGCTTTTCATAGTACTATGTAATGTGTACGTTTGGGGCCATAACGTACAAAATGAGACGTATTAGTTGTGAGGACAGGAGATATATTATTTGTGAGGATAGGAGGGGATATATTACCACCGTCAGTAACTCTCCCGCTTTCATTGTTTTACTTAATTGTTATCAGTTTGTCTCTGGAATAGACGTGATCATTCATTTAAAACATTCACAGTGCTTACTAAAATATGTACAGTGTCTTCCGTCCGTCGTGGATATAGCGCTAGTTATCTGTTCTTGGTAATGGGAGAACCCTTGACAAGCCGCCGGCTTTCTGTGCCCGTCGAAACCACTAGAGAGAGGAGGCTCTTAGTTAAATTTTGGTAAATTATCGTGTGTGTGTGTGTGTGTGTGTGTGTTTGTACTCACGTAGTTGTGCTTGCGGGGGTTGAGCTCTGGCTCTTTGGTCCCGCCTCTCAACAGTCAATCAACTGATTGACGCGTGTGTGTGTGTGTGTGTGTGTGTGTGTGTGTGTGTGTGTGTGTGTGTGTGTGTGTGTGTACGCGCGCGTGCGTGCTTATAGGAGGGACACAAAGCAGTGGCATAAGTCACTATACACGGCACAGTCGCCTAATCCGCCATTATTATCAGTTACCTCACTGTCCTCCCCCTCTACTCACCCCTCCCCCCCACCCCCAACTTATTCACAGACCTATCCTCAGTGACTCGGGAAAGGTAAATCAACTCATATGCTAATTTCGTGTGTAGTCTACACCCACTTGCACTGCTCTTTGGCATCGCTCCCCCGTTCCTGCTCGCCCTACAAAATCCCCCCTCTGAGGACTCGATCTCCTGGCCCGGAACAGGGCTCTGGGCCATGGGTTCTGGCCCACAAGAACTTCTTCGTGGCCGCCTGTGTTCTGCCAAAGCAAGGAGGCCCTTGGGCAGGCAGGCGCGGCCAGCCCCCCTTAAGCAGATCTTAGCAATTACGCCACATTAGCTCCCTCCCAAAACGCCCACACATCATGTAAGAAGACCTTTCAGCGCTGGCTTGTAGCGCCAGGCAGGCAGAGGCGCGCCAGCTTGAGGTAGTAGTGTTTTGAACCGTAACCCGCAGTATAGTGAGTGGCTGGAGAGGAGGAGGAGGAGGAGGAGGGGGTATAGTGATGACTTTCATAGTTAACACATCCTGTTGTGGGTTTTCTCTCTCTCTCTCTCTCTCTCTCTCTCTCTCTCTCCCTCTCTCCTCTCTTCTCTCTCTCTCTCTCTCTCTCTCTCTCTCTCTCCTCTCTCTTCTCATCGTCTCTCCCTCACACACAAATTTTACCAACTGGAATAAATACGATGCTCTTCATTGCAAAAAAAGAGGAAAGCCAAATAAATTAACTCCAAAACTCAAAAGAAAAATAAAGATTGATAATGGGAGGTCTTTCGTTCATCTTAACACCCCGCTGAACGTGAAGAACGAACAAAGAAACGGGGCTTCTCGTTCATCTCACCATACCCCTGAGTGAACGACAGCAAACGAACCCTCGTTCTCAAAGTACTATGCCTGAGCCCTTTATGTATCTGTGGTCGAGCGCGAAGAAGCAAGGAATAATTAGACCGTCTTGTGTGTGTGTGTGTGTGTGTGTGTGTGTGTGTGTGTTGTGTGTGTGTTGTGTGTGTGTGTGTGAGAAAATGCAGTAGATATGATGAGGAAGAGAAATTGTTCAAGAGCTAACAGCTCCATCTTGTAGGCACAACTGAAAATTACAAATATTAAATACACATACTCCCGGCTACTTGTCAATGCACTCGAGCAATGTTGTTAGAGTTACAGTGTGCACTCGGGCCCCCCACCTGCAGCATCGTGTGCACTCAGTCCACCCCCCTGGAGCATCGTATGCACTCAGCCCCCCACCTGGAGCATCGTGTGCACTCAGCCCCCACCTTGGAGCATCGTGTGCACTCAGGCCCCCCACCTGGAGCATCTGTGCACCAGCCCTCACCTGGAGCATCGTGTGCACTCAGCCTCCCACCTGGAGCATCGTGTGCACTCAGCCCTCCACCTGGAGCATCGTGTGCTCTCAGCCCCCCACCTGGAGGGGCATCTGTGCACTCAGCCCCCACCTTGGAGCCGTGTGCTCTCACCCCCCACCTTGGGCAATCATTGCACTCAGCCCCCACTGGTGCCTCTTGTGCACTCAGCCCTCCACCTGGAGCATCGTGTGCACTCAGCCCTCACCTGGAGCATGGTGCTCTCAGCCCCCCACCTGGAGGGAGCATCGTGTGCACTCAGCCCCCCACCTTGGAGCTCGGTGCTCTCAGCCCCCACCTTGGAGCATCGTGTGCTCTCAGCCCCCCACCTGGAGGGAGCATCGTGTGCACTCAGCCCCCCACCTTGAGCATCGTGTGCTCTCAGCCCCCCACCTTGGAGCATCGTGTGCACTCAGCCCCCACCTTGGAGCATCGTGTGCACTCAGCCCCCACCTGGAGCCTGTTTGCACTCACCCCCCACCTGGAGCCTCTTGTGCACTCGAGGCTGCACTCTCACTTCACCAGCCAACACTCGAACAGACGTACATACATAACCTCCGAGTTAGA
>WNGS01004374.1:13964222-13976381 GCA_020271785.1 Procambarus virginalis
CTCAGGACGTCTATCTCTTCTTTATTATCATTTCTTCCTCTCATTTTTTTATGACTTTTGTCTTTGTTCTTGTTGTCGTGTATGACATATATTTTGGTTCTTTACTTCTCCTCGCTTTGTTAATTATTCAATTTATTTCCTTTCTTAGGTTGTCTCCTGAGTATATAATTACTTATCTTCCTCAGGTGCTTACATCAGACAAGGCTACGCTTGGGTGTTTTTCCCCCCAAGACGTGGATAATTCAAGGTCACTAAACACTATGCACACACACACACATCGGGCCTCGCGGAGAGTAGACAGCGCTCTTGGGTCGTAGTACTAAGGCGGGTTCGATCCTCCGACAGAGGCAGAAACAAAATGAGCAGAGTTCTTCACCGTGGTGCCCTGTCCACCTAAGAGTTAAATAGGTACTGGGAGTTAGACAGCTGCTACGGCTGTCCTAGAGATGTGTGTGTGTGTATTCTGTTGGTATTCACCTAGTTGTGTTTGCGGGGGTTGAGCTCTGCTTTTCGGCCCGCCTCTACTGTCAATCAACTGTTCTAACTATTTTTTTTCCACACCACACACACACCCAGGAAGCGCCGTAACACGCTAATCCCAGGTACTATTTACTGCTAGGTAACAGGGGCATTAGGGTGAAAGAAACTTGCCCATTGTTCTGCCCGGCGCGGAATCGAACCCGGCCACAGAATTACAAGTTGCGGCTATCCACAGGCTACACTACCCTACGGCACACACCATGTGTGTTGTGTGTGTTGTGTGTGTGGTGTGTGTTGTGTGTGTGTGGTGTGTGGTGTGTGTGTGTGTGTGTGTTTGTTGTTTTGTACTCACCTATTGTGCTTGCGGGGTTGAGCTTTGGTCTTTGGTCCCGCTCTCAACCGTCAATACAACGGTGTTCGGTTCCTGAGCCTATGGGCTATCATATCTACCTTGAAACTGTGTATGAGTAGCCTCCACCACATCACTTCAATGCATTCCATTTGTAACACTCTGACACTAAAAAGTTCCTTCTATATCTTGTGCTCATTTGGGACTCGTTTCCACCTGTGTCCCCTAGAGCGTGTGCCCTTGTGTTAAATAGCTCTGTTTCTACCCTGTCGATTCCTTGAGAATTTGATGGGGTGATCATGTCCCCCTACCTTTCTGTCTTCCAACGAAGTGAGGTTAATTCCCGTAGTCTCTTCCTCGTAGCTCATACCTCTCAGCTCGGGTGGTGTGGTGTGTGGTGAGTATGTGTGTGTAAGGAAAATATATGAAGTAGACATATTACAGGAAAAATAAATTGGTTAGAAGGCTAATCTTATTCTACAGATAGAAATAGTAAATAACCACCCACCACACACACACAAACACACACACACAACACACACACACAAACAACACACCACACACACACACACAAAGCACACACACCACACACCCAAACACACAAACACACACACACACACACACACCACACACACACACACCACCACACACACACACACACACACACACACACCCACACACACACCACCACACCCCCCCCCCCACACAAACACACACACACCCACACCCACACACACACACACACACAACACACACCCACACACCACACCACACCACACACACATCACTCACACACACCACGATCTATCTACGTCAAGGGTGAGGTCTAAGGATTAGCATTACAAGGGGTGGCCGATGCGTGCCTTGCGGCCTTATACCCAGTACTGACTACCGTTCATCGTCATGTAAACATTCAATATGAACGCTACACGAATGTGTGCGTCTTCTTGGATGAGGGGAAGAGAGGAGAGAGAGAGAGAGGAGAGAGAGAGAGAAAGAGCGAGGATTACATACTGATGCTGACGATTGGTCGGTGCGTCGCTCTCAGACTGTCAGCCTTGCCGCACACATTGACTGTCTGACATGCAGCTGTCAATACCCGCCTACTACCACCCACTCCTACCACCCTTGACACAGTGACTGTCAAGCTGTTGTAGAGTATGACTGCGCTGAGGCTCTTAACAGCTATTACCAATCAAGTTTATTAAACAGACAAGCTTAGACACACGGGAAAAAAATTTGTTGGTGACCAACAGTATGATAAACTAGAATGTTTATTAAGACATTTTTCGCGCATAGTTGTGTTGTATATCACGAAAGCGCCCCAGGGGCTATATATATATATATATATATTATATTATATAGATATATATATATATATATCATATAATAGATACTAATATATAGAGAGAGGAGAGGCGAGAGAGAGAGAGGTGACAGAGGAATTCACAAAAAAAAGAACGCCCACACCCTTCAGAAAACCATTTGTATAATCATGAATGTTATTATGAGTGCCTTACTCAACACCATTCAGATAGCTTATTTCTACCTAAAGACTTACCTGGTCTTGTCCCAGAGCTTCTGATACATCCGGCTGCTTATACCTGGTCTGACTGCTATTGTGAACCTGAAGGCTCTTAGGTCGGCGTTGCCAGTCACGTCTGGGAGGCGATCAGGTCCTGAACACATCTCGGAAACCTTTCTCGCTTGGTCTCTACATCTACCCTCCCTCCTTGACCGTCACACATCCCACTGTCACCCCCCCCCTCCGTCACACACCCTACTGTCACACACCCCACTGTCACCCCCCCCTCCGTCACACACCTCTCCGTCACACCCCCCTTCGCCGCCCATACCATTAATAAAAATTGACTAAGGCACAAAAGGCGTGAACTGGAAGACCCACAAGAGACCGACGAATTGGGCGGGAAAAGCCCGACATAATTACACCACCAGAGAATGGACTCTTTGCTAATTGACACAAAGACACAAAATAAGGAACGGCCAAAATAAAGTATTGAGACGAAGCCCACCCCCCAAAAAAAAAAATCTTACCTGTAATACAGAACTTTTTTTTTGTAATGAGGTCGCTATGGGGAAGGGAGAGGAGGGAAGGGTTATGGGAAGGGTGAATTGGAGGTGTATGAGAGAGGGTAAAGAGTGGGAGGGGGAGAAATGGGAGAGGAGAGGGAAGGGAGAGGCGGATAGCCAGGCATGAAAGGTGATGCAGCCTTGGTTTACTTTTTAGAAGGGTGGAATGGAGGATTGGAGTAAGTAGGGAGGGAGGACCGGAAGAAGGGAGGAAGGAAGGGAGGAACATGGAGTGATGAGGGAGTACTGGAAATGATGGAGGGTTGGGATGGATGTGTGGGAGAGATGGAGATACGGAGTGAGGGAGGGAAATGTAGGGAGCGATATAAGGAAAGTAACAAGCAAGGGCAGGAGGCGGTAGGGAGGGAAGCAGAAGGGACAAGAGAGGAGGAGGGTAGTTCCGAGGAAAGGTAACAAGAAGGGGAGGCCCAGGTGGCGCCTGTAATTACCTAAGTGTAGTTACAGGATGAGAGCTACGCTCGTGGTGTCCCGTCTTCCCAGCACTCTTTGTCATATAACGCTTTGAAACTACTGACTGTCTTGGCCTCCACCACCTTCTCACCTATCTTGTTCCAACCGTCTACCACTGCCTTGCATTGCTGCACAAGCAATGCTGTGTGCGTGTGCGTGTGCATGTGTGTGTGTGTGTGTGTGTGTGTGTGTGTGTGTGTGGTGTGTGTGTGTGTGTGTGTGTGTGTGTGTGTGTGTGTGTGTGTGTGTGTGTGTGTGTGTGAGTGTATGTGTGTGACTCTGTGCGATTACGATTGCGTGTACCTTCCAATATACGTTTTCTATTTACTTTCTCTCCCTCCATTTTTCCAAACTGCTAATCTCACCCCCACGTACAAAATACAGAAGAGAATAACTATAGTGTTTCTTTTCATCCTCAATATTTCTTTCAATACCTGCACTGTTCTTGTCCCCCTTGAGATAATTATGGTCACGAGAGCTGAGGGGAGACGGAACTCCTCCCCCTCAACCCTTCACTCACACTAAGTCCCATATAGTTCCTTTGACAAAACTCATTGAGCTTTATGCCATTTTCTCTTGCACCATCTCTCCTGGGGCTGAGGGGACCCTTGCCTAAACGTGACAATTGGAGGGACTATGATCTTGGTAATCGCATGCGACGCTGTGCCTTCTCCATCTGTTGGCTCCGTCCTCACCCCTTCAGTGTCTTTTTACTCAGGCAGTCCCTCGGGGGTCTCTATCTCATCCCTTCCTCTCCAGACACACACGCTCTCACACAAACTAACATCATCAGCATTAGCTAACATCAGCGGCATCTGTAATCATGAGCAATGCCAACAATAATAAATGAGGTGTTATTCGGGACGCAATACGCCCCTTACGCAATTTCTATAACAAATTGTGTAGAGGTTTCAATCGTGACTTGATAATGATAAAGGACGGACCGAAACGTTGTCGTTTCTTCATCTTCTCTTGTGTAGTTTGGTCATCACAGGTTTCAATAGTATTCTTATTGAGAAAATCTCTGACTCAGAGATGGGGGTTGAACCAGCGACTTGGTGAAGAGGCATTTACAGAAGAAATCACTATTGACAAAAGCACGAGTGATGATTCAGTACAGTTGGTGGATAAAATGGAAATTCCTCTCACAGAACTGGCATTATATCCCAGTGATCGTGCCAAAAACAACGAACGAGCCACATTCAGGATTATTGGATATAGAAATTTAGCTCTGAATATTAACAAGTCGAGGGAAAACATAAGAGAAGTTTCCCGAAATCACTTCTCACTCAGATTCATTCGGTCATTGATGAGAAAATAGCGAGAACATGGCTTTACATCTTTCTCAGCTCGGGCTGAGGAAGATGCCTCATTTGTAAATCATTTTCTCATGCAGATATCACATTCATTCAAAGTGGCTGCAATGACTGGGGATACATGAACTCAAGTATAACAATCCTATTATCAACTTAGCCTTCAAAGGTAACTGGGAAAGTTGAGAAAGAGAGAGAGAGCATGCGGGTTACACGTAAAAAAATGATTGAGAACCTGGTCGGAGTCTCCAAACTCCTAGTGACTTCGAGCAGACTGAAGACTCTTATTACTTTCCCATACTGTGGTTCAAGAGTTAAGCGCCCGTCTTGTGCGACGAAGGACCCAAATTCGATCCCATCATCGTGCTCCAGAGATTTTCTCTTCTGCATATTTCTAGTCACCAGGAAAAAGAATGGAGCAAAGAGCAACGGGTCTAAGTCGTACACATCATATATATATGTACTGACTGAAATAAAAGTTTACAACGTTAAACCTGGTTGGCCAATCTACTGTTGACAGTGTCTCACATTCTTTGACTTGGTTCAACATCTTGATATATTTTGCTGTGCCATCATACACCGACGGTAGAGTGTTTCTAGAGACAGGCGATGAGTTACAATAACGTGGCTGAAGTAGTTTGACCAGACCACACACTAGAAGGTGAAGGGACGACAACGTTTCGGTCCGTCCTGGACCATTCTCAAGTCGATTGAAATGCCCATTCACAATCGACTTGAGAATGGTCCAGGACGGACCGAAACATCGTCGTCCCTTCACCTTCTAGTGTGTGGTCTGGTCAAACTGTTTCTAGAGAGATTAAGGTAAACAAATGTCTGTAGCCGAACGTCTGTCGGGCAAACGGTGGTCTACATAAGCTTACGCTTGAGCTGTAAATGCTTAAGGTGAGAGATTTATACTGTTTGGAGAAAATGGCTGATGATCCTAGTGAAAATACTCCGTAAAGCCATATAGCTCTTACTGAAAAAATAAAAAAAAATAAATGTAAAAATGTAGAGATAGTTATTCTATTGAGTGTCTGGTCATCAATACTAAAACGTTTCCAGCGAACATGTCTATATGTACCAGTTTCAACATTGGACCTAAACACAGCAATAAAACTTCTTTATTCGCCAAGAAAAAAGTTTATTGCATCAGAGACAGATGTTTGAAGAATTTGAAAATAATGGCATTGTCAAGGCTGGTGCATCAACCGACAAGGAAGGGAGAGACAGCCAGGAAACTTCAGGAAACGTAAGCTGGCGCATGAATAAAGGTTCATGATGGTGCAGCACCGGAAACTGTGCTGCCAGTCTCAGTACGTGAACCATTTCATATCAATGCTTTCCTACCTGCCATTGATCAGCTGTGTGGCGCCTTGAGTAAACGGATGGAGGCTTACTCAGAATTGAGTACGAAGGGCGGATTCTTGAAAAATCTTTTGCAACTGATGAATGAGGAATTGTAACAGGCTGCACGTCATCTGACATATACCTACCCCACAGGATCTGGAACCCAGCTTTGGGGGATGAACTGATTCCGTTCATAGAGTATACGAAACTGAATATAGTTCTGAACTGCATAAGTTCAGTTCTGAACTGCATAAGTTCAGTTCTGAACTGCATAAGTTCAGTTCTTAAGCATATGTCAGTTTGAAGTATAAGTCAGTTCTGAACTGCATAAGTTCAGTTCTGTGCATAAGTTCAGTTCTGAACTGATAAGTCAGTTCTGAACTGCATAAGTTGTTTCTTAAGCAATTGTGTCAAACAACCTCTCTTCAGTCCTCTCTAAATGTACATATTTCTTGTGAATGTCCCCAAGTCTCGTAGTATCCAACTGGAGTGGGGAGAGATCATTTCCTGCTCTAAAATGAATTAATAACTACCAGTGGTCATGAATGAAAGACAAGTTGAACAACTCTTCTTTGATATACACAGAGTCAAAGCACTGGCGCAAATTCATTATCAGGAAATGATTCATAGCTTTGCGAGCCTAAAAAAATGTTGTAAATTTCAGTTAGAATTGGTTTCGTGGTTTCTACTCTTGTTTGTCAATGAACACAATGATCATTTTTAGAACAAGCATTTATTTTGACCCCTAATTTTGACGGGACGCCGAGACCTCCGGACTATGTAGTCTATAGAGCTAACTGCCTCTGCCTGAACCTCAGAGGCGACCTCTCGAGGGCTACATGGCAGTGAACCCCACACATCACAGACGAGCTCCCTAACGGTTGCAATAAGTGCATTGGTTGCAATTTTCACGACATCTCAACCAGGAGATCTTCTGAATTACCCGGAATATACAAATACATATTCCTAAATATTAATAAGCCAATTAACTGCATTCAACAATAGCTCCAGCTACTGCCAAACCTTCAATTATCAACCGGCAACTCAGCCGGAACGTTCCTCGTTATCCGCCGTTCCTTCTATTCAACATTCAGGTAATACCCGAACGTTGCATTTAACGATTTTCGTTGTCATCGCTCAAGCGGTTTCGCTTTCACAGAGATATTGTTGAAATATTTTGATGGCTAGTGTAGTTATTAAAAAAATACATATATATATCTCTGAAAGATTTTTTTTTGGGGGTGAGGGAATTTATATATGTTGTTAAATTGTTGAACATCAATGTTCGCTTTTCTCTCTAGCATTTGCTATTTTGTTTTATCATTAAAACATTTCAACGGAAACAAAAGCAACGGGAACAAAGTCACAAGAACTTACATAGAACTACAAACATTGGAATAAATCCTTTAAGAATAGGTCTTAGAAAAATGTGAAAGTAGGTAATATTCTAAGGTATTTTATTGGCTGAGAATATTTAATGGTGTTAATGGTAGCTGGATGACAGGTGAGTGATTGTGTGACAGGTGAGTGATTGTGTGACAGGTGAGTGATTGTGTGACTGGTGAGTGATTGTGTGACAGGTGAGTGATTGTGTGACTGGTGAGTGATTGTGTGACAGGTGAGTGATTGTGTGACTGGTGAGTGATTGTGAGACAGGTGAGTGATTGTGTGACTGGTGAGTGATTGTGTGAGACAGGTGAGTGATTGTGTGACTGGTGAGTGATTGTGTGAGACAGGTGAGTGATTGTGTGACTGGTGAGTGTGTGAGACAGGTGAGTGATTGTGTGACTGGTGAGTGATTGTGTGAGACAGGTGAGTGATTGTGTGAGACAGGTGAATGATTGTGTGACTGGTGAGTGATTGTGTGACAGGTAAGTGATTGTGTGACTGGTGAGTGATTGTGTGACAGGTGAGTGATTGTGTGACAGGTGAGTGATTGTGTGATAGGTGAGTGATTGTGAGACAGGTGAGTGATTGTGTGGCAGGTGAGTGACTGTGTGACAGGTGAGTGATTGTGAGACAGGTGAGTGACTGTGTGACAGGTGAGTGATTGTGAGACAGGTGAGTGATTGTGAGACAGGTGAGTGCCTGTGTGACAGGTGAGTGATTGTGAGACAGGTGAGTGATTGTGAGACAGGTGAGTGATTGTGTGACAGGTGAGTGATTGTGAGACAGGTGAGTGATTGTGAGACAGGTGAGTGATTGTGTGGCAGGTGAGTGACTGTGTGACAGGTGAGTGATTGTGAGACAGGTGAGTGACTGTGTGACAGGTGAGTGATTGTGAGACAGGTGAGTGATTGTGAGACAGGTGAGTGATTGTGTGACAGGTGAGTGATTGTGAGACAGGTGAGTGATTGTGAGACAGGTGAGTGATTGTGTGGCAGGTGAGTGACTGTGTGACAGGTGAGTGATTGTGAGACAGGTGAGTGATTGTGTGGCAGGTGAGTGACTGTGTGACAGGTGAGTGATTGTGAGACAGGTGAATGATTGTGAGACAGGTGAGTGATTGTGAGACAGGTGAGTGACTGTGTGACAGGTGAGTGATTGTGAGACAGGTGAGTGATTGTGAGACAGGTGAGTGACTGTGTGACAGGTGAGTAACTATATAAACGGTAAGTGGCTGCATGACAATAATCTGACATTTTAACTTAATGATCAATTAATAACTTGGAAATCATGTCGAGTGTCTCGCTGCAACACGGAAATTATCGACAGATACAACGATAACAGGAGGCTCGACATCAGCGAGGCCCTACACATCAAAGAATCAAAACCAGCAATCAACAGCTAATTAACACATTACTACATTCTATCCACTTCAAGACCCCGAACCAGCACAGAAGCAAGCAGATCAATTGTATACCCTGGTTATATACCCTATATTTCCTAGGTTATATACCCATTGTTTCGTGCTCTGTCTTTTCCATTGATTTGTTTCCTGTCACCTCACCCAAAAACAAATATAAGCATGAAACTGAGTACATAAAAATTAGTCTTTGAAAATGTGAACGGTCTTGCGAAACGCTTCTAGGCGACAAACCATAAATAAAAATGTAAAACTGAAATTTGGAGAGTTAATTTTTCAATTACCCTCATAAACAAAGTATGAGATTTCTACAGATGATGCATGACATCTGGCATCAAATGTAAACATGCAAAGACACTCACAGACACTCCCAGACACTCACAGACACTCATAGACACTCACAGACACTCACAGACACTCTCAGACACTCACAGACACTCACAGACACTCTCAGACACTCACAGACACTCACCGACACTCACAAACACTCACAGACACTCACAGACACCCACATACCCTCACAGACACTCACAAACACTCACAGACACTCACAGACACTCACAGACACTCACAGACACTCACAGACACTCACAGACACTCTCAGACACTCACAGACACTCACAAACACTTGCAGACAGTCATAAACATTAGCAGACACAAACATTAATACATACTCACAGATAGCTGAGAGCCTGATAGGCACAGATGGGGCCTCATAGCTGAGTGGACAGCGCTATGGACACGTAATCTTAGGGTCCGGGTTCGATTTTCGGTGATGGCAGAAATAAATGAGCGGAATTTCTTTTACCCTGATGCCCCTGTTACCTAACAGTAAATAGGCACCTGGGAGTTAGACAGCTGTTACGGGCTGCTTCCTGTGTGTGTGTGTGTGTGTGTGTGTGTGTGTGTGTGTGTGTGTGTGTGTGTGTAATTACCTAAGTGTAATTACCTAAGTGTAGTTACAGGATGAGAGCTACGCTCGTGGTGTCCCGTCTTCCCAGCACTCTTTGTCATATAACGCTTTGAAACTACTGACGGTCTTGGCCTCCACCACCTTCTCCCCCAACTTGTTCCAACCGTCTACCACTCTGTTTGCGAAAGTGAATTTTCTTATATTTCTTCGGCATCTGTGTTTAGCTAGTTTAAATCTATGACCTCTTGTTCTTAAAGTTCCAGGTCTCAGGTGTGTGTGTGTGTGTGTGCGTGTGTGTGTGTGTGTGTGCGTGTGTGTGTGTGTGTGTGTGTGTGTGTGTGTGTGTGTGTGTGTGTGTGTGTGTGTGTGTGTGTGTATGAAACAAAATTAGTAGTTAGAAACAGTTGATTGATTGACAGTTGAGAGGCGGGTCGAAAGAGCAGAGCTCAACCCCCACAACCACATCTAGGTAAATACAGACACTTACTTACTCAGAAACACAAACAGACATTCACGTACATGTAAGCGTACAGTCACTCAAATACTCACAGACTCTCACAAATACACTCAGATGCATTCCAATAGTTAACAAATAGAGTGCATTTGGAAGTGTGGTGGTAAAGGCAGACTCCATTCACAGTTTCATATGTTGACGCAGGAACCTGTACACCAGTTGATTGATAGGTGAGAGGCGGGACCAAAGAGCCAAAGCTAAACCCCAGCAAGCACAACTAGGTGAGTACAGACACTCTGTGACACTCACAAAACACCCACGAACAAAACAACACAGAAGCACTCACAAAAACACTTGGGGTGGACGGTAGAACGACGGTCTCGCTTCATGCAGGTCGGCGTTCAATCCCTGACCGTCCAAGTGGTTGGGCACCATTCCTTCCTACTCCCCCCCCCTCGTCCCATCCCCAATCCTAATCCTGACCCCTTCCCAGTGCTATATAGTGGTAATGACTTGGCGTTTTCCCTGATAGTTCCCTCCACTCACAAATACACAGTAACGCTAAAAAAAAAACATTAATTTTTTGTATAATTCTGTTTAGTGAAGGTTTATTTCTCACAATAATTTGAGTAAATGTCCAGACATTCTGAATGTGTTGTGAGTCTGACATTCGAGTCTAGTTTAGTGTATTATTTATAATAATGATTAATAATAATAATAATTAAATAATAATAATAATAATAATAATGTTATTACTGTTGTTATTGTCGTTAAATATTATTGTTATCATTATAATTATAACACTTGTAATCACTGTCTTAATTCATAAGAAATATTCTCTTCTTTATAAATGATAACTGGTTATTGCTACTTATATTCGCATATATACTGATATATTTGGTTTAGTTGATAATATATCTAAGTGTAGGGAAGTAAACGAGTGTATATATATATGTATCAGAATGGTTAGACTTTTAAAATATAACAGACACGGAGGAGGAGTCACAATAACGTGGCTGAATTATGTTGACCAGACCACACACTAGAATGTGAAGGGACGACGACGTTTCGGTCCGTCCTGGACCATTCTCAAGTCGATTGTTCATGAAACGTCGTGGTCCCTTCACTTTCTAGTGTGTGGTCTGGTCAACATAAAATGTAACAGTATGATTGTTAGCATGTATTTATGACAGAAAATTAAAACAAAATTGAGGAATGTAAATTTCCGATAATAAAAGTACCACTATTTTTAAAGTTTGGAAGATTGTCTCGCAAAAACCTATTGATGTATCTCTTCATGATACGTAAAAGACTTACACGGTGCAAGTGCACAGACGTCAAAAACACGGTAGCCGTGGAGTCTCTCAATGTATTTATGCGGAACAAATACATAAAATAAAGGCCAAAGTTCCTGTCCCTCTTCTTCCCCATCCCCCCCCTGCCATGCGTCCTGCTAGACAAATACCCCCTAAAGAAAGCCCAACTCAGGTAACCCAAGATATATCAACAAGGGACGCCATCGCAAGAAGTCAGCTTTCACTCATTACGTTCTTTCCGAAAAGCCCCAAAACACGTCCACGACTTCTGCACAGACAACAACCCCAAAAAAAATATATATATCAGACGGAGGGAAAACTACAAATTGGACTGCCTCCGCCCGGCATAAAGGTGGGTTCAATATTTAGACTCGGAGACAATACCCCTTGGAAAGCCCCAAGGGCCTCCGACAACCATGGACCCACAAAGAAGCTGTGTTAATTATCCAAGGCCTCTATTACTCCAGCTAAAATATTGACAACCAATGGCACAGCGGATGCGCCGCGGGTTCTGTCGTGTCACAATGTTTGGGACGAGGCAGACTCCACTCGCAGACATTATTTGATTTTCAGTTTACAATGCATGTTTTCGGGAACTGAGAATTGTGTGTATTAG
>WNGS01004374.1:14022146-14047045 GCA_020271785.1 Procambarus virginalis
GCTGCCTTAATCGACTGAGCCTTCACGGTTTTCACCTTGGTTTCCCCCTCACCACGTTTCAATGAATTCTCTCAATGCAGTGTAATGCAATGTCTCAGGAGAGGAACGCTAAGCGCAGGATGATTCAATGCACCTTGAAAGAGATTTGAGGACCGATAGCATCTGGAAGAAGGGGAAAGGAAGTGGCAGGCATAATGTTTTTTCCCAATCACTCTGGACATAGTGGAGTTGAACGCCAACCCTACAATGCTGCGTACCTGTAACAATATGACTCAGGCTTTTCAATGGTTATATTTAGCGCTATCGTTGACAATTGTAGGTCTGGACCTCTTCTTAACCTACACCAACACGCTTGTTCTTATCTCAAACACAGTGATTATTCACGCTTTTCTGCAGTCTCTTACACATACATCCATACTGAGTATATTGGGTAGCGTTGTATGTGACGGCTATGTGCCCATTTCTTGCATGTGTCTGCATGCATGTCATACGTATGCAACTGCGTTTTTAAGAGAATGATTCTGCATTTCAGCATTGTTTTGCTTTTGAATATGTGTTTATATATATAGATCACACTACTTACATACGACACTGTGTATGCGTTCGAAGCGCCTGACACTAAGTATTTACGATGTGAGTTCACGATCCTCTTGGTGACTCTTTGGTACACAGCGGTGAGCTTCGCCTCCACTGTAATGTAATACAAGTTACTCTTCCATGAGTGAGTTTAGATATATATCTATATTTTGAGCTCGTGTCAAAGTCACTGGCGCTGAGAAACAATACAACATTCCTCTGGATCTTCAAGGCTAAGATTACCATCTTTGCTTGGTCCTCCAACCAGGAATCAAACCGGAGGAGACAGGGCTCATCCCAACATGATATTAATGAAGGTTGATGACGTGGATAGAGTTTTTTGTTTCATTTCTGTTACAGTGACCTATGTTCGACGTAAAGAACACTCTTCGCTTACATTCTATCCCTCTAGCCAGAAAGTAATGGCATGGAAAAGGAAAATATGAGTAATAAATACTTCCAAGATTAAATAAAACACAATTGACACCAAGAACGCACATTAATATTAAACCCTTCTACGGATAAATAAATTATAATATATACATTTAATGTAACATGAGGACAGTTAATAGCAGACAGTCAATAGGAAAATCAGTCCTCAAGCTGCTTTGTTTGATAGATAAACAATAATAATTGAACCGTGTCAGAGGTAAACTCAGTGACCAAGTCAATTTTTTGGAGGTGCAACTGAGTAGATATTAAAGTCTTGAAGATTAAGGCCAGTAGGCCATCATCGTCCAGAAGTGATGTCGGTGACGTCAGACGAAGACTTGATGAGGGGTCAATTTACACCAATAAGAATCCCTTGTTGCTTCTGTATTTGTGTTATAAGACATTTGGCTCTTCATTATTCTGTCCCCCCTATGGCTGAATCATTGTTATTCCTACATCCATTTTGTACACCCTATGGCTGTATTCATTGTATCCCTACATCAATCATCCCCTACATCACTGTCCACTGTATGACTGTACCCGCGTTATACTCAACTATATGTTAACTATGTACATGGCTGGCCTCCGAGCTTTAACACCCGGGCCCCGCCTTACCCCTACCATTCACCCATTGTAGTCGGGAACTCCCTCTTGTCACTCATGTGTGCCAAACACACTGGTTTCGCTTCATGCAGGTCGGCCGTTCAATCCCCCGGACCGTCCAAGTGGTTGGGCACCCATTCCTCCCCTCTTCCCTCCCCGTTCTATTCCTCAATCATTATTTTGACCACTTCCAAATGTACATATTCGTGACGGCTTGGCACTTCTTCTGATAGCTCCCGTCCTGTTGCACTCTGAATGTACTGCGTTCGATTTTTTTTTGACGCATTCGATTGCCAACTTAAGCAATGCATGTGGTTGAGTTAAATTGAAAACGGAGCAATATTGACGCTTCCTCAGCCTAAGAGTCTACGTTTTGGGTCTATTGAAGAACCACTTTCGGAACTCGGACGACGTTGGGAGTTGTGTGGGTGTAGTTAGGTGCAGGTTAGGTTAGGTTATGTTAGGTTAAGTTTAGGTTAGGTTAGGTTAGGTCAGGTGGTTAGGGCAGGTTTTGGCGACAGCTGGGTCGCCGCGCAGCTTCTCTAATAACAATGTTTTGGTAGGGTCGTGGGACCAATGTTGGGGCCCCTCGCAATAGTGATACAACCCGCTCTGAGGGACTCACAACTCTAAGGGAGTCAGAAGAGCCTCCACGGGGGCTGTTCGGACGCTTCGTCAGCGTCGCGTGTCCTGCTGATGCTATTTGCTTTACATGTGTCTCTAATTGGCTCTATATGTAATCCTATTTATTTTCCCGAATGTCGAATTTCTAGTTATTTTCCCGATCTATTTATTATCAATTTCTTTTCCCTATCATGACTATAGCTCTTCGTCTATTAATTGCCCGCCTCACTATTTAGCATGTCAGCGGGTCTACGTTCTCGACTAAAATTGAGAATCCCGGGTTCCGATCCCAGGCATAGAACTGAAATGGTTCAGGATCTTTCCTTTCAGCTGATGCACCTGTTCCCGTTGCAGTACCATATAGGGTACCTGGAATGCAAGGTCAACGGCTCGCCCTCGGAAGAGTTCACGAACAACAGGAACTCATTATTCCCACCAGGTCCCTGCCTTGCGCACGCCCTCCTTGAGTCATCCTCAAGCACTAATCTCGAGGGATTCGTCTTCTAATCTCGAGGCGAGTTCTGCTGTGTCACTGAAGTCTGGTTTCATCAACAATTCTTCATGTCACTGAAGTCTGTGTCGTCACCATTCTCTGCGTCACTGAAGCCTGTGTCGTCACCATTCTGTGTCACTGAAGCCTGTGTCGTCACCATTCTCTGCGTCACTGAAGCCTGTGTCGTCACCATTCTCTGCGTCACTGAAGCCTGTGTCGTCACCATTATCTGTGTCACTGAAGTCTGTTGTCGTCACCATTCTCTGCGTCACTGAAGCCTGTGTCGTCACCATTCTGTGTCACTGAAGCCTGTGTCGTCACCATTCTGTGTCACTGAAGCCTGTGTCATCACCATTCTCTGTGTCACTGAAGTCTTTATCATCACCATTCTCTGTGTCACTGAAGTCGTTGTCATCACCATTCTCTCTGCCTTGTTATTTGAAGTGTCTGTGTCGTCACCATTCTGTGTCACTGAAGCCTGTGTCGTCACCATTCTCTGCGTCACTGAAGCCTGTGTCGTCACCATTCTGTGTCACTGAAGCCTGTGTCGTCACCATTCTCTGCGTCACTGAAGCCTGTGTCGTCACCATTCTGTGTCACTGAAGCCTGTGTCGTCACCATTCTCTGCGTCACTGAAGCCTGTGTCGTCACCATTTTCTGTGTCACTGAAGTCTGGTGTGTCATTGGTTGTCGGTATCAGTTGGTCTCCGGTATCACTGTTTTCTTGAGGTCACTGTTTCGCTGTATACTGCCGTCCTTTATAATATTTTTGCTTGCCATGTTGCGATACGCACATGTACGCCGATTTTGCATATTGTGCTACACAGTGGGTGGCTTGTTGAGGGGGGGGGGTGTTCTTGAGAACAGGGTGTGAACGAGTGTTTTTAAGAGCGGTTTGACAGTGAACTTGAGAGTTGAGTGCGAAAGAGTGTTCCTGAGAGCGGGGGGTGCTAGTGTTCTTGAGTGCAGGCGGTGAGAGTTTTCTGATGGTTTTTCTAATGGGCACAATGAATATACTAAATACTGCGAAGGCGCGTAGCACAGGCATCAGAAGCTGTGTACATGTGCGTCTCATAGAAGCCAAATGGCCTGTTCATGTGCATATCACATCAAGCAAAGGGACCATACATGCGCGTATGGTCCCTATACTACTAAGCAAGAGTTGGCGTACATCGTGGCGGTACCACATCAGCCCTAATGACAGCGAAGTTGGCGCTTTCCAACATGGCAACAAAGATAATTGAGTGTTGAAATACTAAGGATACACAATACGACTCTTGATCGAAAACTCGAAAAACACGAGTTTTCAGTGAACTCTTGAACACACGGAACACGGATCGTATTATCACACCCACACCCCACCTGGACTTGGAAGTTAGGCCATAGGTAGCCATGGTCCATGCACTCTGCGAATCATGACAAATAATTCCTGGAACTTTATATTCATCAAGCGTATATAGAGAAAAACCATAATCACAGGTCGTATTTTACGGACCGCTCATGCCCCTCTTTGAGTGGCTTAATCTTCACAAATCACCACATGTCTTAAACATCATTTGCAGATTGAAAAGGAGAAAGTAAAGCAGACGCAAACAATTATAGACAAATTGCACGATCATTGTGTATCATAACAATCTTGGAGAGAGTACTAAGACGTTAGCTCACAAAACAAATGAAGTAATAAAGTTCTATATGTAACAACACCACAAACCCTGGGTTCAGAACCGGGATCTTCCTGCCACTCTCAATGTTTAAACCCTACATTACCTTGAGGTGCTTCGGGGCTTACAGCCGGCCATGCGGCCCTGTCGTCGGACCAGGGCCTCACCCTATCATATCGGACGGGGACAAGGACCACAAAACTATAGTACCGTATTCATCTTTTGCAGCTGACACTCGGATTTTTATGAGAGTAAACAAGTTATAGAGACACAGCAAACCTCCAACGACAGTAATCAGGCCACAGAAAACAACACGATATCCATCGAAGATATCTTCCAGCTTCCTCTGCTTTGACGAAAACAAAAATATCAAAACAAACCACATATAACAACGCAATCAAATCACACTATAGAAGAAAACAATAAAAAAAGAAGTGTACAGGTGTATGAAAAAGACAAGATTGGATAACCAAGAACTCTCAACAAAGAGATGCCATAAGAACGAAGAACACATTTTAAGACACCAGTGCTATTTAGGGCCGAATACTGTTGAACACCAACCGCCCCCATTCATTGGTGAGAACCTGATAACCTAGCGAACGTGCAGAAGAGACCCTTCAGTACCAGAATTCCGCATTCAATTAACCATCTAAATTATTGGAAACAGTTTACAATTTCTCAAACTTATATTCTCTAGAGCGCAGGACGAGGGAGAGAGAGAGAGAGAGAAGAGGCGAGAGAGAGAGAGATTTTTAATGAGAGAGAGAGAGAGAGGAGGAGAGAGAGAGAGAGAGAGAGAGGAGAGAGAGAGGAGAGAGAGAGAGAGGAGAGAGAGAGAGAGAGGACATATAATGATTTACACCTGGAAATATTAGAGAACCAGTTGCAAATGGAGACACCTAACAATCCTATCAACATTATAGATAGACAATTCTATCAACAACAAGAGCCCCCACCAACACTTTTCAACACTCCCTCTACTCTCAACTTTTCAACACTTTCCCTCAACTCTCACTTTTCAACACTCTCCCTCAACCCTTAAGGTACATAACTAGCTGGCCTCTCACGGTGTTCAAGAGATAACTTGATAGACACTTCCAAAGGATGCTTGATCAACCGGGCTGTGGTTCATACGTCAGGCTGCGAGCAGCGGGCGTCTACAGCCTGGTTGACCAGATACCAACCAGGAGGGTTCGATTAGCGACAGGGCCGTGGAGACACTGATTCCAGGAACCACCCAACGGCGAGGTGCATGTGTGCACCGCAGCGAGCAACAGCGAGGTACGGTACACGCATTTGGGATAGAACAGAGGATATGGGACACAGGATGCCGTTCAGCCGTAGCTTAGTGACTTCCGATATTAATGCGGTGATGGGGCGGTGTTATGGGGTGGTGTTATGGGAGTGGTGTTATTGGGCGGTGTTGTGGGGTGGTGTTGTGGAGTGGTGTTATTGGGCGGTGTTGTGGGGGGTGTGTGGATTGGTGTTATTGGGCGGTGTTATTGGGTGGTGTTGTCGGGTGGGTGTTGTGGGGTGGTGTTGTGGGGTGTGTGTTGTGGGGTGGTGTTTGTGGGGTGGTGTTGGGGGTGGTGTTGTGGGGTGGTTTTGTGGGGGGTGTGTTGTGGGGGTGTTGTTGTGGGGTGGTTGTTGTGGAATGGTGTTATGGGGTGGTGTTATGGGTTGTGTTATGGGTGGTGTTTATGGGGTGTGTGTTGTGGGGTGGTGTTATGGGGTGTGTGTTGTGGGGTGGTGTTATGGGGTGGTGTTGTGGGGTGGTGTTGTGGGGGTGTTGTGGAGTGGTGTTATTGGGTGGTTTTGTGGGGTGGTTTTTGTGGGGTGGTTTTGTGGGGTGGTGTTGTGGTGGTGTTGTGTAGAGGTGTTGTGTTGTGGTGGGTTATGGGGTGGGTTATGGGGTGGTGTTATGGGGCGGTGTTATGGGGTGGTGTTATGGGGTGTGTATTGTGGGGTGGTGTTATAGGGGTGGTGTTGTGGGGTGGTGTTATAGGGTGGTGTTATGGGGGTGGTGTTATGGGGGGTGGTGTTTGGGGTGGTGTTATAGGGGTGGTGTTGTGGGGTGGTGTTATGGGTGGTGTTATAGGGCGGTGTTATGAAGTAGCTATATTTGGTGGTGTTATTATGGTGATGAGGTAGCTTCGTCTGATGAAAAGGAGGGGGATGAGGACTGGTAGGTAAAAAGGTGCTTTATTTGGTGAAAGGGGGAGGTAGAGATGTGTAAATAATGTTAATGTTTGGTATTAATATCTCTCTCCAGCTTCACGAAGGAGCTGGAGTTACCTGTGTGTCAATCCCTTCATATGATCGGTTTAGTCACGTTACAAATATATATATATATATATATATATATATATATATATATATATATATATATATATATATATATATATATATATATATATACACTTTCTGTATGTGTAGCTCAGTGGACGTGTTGGTGGGTGGAATATCTCCAACAAAACCATTGTGTCAGGAATAATTCTTCCACTAGCACTCTTAAAATAATCACCTCGGCATTAGCGTGAGCCGCATTCAGTTGCGTCCATCGTGATACACTCTAAACAATGGCGCGGGTACGGACGTACGGACGTATTACGCGGGTACGTACGCCGGGCCTTGTCCTTTCCTTGTACCCGCACACGGGTATCCGATCCGGCGGGTCTGTCGACGCGGGTTGACTCAGCCGGACCGTGCCAGGTGCTGGATTAACACGATTAACTTTAATAATAATTATAAAATCCTTTGAATATGATGATCCGAGCGTCAAACGATGTCAGGAGGTACGAAAGAGGGGAATCAACAGGGATGTCACGTGGTATAATGAACTAGACTCAACAGGGGGGTGTCAGGCGGTATAATGAACTAGAATCAACAGGGGTGTCATATGGTATAATGAACTGGAAGCCAAAATGTGTCAAAGAACACCACCTGGAGTCAATGAGGCATCGTAGGCTGGAAGGTTTAACATGGCTTGTATAAGACACCATCCCATTGTCTTCCATGGCTCGAAGGTATAAGCTATGAGGTGTCATGAAATGCCTATAAGAATCATTGCTTGAGATCAGTATACATGATAAGAAAGAGGAGGAGGAGAAGGAGGAGGAGAAGGAGGAGGAGAAGAAGGAGGAGGAGGAGGAGGAGGAGAGAGAGGAGGAGAAGGAGAAAGAGAAGAAGAAGGAGGAGGAGAAGAAGGAAGAGAAAGAGAAGTTTAAGCAGTGAGAAACAGTTTAACACGACAAAATGACAACGACACTCAGGTTATGATTATGATGAAAGTGAGAAATATAATGACAATCATGTTGATGATAATGAAGCTGATGACAATGGTTGATGAAAAAGGACGACGGTGATGAATGATGATGATGCTGACGAGACAGATGATGCTGATGGTGATGAGTGATGGTGACGACGACGACCAGTAGAGGGAGATGAGGTGTGACAGGTCCGCTGCATGACTAAATCTTGCTAACGAAGGCTAACGAGGCTTCTCTAATGAGGTTAGCGAAGTCATTATCAGTCGCGTCGCTTAACGCAAACGACTCTGGCATTCGACCCCACAGTCGCGTCACGTAGTGGGAGTGTCCAACGTACCCAAGTGTCCAATGGGTCCGGATCAAGAGGGAGACGAACAGTGCTGGCGTCGAACTCTTTGCCAGCGAAGAAACATTCTATGGTTGGTATATTAGCGATCCAGTTCGCAATGGATCGTCGCCAGACGCCAGCACTGTTCGTCTCCATGTACATTTCATATTTTCTTATTGTTGCCCCGCGGAGACGGCTAATCTATTATACACCCTATACTTATCCTGTGAGCGGTAGCGCAAAAAGGATTCCATTGGATTCCTTTATCGGATTTGAGCGAATATTATTACATTATCCATTACATCTATCCTGCACACCTCTTAATTATAATGTCAGCTAGTTACATATATTATTCATTTCAATATCTGTATTTACAATGAAACACTGAAAGAAGGTCTTTTCACTAAATACTTAACTATTTAAGATATTGAGGTATTAAGAGATCACAGAAAAGCTGCTGTTTATTATTATTAGTCTTCACACTACACAACTCGTTTCTTAATCTCATATATGTCATTTATCTACGAGAAGCGAAACATGGATACAGGGCAAAGATTTCAGCTATACACTTGAGAGTATTCCTTATTCCTGGACTTTTTTATTTAAAACTAAAATATACTTCCTGGTTGTTCAGTAAGGTATAGTGGTGGTCAAAATAACCTTCTAGAGGTTCATATAGGCATTAAGCCCATCACCACAATAAAGAAGAGAATCCTTGGGGCAGGGCGTTGGGTATATATATATATATATATATATATATATATATATATATATATATATATATATATATATTATATATATATACGCATCACGTAATACGATTTCATTGCGTACCATATCTGGTCACAACTACCAGGAAGCCGGGTAATACTTGCAGAGAATGGTTATTAAGAATGAATGACAAACTATGTCAGCAAAGAATATCAACGCTGTCACATTACAGCAGATATCGTAAACATGAAGGGTCAATCTGGACATGACCAGAAGGAGCGATCGCAAGCCGTCCCCATGGCTGACACAGCACCACAAGCGTCCCCATGGCTGACACAGCACCCAAAGCCGTCCCCATGGCTGACACAGCACCACAAGCCGTCCCCATGGCTGACACAGCACCACAAGCCGTCCCCATGACTGACACAGCACCACAAGCCGTCCCCATGACTGACACAGCACCACAAGCCGTCCCCATGACTGACTCAGCATCACAAGCCGTCCCCATGACTGACTCAGCACCACAAGCCGTCCCCATGACTGACGCAGCACCACAAGCCGCCCCATGGCTGACACAGCACCACAAGCCGTCCCCATGACTGACACAGCACCACAAGCCGCCCCCATGACTGACTCAGCACCACAAGCCGTCCCCATGACTGACACAGCACCACAAGCCGCCCCCATGACTGACTCAGCACCACAAGCCGTCCCCATGACTGACACAGCACCACAAGCCGTCCCCATGACTGACACAGCACCACAAGCCGTCCCCATGACTGACACAGCACCACAAGCCGCCCCATGACTGACTCAGCACCACAAGCCGTCCCCATGACTGACACAGCACCACAAGCCGCCCCCATGACTGACTCAGCACCACAAGCGTTCCCATGACTGACACAGCACCACAAGCCGTCCCCATGACTGACTCAGCACCACAAGCCGTCCCCATGACTGACACAGCACCACAAGCCGTCCCCATGACTGACACAGCACCACAAGCCGTCCCCATGACTGACACAGCACCACAAGCCGTCCCCAGGCTGACACAGCACGTAAGCCATTGATGGTACTGCAACAGCGTCATGCAACTTGCAAGCAAAACCACGTTGCAATAACATAACAACTATTTATAGGTCATTCAGCCAGCAATCCTCACCAGCTTGCCCACTACATAATACTACTCATACGCACACTACACTATACTTGGTATATGCATATACTTAGTATACTCGCTCTACTTTACCGCTTATACTTATGTTTCATTATATTGCGTATACGCATGCTTCATTGTTCTGCGTGTATCTAATTCTATTTTTTGTTATTGTCCTGTGTGAGCACGGGCTTTATCTCTACGTGACTTTATGTTAGCTGCGGTGGCCTTTTATACCAGCTGCGGTGACTTTTTATACCAGCTGCGGTGACTTTTTATACCAGCTGCGGTGACTTTTTATACCAGCTGCGGTGACCTTTTATACCAGGTGCGGTGATCCTTTATACCAGCTGCGGTGACCTTTTATACCAGCTGCGGTGACTTTTTATACCAGCTGCGGTGACCTTTATACCAGGTGCGGTGATCCTTTATACCAGCTGCGGTGACCTTTTATACCAGCTGCGGTGACCTTTTATACCAGCTGCGGTGACTTTTATACCAGCTGCGGTGACCCTTTATACCAGCTGCGACGATCTTTTATACCAGCTGCGGTGACCATTAATACCAGCTGCGGTGGCCTTTTATACCAGCTGCGGTGAGCCTTTATACCAGCTGCGGTGACCATTAATACCAGCTGCGGTGACTTTTTATACCAGCTGCGGTGACCCTTTATACCAGCTGCGATGACCTTTTATACCAGCTGCGATGACCTTTTATACCAGCTGCGACGACCTTTTATACCAGCTGTGGTGACCCTTTATACCAGCTGCGATGACCTTTTATACCAGCTGCGATGACCTTTTATACCAGCTGCGATGACCTTTTATACCAGCTGCGACGACCTTTTATACCAGCTACGATGACCTTTTATACCAGCTACGATGACCTTTTATACCAGCTACGATGACCTTTTATACCAGCTACGACGACCTTTTATACCAGCTGCGATGACCTTTTATACCAGCTGCGATGACCTTTTATACCAGCTGCGACGACCTTTTATACCAGCTGCGATGACCTTTTATACCAGCTACGATGACCTTTTATACCAGCTACGACGACCTTTTATACCAGCTGCGATGACCTTTTATACCAGCTGCGATGACCTTTTATACCAGCTACGATGACCTTTTATACCAGCTGCGGTGACCTTTTATACCAGCTACGATGACCTTTTATACCAGCTGCGGTGACCTTTTATACCAGCTGCGGTGACTTTTTACACCAGCTACGACAACCTTTTTTAATAATTTCAGGTAAACGTTATGCTGTACGAGTGATGCTTGCATGCTGATTGACGGTCTAGAGTGTTGTTTGTCAACACTATGGCATTCCTGCCTAAGTATGCTGCTTGAACAATGAGTACTGTTTCTTTCCTCTTGTAGGAGCATTGTTGGATTGTTCACTGAAATCCTTGTTGGATTATTCACTGAGAGAGATAATTGTTTGATTGTTCTTTGAGGGTATGGATTCAGTGTTGGGTTTTTATTCAGAGAGGTGAAGTGACAGCTTGAGATTGTGATTATGTTAATTACTTGAGTGTTATTTAAGAATGTTGTATTAGGTGTTGCTTAAGAGTCTTTCTTAAGAGTCTTACTTAAGAGTCTTACGTAAGAGTGTTATATTAAGTGTTGTCTGTGTTATTTTTTAATATTACCTGTGTGTTGCTTGAGAACATTATTTACGAGTAATGCAGAAGTGTTGCAGCGATCATTTTTGAAGGTAGACAATGTTGTTCACCGCAAACAATAATTAAGGAGCTTATATATATATATATATATATATATATATATATATATATATATATAATATATATATATATATATATATATATATATATTTGCAATATCTGCAATAAGAATGACCCTTTTTACGCAACTATAACCGGTTTCATGTTATTTCGTATATAAGACGGTTTGCCAACAAGACTGATATATTTTTTCGAAATGAAATCAAAACCTAACCTAACCTAATCCAAGCAAACATAACCTAACCTAACCCATCTAACCTAACTCAATCTAACCTAACCTAGCCTAACCTAATCCAACCTAATCCAACCAAACCTAATCCAATCTTATCTAACTTAATCCAACCTAATCTTATCAAACCTAACCTATACCAGCCTACGTGTGCTGGTTCCAGGAATCAAAACACTTGCACCCAGTCTCTGACCAGGCCTTCTGTTTATTGGCATGGTCAACCCAGCTGTTAGACGTGATGATCGTAACGTGACGTATTATTCACAGTCCGTTTGATCACCTACCCCTTGGAGGTGTTTATCAAGTTCTTTCTCGAACACCGTGATAGGGACAGCTAATTATGACCCTATTATGATGAGAGAGAGAGAGAGAGATGAGAGAGAGAGAGAGAGAGAGAGAGAGAGAGAGAGAGAGAGAGAGAGAGAGAGAGAGAGAGAGAGAGAGAGAGAGAAAGAGTCTTGGTCCCTGATGCTAAGAGATTTCCTCTCAGCGTAAGAATTGCACTTCGGCTTTTGAATGGGCTATTCTGCAATTTCTGCCATGCCTCATCAAATCTAACTCAGCCTAACCACTTACGCAAGTTAGGCTGTAAATTAACAGGAAGCTTAATAAAGCCGATGGCAACAGCATATATTTTACAGGTACAGCATAACTAATGAAGTACCCAGGGCCACTATGCTTAACTGGCATGGCAGCGTCATCAATTTATGCTTTCCATTAACATCAACGTCAGTAAAGCATTTGATATCATTATCCTTCAGAAGCACATCAACGCCAGTAAAGCATTAGACATCAATACCCTTCACAGCACAGAGAAGTTGCAATAAAGCATTGACATCCTTCACAGAGCAGCAGCAGCAAACGAAGTCATCAATCCGCCTTGCTTCGACGACCCCCCCCCCACCCCCCCATCCCCCCAATTTAGAGCGTCTCTATTGTCGAAAATGTCTCCGAATATAATTGGGCTGGAAATGGAGAAAGATGAAGAGGGGAAATGAACTTGATTAGATTTCCCGCCTGAATGGCCTCCATTCAAGTAAGTCACTTAACCTGGCAACCCGTCACAGGGTGGGTGAACATTATACGGTGAAAGGGGTCAGATGCGGCACCTCTTCCCCCTCTCTCTCTCCCTTACACCCTCCCTGCACAAGGGTGTACACGCACTTAGGCACTAAGTGCCTCGCGGTGGAAATCACTTTAACGATGAACAATGAGTGCCTTGGATTGTTAAACTTATTGGCTGCACTTGAGCTTTGAGCATCTCAGAGTGTCACTCAGTGGCACTATAAGAGTCTCGGCGGAGTGCCTCGCACTTAGCGATGATCCTTGGGCCCTGAGGGCCTCACGCTGACAAGGTGGTGGCACTGCAAGTCTCACTGAGCCTTAGCGGTGGCACTTATCCAGAGTGCCTAAGAGTGTAACACTTAGTGATGACACTTGGGTAGAGAGTCATGCAGTGACACACTTAGCGATGAACGGTGATCACCGAGAGCCTCACAGTGACACACTTAGTGATGACACTTAGGGTCTGAGAGTCTCGCTTGAATCTCTTATTGATTTCCTCGTTAGTCGAGGTATCAATCAAATCTCCGCGAACGCGGCGTTTAACAGATATTGCAATCAATTATTCAACACACTGTATACATACAGTATACAACAACATACGCTCCAATTCTCGAGTTTGAGCACCAATAAATCAAGAAAAAAATCAATATATATATATATATATATATATATATATATATATATATATATATATATATATATATATATATATATATATATATATATATAATATATATATATGTGTATATTAAATGCAGATATTTACAACACGACATATTTACAACAGGCAACAACATTGTAAACAAGAGCGTTGTTATTCACAACTACACTATTTAAACGGCATTTCCATACTAGCGAACACAGGTACCAATGAAATAGGTACAGTGTGAGTGCCTCTTACCTGAGTCTCTTGGCCTCGTCGATGAAGGGCCTCTTCTCTGAATCTGTCAAGAGCTTCCACTCGGCTCCAAGACGCTTGGAGATCTCAGAGTTGTGCATCTTGGGGTTCTCGAGCGCTATCTTCCTCCTCTGGATCCTGGACCACACCATGAAGGCGTTCATGGGCCGCTTCACGTGGTCCTCTGTCTTGGAGGTGGCAGTGTTGGTGCTGGAGGCTGACGTGGGGGTCAGAGACGTCGCAGGAGACGCTGCCGAAGGCGCCTCCAAGGACCCAAGCTCTGAGAGGTTGAACATTGCAGCCGCGGGGTGTTGAGACGCTGCGAGTGACGTAGAGTGGCGCTGAGGACTCGGATTTCACAGGTCGAGGAGGTTAAGATCGATGGAGAGTTCTTGGTGTTGATTCCAGAATGCGAGCTATTGAGGCCGTGTTTACTTAAACCACAATAGTTTCAACCACAGCGGGATGATGGAGGAATTCCAGTTTTTGTCTCGCCGCGGACACCCTGACACTCCGTTTTCTTTAAGTTGCCGACTCTGTAGCGAAGCACAAGACACGTGGGCGGTCAAGAGTTACGGTCCTGTCTGCGGTCAGTCTCAACCCCTTGAGGGGGTGAAAAGGAGGTCACTTGCGGTCAGGAGTCACGCCCTCACCGCCTCCTTCATTTCCTCTTCCAGGCCCTTGTGACTTACTCGCCCCGGACTTCAAATATACCCGGCGGGCGGCGCACACAATAATAATCCCGAGCGGTCACTGGGAGAGAGAGAGAGAGAGAGGGAGACGATGCAGGAAGGTGGGAGGCAGCGTCCAGTGGGGCTGGAGACGGCGGGGTTGAAGCACGCGACTTCCCAAGCCTAAGTGGTCGCCCAAGGGTGTGTCGACAGCCTACTTTCTGACAGAGTGCACATGAATGCTCGCTCGCGTGTATCAGCCGCTCTCTAACAATCTGCTCATGCCGCACCAATACCCTAATGTAAAAATGGCATGTCAGAGAAAAATCACATTGAAAAGAGATATTGAAATTCAGATGATGTCACTTGTCGTAATAGCCAATCATCGCGCCCGTTACATATCGTAGTCCCGCCCCCTCGGCCCCTCCATGAGATCAGATGAACGTCGAGGTTTTTCCGATGACAATGATGCTCACGGCGGTATCGCTGTCTTCCGACCTGATCTGAGGAGCAGAAGAGGTCAGCAATGAGGCATATAGGCGCCTGGAAGACTGGAACGATGACTAAAAGGTGGCACATGGTAAATATAAATCATTAAAGAGGAAGGTTCAGGTGGTGCGTGGCATCCATGGGCGGGGGATGAGGGAGGCGCGCCGCCAGGCCTTGCACGACACTGCCATCTAGTGGCCGCCCGGGCAACCTCGCCGGGAATAATGAGATTCAGTAATATTACTTAAACACTCTATCAATGTAGTTTTCCCAACCACCCTACACCCTGATTAACTCCACTAAAACACCCAATGTAAAAAAATAAAAAAAACACATACACGGGCGAGCAGACCAGTAAGCAGACCAAACCAATTATTTAAAAAAAAAAGGTAATCCGGCCCATCAGATGAGCTGAGGGCCCGGGTGACAGGACATGCCAAGGGGAAACAGGATTAAGGCCAGCATGTGCCAGAAACAACCGCACTCAGGGGGCATTAGATCTCCTTGTGGGGACAATGTGGGCAGATTTGTGCGGGGTGGCGGCCAGGGGGTGGACGGGAGGGGTGGGAAGGTGGACGGGTGGGGGGGGGGGAGGGTTAGGAGGAAGGTGGCTTAATTGACGATTAACGAGGTGATTAGTTGATTATGCAACTATTGTTGTTACTGGTAGCGTTAACTATCGTGTTTCAGGTTGCTTGTTAGACGGAGAAGGATGCTGAGGGTGAGAAAACGGCTGGGAGACTATAAATATAATCGAGGGAAAGCGCCAAGCCATTACGACTATATAGCACTTGGAAGGGGTCAGGATAAGGGAGATGGGACGGTGGGGGAAAGGGAATGGTGCCCAACCGCTTGAACGGTCGGGGGATTGAACACCGACCTGCATGAAGCGAGACCGTCGCTCTACCGTCCAGCCCAAGTGGCTGGGTGAGGAAGTGTGCACATTTTATATATCACATTCACACATCTTATGTTGACACGCCAGGAGATATGTACTTCTAGAATACATAGTGTCGGAGGTCCTTGTAGTACTGTAATATTTACTAATATATACACTCACTATATATAACCCTCAAGCTTGGCCTACTCTCACCAGTGTGTGCTTCATTATCTGTGTGCTTCATTATCTGTGTGCTTCATTATCTGTGTGCTTCATTATCTGTGTGCTTCATTATCTGTGTGCTTCATTGTATGTTCTTCATTATCTGTGTGCTTCATTGTATGTTCTTCATTGTGTGTGTGCTTCATTGTATGTTCTTCATTGTGTGTGTTCTTCATTGTGTGTGTGCTTCATTGTGTGTGTGCTTCATTGTGTGTGTGCTTCATTGTGTGTGTGCTTCATTGTGTGTGTGCTTCATTGTGTGTGTGCTTCATTGTGTGTTCTTCATTGTGTGTTCTTCATTGTGTGTGTGCTTCAGTGTGTGTGTGCTTCATTGTGTGTGTGCTTCATTGTGTGTGTGCTTCATTGTGTGTGTGCTTCATTGTGTGTGTGCTTCATTGTGTGTGTGCTTCATTGTGTGTGTGCTTCATTGTGTGTGCTTCATTGTATGTTCTTCATTGTGTGTGTGCTTCATTGTGTGTGTGCTTCATTGTGTGTGTGCTTCATTGTGTGTGTGCTTCATTGTGTGTGTGCTTCATTGTGTGTGTGTGCTTCATTGTGTGTGTGCTTCATTGTGTGTGTGCTTCATTGTGTGTGTGCTTCATTGTGTGTGTGCTTCATTGTGTGTGCTTCATTGTGTGTGTGCTTCATTGTGTGTGTGCTTCATTGTGTGTGTGCTTCATTGTGTGTGTGCTTCATTGTGTGTGTGCTTCATTGTGTGTGCTTCATTGTGTGTGTGCTTCATTGTGTGTGTGCTTCATTGTGTGTGTGCTTCATTGTGTGTGTGCTTCATTGTGTGTGTGCTTCATTGTGTGTTCTTCATTGTGTGTGTTCTTCATTGTGTGTGTTCTTCATTGTGTGTGTGCTTCATTGTGTGTGTGCTTCATTGTGTGTGTGCTTCATTGTGTGTGTGTGCTTCATTGTGTGTGTGCTTCATTGTATGTTCTTCATTGTGTGTGTGCTTCATTGTGTGTGTTCTTCATTGTGTGTGCTTCATTGTGTGTTCTTCATTGTGTGTGTGCTTCATTGTGTGTGTGCTTCATTGTGTGTGCTTCATTGTGTGTGTTCTTCATTGTGTGTGCTTCATTGTGTGTTCTTCATTGTGTGTGTGCTTCATGTGTGTGTGCTTCATTGTGTGTGCTTCATTGTATGTTCTTCATTGTGTGTGTGCTTCATTGTATGTTCTTCATTGTGTGTGTTCTTCATTGTGTGTGTTCTTCATTGTGTGTGTTCTTCATTGTGTGTGCTTCATTGTGTGTTCTTCATTGTGTGTGTGCTTCATTGTGTGTGTGCTTCATTGTATGTTCTTCATTGTGTGTGTGCTTCATTGTATGTTCTTCATTGTGTGTGTGCTTCATTGTGTGTGTGCTTCATTGTGTGTGCTTCATTGTGTGTGTGCTTCATTGTATGTTATTCATTGTGTGTGCTTCATTGTGTGTGTTCTTCATTGTATACGCTTCCCTGGACGTATATTCCCGGACTCAAGAATAATTGCATGTAGTATTCACCTATTTGTGCTTGCGGGGGTTGAGCTCAGGCTCTTTCGGCCCGCCTCTCAACTGTCAATCCATCAACTGAATTTTTTTTCACCCACACACACACAACCCAGGAAGCCGGCCTTAGCAGCTGTCTAACTCCCAAGTTCCCATTTACTGCTAGGTGAACAGGGAATCAGGGTGAAAGAAACTCTGCCCATTTGTTTCCGCCGGCGCCGGGGATCGAACCCGGACTCTTAGGACTACGAACGCCGAGCGCTGTCCACTCAGCCACCAGCCCCTATGAGCTGTCAGTGGGCTTCTATGTGGGCCTTAATTAGTCCCTTCTCTCGAGTTATCACATCACAAAAATGATATTCTAAATTGCCCGAACCTAACCGATGGGTCTACGCATAGAAAACGGAGTTTTTAGTGAGCAGTTTATGATACATAATACATCATATATATTGACCGTTGGGAATATTGCGATGTATTATTCGTGGGAGGACAGATTGTCTTAATATCCCTCCCGTAGCCGAGAGGTTATAAACCCAACACCAGACTCAGTACCCTTATCCACCTTTTTCCACCCAGAGGCGGAAACAAATTGGCAGAGTTTCTTTCATCCTGATGCACCTGCCCACCCAACAGTAAATAGGTACCTGTGAGTTAGACAGCTACTACTAGCTGCTTCCTGGGTGTGTGTGTGTGTGTGTGTGTGTATGTGAGTGTGTGTGTTAGAGAGAAATATAAGTATTAGACACAATAGAGGAAAAATAGATTGGGTAGAGAGGCAGGGTCCAAGAGCTAATAGCTCGATTCTGCAGACACATATAGTATAACGGATATTAGCAGATAATATCACGCAGATAATATAACGGATATTACCACAAACTCGGAAGACTTTGAAAGAGAAATTGACAATATGCCCATGCACTCAGCCCCTGGGCCTGACTCATGGAATTCAATATTCATAAAGAAATGTAAAGTACCAGTAGCGAGAGCACTCAGCGTAATATGGAGAAAGAGCCTGGATACAGGGGAGATACCAGCAGCACTTAAATCTGCAGATATAGCTCCGTTGCACAAGGGGGGGAGTAAAGCCTTGGCAAAAAATTATAGGCCAGTTGCACTAACATCACACATAATAAAGTGTTTGAAAGAGTGATTAGGAATCAAATTTCTAGTTTTATGGAAAACAATGAATTGCACAATCCAGGACAACATGGATTTAGAGCGGGAAGATCCTGTCTGTCACAGTTACTCAACCACTATGACAAAATCACAGAAGCCCTAGAAGAAAAGCAAAATGCAGATGTTGTATACACAGACTTTGCAAAGGCTTTCGACAAATGTGACCATGGGGTGATAGCTCACAAAATGAGGTCAATGGGAATAACTGGAAAAGTAGGACGCTGGATACTCAATTTCCTGTCGAACAGAACACAAAGAGTAACAGTCAATCAGATAAAATCGAGTCCAAGCGATGTTAAAAGCTCTGTACCTCAAGGTACAGTCCTTGCACCGCTACTGTTCCTTATTCTCATATCTGATATAGACAAAAATACACGTCACAGCTTCGTGTCATCCTTCGCAGATGACACAAAAATCAGCATGAAAATTACCTCTGCTGAAGACATTGAAAAACTACAAACAGATGTCAACAAAGTTTTCGATTGGGCAGCAGAAAATAATATGATGTTTACAGTGATAAATTTCAGGTACTCAGGTACGGCAAAAATGAGGATCTGAAACATAATACAGGGTACAAAACACAATCAAATCTTCCCATAGTAGAAAAACAGCATGTCAAGGATTTGGGAATAATGATGTCCGACGATCTAACGTTTAGGGAGCATAACCAAGCAAATATCGCATCAGCCAGAAAAATGATCGGATGGATTACGAGAACTTTCAAATCCAGGGATCCCATCACAATGGTTGTACTCTTCAAGTCACTTGTGTTGTCCCGTCTCGAATACTGCTCAGTACTCACTTCCCCCTTCAGAGCAGGAGAGATTGCTGAAATAGAGGGAATACAGAGAACATATACGGCACGCATAGACGAGATAAAACACCTAAATTATTGGGATCGTCTCAAAGCTCTCCAAATGTACTCTCTAGAAAGGAGACGAGAGAGATACCAAATAATATACACGTGGAAAATACTGGAGGGCCAGGTCCCAAATCTACACAGTAAAATAACAACGTACTGGAGTGAACGATATGGAAGAAAATGCAAGATTGAACCAGTGAAGAGCAGAGGTGCCATAGGCACAATCAGAGAACACTGTATAAACATCAGAGGTCCGCGGTTGTTCAACGTCCTCCCAGCGACTATAAGAAATATTGCCGGAACAACCGTGGACATCTTCAAGAGAAAACTGGACTGTTTCCTAAGAGAAGTCCCGGATCAGCCGGGCTGTGGTGGGTATGTGGCTCTGCGGGCCGCTCCAAGCAACAGCCTGGTGGATCAAACTCTCACAAGTCGAGCCTGGCCTCGGGCCGGGCTTGGGGAGTAGAAGAACTCCCAGAACCCCATCAACCAGGTATCAACCAGGTATNCTGCATTTCAGCATTTTTTGCTTTTGAATATGTGTATATATATATATATACACTACTTACATACGACACTGTGTATGCGTTCGAAGCGCCTGACACTAAGTATACGTATGTGATCACATCTCTTGGTGACTTGTGTACACAGGGTGAGCTCGCCTCACTGTAATGTAATACAAGTTACTCTTCAATGAGTGAGTTTAGATATATATATATTTTTGAGCTGTGTCAAAGTCATTGGCGCTGAGAAACAATACAACATTCCTCTGGACCTTCAAGGCTAAGATTACCATCTTTGCTTGGTTCTCCAACAGGAATCAAACCGGAGGAGACAGGGCTCATCCCAACATGATATTAATGAAGGTGATGACGTGGATAGAGTTTTTTGTTTCAGTTCTGTTACAGTGACCTATGTTCGACGTAAAGAACACTCTTAGTCTACATTCTATCCCTCTAGCCAGAAAAGTAATGGCAGGGAAAAGGAAATATGAGTAATAAATACTTCCAAGATTAAATAAAACACAATTGACACCAAGAACGCACATTAATATTAAACCCTTTAAGGATAAATAAATTATATATATATACATTTAATGTAAACATGAGGACAGTTAATATCAGACAGTCAATAGGAAAATCAGTCCTCAAGCTGCTCTGATAGATAAACAAATAATAATTGAACCGTGTCAGAGGTAAACTAATTGACCAAGTCAATTTTTTGGAAATGCAACTGAGGAGATATTAAAAGTCTTGAATATAAGCCAGTAGACATCATCGTCCAGAAGTGATGTCGGTGACGTCAGACGAAGATTGATGAGGGTCATTTAACCAATAAGGAATCCATGTTGCTTCTGTATTTGTGTTATAAAGGCATTTGGCTCTTCGTTATTCCGTATTCTGTACATATGGCTGTATCATTGTATTCCTACATCATTTTGTCCCCCTATGGTTGTATCATTGTATTCCTACATCATTTTGTCCCCCCTATGCTGTATCATTGTATTCCTTCATCATTTTGTCCCCCCTCTATGGCTGTATCATTGTATTCCTACATCATTTTGTCACCCCCCTATGGCTGTATCATTGTATTCCTTCATCATTTTGTCCCCCCTATGGCTGTATCATTGTATTCCTTCATCATTTTGTCCCCCCTATGGCTGTATCATTGTATTCCTTCATCATTTTGTCCCCCCTCTATGGCTGTAATCATTGTATTCTTACATCATTTTGTCACCCCTTATGGCTGTATCATTGTATTCCTACATCATTTTGTCACCCCTATAGCTGTATCATTGTATCCCTACATCATCATCCCTACATCATGTCCCCTGTATGACTGTACCCGTGTATACTCACCTATATGTAACTATGTACATGAGCTGGCCTCCCGAGCTTAACACCCGGGCCCCGCCTTACCCCCCTACATTCACCCATTGTAGTCGGGAACTCCCTCTTGTCACTCATGTGTGCCAAACACACTGGTTTAGCTTCATGCAGGTCGGCGTTCAATCCCCCGACCGTCCAAGTGGTTGGGCACCATTCCTCCCCTCTTCCCTCCCCCGTCTATTCCTCAAATCATTATTCTGACCCCTTCCAAATGTTACATAGACGTGACGGCATGGCACTTTCTCCTCATAGCTCCCTTCCCGTTGTCACTCTGAATGTACTGCGTTGATTTTTTGACGCATTCGATTGCAACTTATGCAATGCATGTGGTTGAGTTAAATTGAAAACGGAGCAATATTGACGCTTCCTCAGACTAAAGAGTATACGTTTTGGTCTATTAAGAACCACTTTAGAACTCGACGACGTTGGGAGTGTGTGGGTGAAGTTAGGTCAGGTTAGGTTAGGTTAGGTTAGGTTAGGTTAGGTTAGGTTAGGTTAGGTCAGGTTAGGTTAGGGCAGGTTTGGCGCCAGCTGGATCGCCGCAGCTTCTCTAATTTAACAATGTTTTGTAGGGTGTGGGACCCATGTTGGGGCCTGCCATAGGTGATACAACCCGCTCTGAGGGACTCACAACTCTAAGGGACAACTCTAAGGGAGTCAGAAGAGCCTCCACGGGGGCTGTTCTGATGCTCGTCAGCGTCGCGTGTCCTGCTGATGCTATTTGCTTTACATGTGTCTCTAATTCACTCTATATGTAATCTTATTTATTTTCCCGATCAATTTATTAACAATTTCTTGTCCCTGTCCCGACTATAGCTCTTTGTCTATTAATTGCCCGCCTCACTATTTAGCGTGTCAGCGGGTCTACGTTCTCGACTAAAAATTGAGAATCCCGGGTTCGATCCCAGGGCAGGACTGAAATGGTTAGATATCTTTCCTTTCAGCTGATGCACCTGTTCCCGTTGCAGTACATATAGGTACCTGGAAGGAAGGTCAACGGCTCGACCTAGGAAGAGGTCACGACAAGAGGAATCATTATTCCCACCAGCTCCCTGCCTTGCGCACGCCCTCTTGGGTCATCCTCAAGCACTAATCTCGAGGGATTCGTCTTCTAATCTCGAGGGATTAATCTTCTAATCTCGAGGGATTAATCTTCTAATCTCGAGGGATTAATCTTGCACTGTGTGAGAACTTGGTCTTTATAATGCTTTCCTGCGTCGCTAAGCTCCGTGTCGTCACCATTCTCTGTGTCACTGAAGTCTGTGTCGTCACCATTCTCTGTGTCACTGAAGTCTGTGTCATCACCATTCTCTATGTCACTGAAGTCTGTGTCGTCACCATTCTCTGTGTCATCACTATTCTCTGTGTCACTGAAGTCTGTGTCATCACTATTCTCTGTGTCACTGAAGTCTGTGTCGTCACCATTCTCTGTGTCACTGAAGTCTGTGTCATCACCATTCTCTGTGTCACTGAAGTCTGTGTCATCACCATTCTCTATGTCACTGAAGTCTGTGTCGTCACCATTCTCTGTGTCATCACTATTCTCTGTGTCACTGAAGTCTGTGTCATCACTATTCTCTGTGTCACTGAAGTCTGTGTCATCACCATTTTCTGTGTCACTGAAGTCTGTATCATCACTATTCTCTGTGTCACTGAAGTCTGTGTCATCACCATTCTCTGTGTCACTGAAGTCTGTGTCGTCACCATTCTCTGTGTCACTGAAGTCTGTGTCATCACCATTCTCTGTGTCACTGAAGTCTGTGTCATCACCATTTTCTGTGTCGCTGAAGTCTGTGTCATCACCATTCTCTGTGTCACTGAAGTCTGTGTCGTCACCATTTTCTGTGTCACTGAAGTCTGTGTCATTGGTTGTCGGTATCAGTTGGTCTCCGGTATCACTGTATTCTTGAGTCACTGTTTCGCTGTAATACTGCAGTCCTTTATTATATTTTTGCTTTTGCATGTTGCGATACGCACATGTACGCCGATTTTGCATATTGTGATACACAGTGGGGTGTTGAGGGGGGGGGGATGTTCTTGAGAACAGGGTGTGAACGAGTGTTTTTAAGAGCGGGGTTTGACAGTGAACTTGAGAGTTGAGTGCGAAAGAGTGTTCCTGAGAGCGAGGGGGTGCTAGTGTTCTTGAGTGCAGGCGGTGAGTGTTTTCTGATGGTTTTTCTGATGGGCACAATGAATATACTAAATACTGCGAAGGCCCGTAGCACAGGCATCTGAAGCTGTGTACATGTGCGTCTCATAGAAGCAAAATGGCCTGTTCATGTGCATATCACATCAAGCAAAGGGACCATACATGCGCGTATGGTCCCTATACTACTAAGCAAGAGTGGCGTACATGTGCGTACCACATCAGCCCTAATGCAAGCGGAGTTGGAGCTTCCACACATGGCAACAAAGATAATGAGTGAAATACTAAGGATACACAATACGACTCTTGATCGAAAACTCGAAAAACACGAGTTTTCAGTGAACTCTTGAACACACGGAACACGGATCGTATTATTACCCACACCCCACTGAACTTGGAAGTAGCCATTGACAGCATGTCCATGCACTCTGCATCAGACCATAATTCCTGGAACTTTATATTCATCAAGCGTATATAGAGAAAAACCATAATCACAGGTCGTATTTTACGGACTACTCATGCCACTTCTTGAGTGGCTTAATCTTCACCAATCAATCAACCACAGGTCTTAAACATCATTTGTAGATTGAAAAGGAGAAAGTAAAGCAGACGCAAACAATTATAGACAGATTGTACGATCATTGTGTATCATAACAATCTTGGAGAGAGTACTAAGACGTTAGCTCACAAAACAAATGAAGTAATAACGTCTACATTAACACACAACATGGGTTCAGAACAGGGCTCTCCTGCCACTCTCAAATGTTAGACCTACCTTACCTTGAGGTGATTCCGGGGCTTAGCGACCCTGCGGCCCGGTCGTCGACCAGGCCTCCACTCTCATATCGGACGGGGACAAGGACACAAACTATAGTACCGTATCATCTTTTGCAGCTGACACTCGGATTTTTATGAGAGTAAACAGTATAGAGGACACAGCAAACCTCCAAACGACAGTAAATCAGGCCACAGAAAACAACACGATATCCATCGAAGATATCTTCCAACTACTCTGCTTTGATGAAAACCAAAATATCAAAACTGAAACCACATATAAAACGCAATCAAATCACACTATAGAAAGAATAAACAATAAAAAAGAAGTGACAGGTGTATGAAAAATGACAGGTTGGATAACAGGAACCTCTCAAACAAGAGATGCCATAAGAACGAAGACATATTTAAGACACCAGTGCTATTTAGCGCCGAATACTGTTGAACACCAACAGCCCCATTCAATGGTGAGAACCTGATAACCTAGCAAACGTGCAGAAGAGAT
>WNGS01004374.1:14049229-14062010 GCA_020271785.1 Procambarus virginalis
TTGCGGGGCAGAGGTGAGAACGTGGTTGTAGGGGTCCCACAGGTGAGAACGTGGTTGTAGGGGTCCACAGGTGGGAACGTGGTTGTATTGTAGGGGGGTCCACAGATGGGAACGTGGTTGTATTGTAGGGGGTCCACAGGTGGGAACGTGGTTGTATTGTAGGGGGTCCACAGGTGGGAACGTGGTTGTATTGTAGGGGTCCACAGGTGGGAACGTGGTTGTATTGTAGGGGGTCCACAGGTGGGAACGTGGTTGTATTGTAGGGTCCACAGGTGGGAACGTGGTTGTATTGTAGGGGTCCACAGGTAAGAACGTGGTTGTAGGGGGTCCACAGGTGGGAACGTGGTTGTATTGTAGGGGGTCCACAGATGGGAACGTGGTTGTATTGTAGGGTCCACAGGTGGGAACGTGGTTGTATTGTAGGGGTCCACAGGTAAGAACGTGGTGTGTAGGGGTCCACAGGTGGGAACGTGGTTGTATTGTAGGGGTCCACAGGTGGGAACGTGGTTGTATTGTAGGGGTCCACAGGTGGGAACGTGGTTGTATTGTAGGGGTCCACAGGTGGGAACGTGGTTGTATTGTAGGGGTCCATAGGTGAGAACGTGGTTGTATTGTAGGGGTCCACAGGTAAGAACGTGGTTCTTGGGGTCCACAGGTGGGAACATGGTTGTATTGTAGTAGTCCACAGGTGAGAGCGTGGTTGTAGGGGTCCACAGGTGAGAACGTGGTTGGAAAAGTGAGAACAAGACATAACTACTGCACAACGCTGCGACACAACGTGAAGGGGAGCCAAGACACTCTACCCACAGTGTCAAAGAAACACAGAGTGATAATCTGTGATAATCTGTGATAATCTGTGATAATTCAGTGATAATCTGAAATGACTAATAATTCAAATTCACTACAAAACACTTAACTGAGAAATAATTAAAGCATAGTTTAATTTCATGAAATAAACGCTAACAATGAAACCAGAAAATACTTCGAAAAGTCCCAAAACATTTCCTAATATGCAAATGTATCAATCTCCACCAAACTGCTCAGAGGAAAAAAATTAGATCTGGTAGAGTGAGCTGCATGGCGACTCCTGGCAACCCCCACCATGAGTGGCGTAGCGACCTCTGGCAACCCCCACCATGAGTGGCATAGCGACCTCTGGCAACCCCCACCATGAGTGGCATAGCGACCTCTGGCAACCCCCACCATGAGTGGCATAGTGACCCCTGGCAACCCCCACCATGAGTGGCGTAGCGACCCCTGGCAACACCAACCATGAGTGGGGTAGCGACCTCTGGCAACCCCACCATGAGTGGCGTAGCGACCTCTGGCAACCCCCACCATGAGTAGCATAGTGACCCCTGGCAACCCCCACCATGAGTCGCGTAGCGACCCCTGGCAACCCCACCGTGAGTGGCGTAGCGACCTCTGGCAACCCCCCACCATGAGAGACGTAGCGACCTCCACCATGAGAGACGTAGCGACCTCTGGCAACCCCCACTATGAGAGACGTACGACCCCCACCAGAGAGACGTAGCAACCCCTGGCAACCCCCACTATGAGAGACGTAGCGACCCCCACCATGAGAGACGTAGCGACCCCTGGCAACCCCCACTCTGAGAGACGTAGCGACCCCCACCATGAGAGACGTAGCGACCCCTTGCAACCCCCACTATGAGAGACGTAGCGACCCCCACCATGAGAGACATAGCGACCCCTTGCAACCCCCACTATGAGAGACTAGCGACCCCCACCATGAGAGACGTAGCGACCTCTGGAAACCCCCACCATGAGAGACGTAGCGACCTCTGGCAACCCCCACCACGAGAGATGTAGTGACCCCTGGCAACCCCCACCACGAGAGACGTAGCGACCCTGGCAACCCCCACACGAGAGACGTAGCGACCTCTGGCAACCCCCACCACGAGAGACGTAGCAACCTCTGGCAACCCCCATCACGCGAGACGTAGCGACCTCTGGCAACCCCCACCACGAGAGACGTAGCGACCTCTGGCAACCCCCATCACGAGAGACGTAGCGACCTCTGGCAACCCCCACCACGAGAGTCGTAGCGACCCCTGGCAACCCCCACTGCTCCCACGGAAGGGACGTCACAAGTTCCGGTCTGACCGAAAGGTCGCAGGAAGACTACCCTCCCCTACACGCCTATTTTTCTCATAATTGACCGGTATTGTTGCAAATACTTCGCTGTGGTTCTCCTACTTATGCTTAATCCGGGAATACATGAGGCGTGAATGGTACTCTGTGGAACTCTCCTACCCCGCCCCTCCCCTCATTCAGCTCTAGTGGCAACTTCTCCATGGTGCCACTACAATAATTTATTATCGGAAGTGTGTGCAATAATTTATTTGTGCCTGTAGGATTGAGCTCTTGGACCCCCGCCTTGCGAACCGTCGGTTTTCTAATGTTCTGATTCCCGACCAACTTTTATCTCATATTTACTATATATATATATATTTCTCTCTCACACATACTTTCCCAGGACGCAGACCTTAGCAGCTGTCTCACTCACAAGGTACCTATTTACCGCTAGGTGAATAGGGGTATCAGGTGAAAGAACTCTATACCAGAGTCTGAGTCACTGTACCAAATGGTCCAGCGGTTGGGCACTGTTCTTGGGCTCCATACTCATACTCTAGGTCCCAGGACCAAGGGTATGAGTATCGTCCTCACATATCCCAGCTCCTGGCCCTCACATCCCAGCTCCTGGTCCTCACATCCCAGCTCCTGGTCCTCATAATAACATTACATAAACAACTAAGCTTCTACGAGAGACATTTCAGTGTAAAGCTTTCAAACAAATTCTATATTTCGGTCTTGAAAATTATATACAGTATAATACGCAAAAAATATGCCGTAATACGTATAACCAGTATAATACGGAATAATACAGCATAAAACGCTGTAACACTGTATAATACGCAACAATACCTTTATTAAATACACAGTAGGGGATAAGAGGACATAAAGGCTTTGTCTCCCATTGACGTCACGTCCCCGTGACGTCATATGTCCCAGTGACATCTATCCATCAATGACGTCACATCCATAATGACGTCACTGTGATCAGGTTCGACGTTGCCACACATCAAGCCATTGATGTCAAGGAAAAAAACATTCCATAAGTTAATTCAAGGTTGGATACGTTGTATTGTAGGGGTTACACAAGCGATGAATACAGCACGGGTGGCCTGTAGAACACAGCATGGGTGGCCTGTAGAATGCAGCACGGGTAGCCTGTAGAATACAGCACAGGTAACCAGCGAGGATACATCTTTGAGCTGCTACGATACAAGGGTGGAGATTGTCTTCGCACCTGAACCCCTGCCCCCCTGGAGGCTTCCTTCTATCTAGTCTGAAATTTTTTTCCTAGAGGCTGCCTTCTAGTTAGTCTGAAACCTATTTACCCCTGGAGGCTTCCTTCTATCTTGTCTAAAACCCTTTCCCCTGAAGGCATCTTTCTATGTAGTCTGAAACCTGTTCACTCTAGAGGCTTCATTCTGCCTGGTGCATTCATAGGCTTTCTTTACATGTTACTCGCTACATCTCCATAGATCGATTCAATATCTTAGTGATTCTTACTGTCACGGACGGTTCTGTCTAGCGTCCCGTCGACATTCCCGTTTATTTATTTGTCTGTAATATTATTTCCGATCAACAATTAAGTTGCAAAGTTCTACGCGGCTATTGCGTTCAACAATTTGCAACTTACATTAATCTGCATTAACCAAAACCCGCAACTCTCGCAATTGAAAGTTTCCCCCCTTTGGTTACGGCGCCACAGCCGTTCAACACGCCCGTCACGATGTGTTTCGTTCGCGTCTTCGCTACGGTCGTGTGACGGGTGCAGCTCTTACCCCCCTCCACCTCCGTCACAAGCCTGTCTCCTGTCTCCCCGTCTTGAGACAACCAACGTCTTCCCTCCTGTCAGAGGCCCCGAGTAGCTCCGTCAGCGGCCCGCGGAGACCCTGCAGTTCGCTCAGGTGAAAGGTCTTAATTATAACTACCTGAGTTTCTCTCTCTCTCCTTTGGGTATTTTAGTGCTGGAGGCTGTGGGGGGAGGGGGCTACTATCACTTCTACTTCTACTTCTACTTCTACTACTACTACTACTACTACTACTACAACTACTACTACTACTACTACTACTACTACTAATATCATCCTTCCCTCCCTCTGTTCCATCCCAAATCCTTATCCCGACCCCTTCTAAGTGATATAAATTCGTAATGGTTGGCGCTTTCCCCTGATAATTATTCAAGAAGAAATTTTCATTCCATTCTCATTCTCCTATGAGAATGGACCATTCTCAAGTCGACTTGAGAATTGTCCAGGACGGACCGAAACGTCGTCGTCCTTTCACCTTCTAGTGTGTGGTCTGGTCAACATACTTCAGCCACGTTATTGTGACTCCTCGTCTGTATAACATTTCATCAAAGCTGGGACACAGAAGGTTAACACTTTTGTTTTCCTTCTATAATAATGAAGAACTTTAACTGTGACAATGAGTTCACCTGAACTCTTTGGGAAAAGTATGAGATTATTATATACCACTATCGATAAGATATCCAATTATAAGTCTCGACGTACAAGTGCAAAACGTGTTTAATACACAGTATGGGAGGGTAAATTGACAACCGGTCCCCATGTCAAAACACTTATAGAACTGAAACAGTTCTGTTCCAGTTATTCCAGGCCACTGTCGATGGTCCTGGCGTGGAATAGTGCCAGGACAAGGAATAATGGGGTGGCCCTGTTGGGCACTTACCACTATGCACAAGAATGGGGGGGGGGGCACCTAATCATGGGTGTACAGAAAACTGGCAACCCATACTTCTTACCTAATGTCTCATTTTGTATTCTATAGCTCCCCCTATCTCCCAACGTACAAAATATGGTGTACTATGAAAAGTACCGACTCACAGAAATCCACGTTTTCTATGAGTGGGATGCTGACGTTAGGTAGGTGGCTTAGGTCCGTGCATTTTAGTGGCCAAACCCGCTATTTTGCACCTTGTGGCGCATCAAGAGAACAACGGGCTGAACCAGGACACTGACGAGACAGGGGCTAGAGGGTACAACAATAACATTAGCGTACGATAATCGAGTAACGTATATGAGGGAAGTCAGTGTGGCAACATTGTGGAAACATTGTGGCAAACATTGTGGCAACATTGTGGTAACATTGTGGCAACATTGTGGCAGCATTGTGGCAACATTGCCATATGAATCCTCATCACAATGCCAGATATAAATTTGTTTTTCATTTTTTTTAGCATCCAAGTGAACAACAGAATATGACGTCACTGTCTGATGTGACGTCAGTGGACGATGTCACGTGACTGGGTGATTGTGACATCACTGGTAGGCATGACGTTAGGGATCCTAATATTCGCTCATAATGAATATAACAGATTATGTCCATTACTTCTCTTCAGTAAAGCTGAATGTAAAACTTCTTTGCGCCATCAGAGAATATAAGAATCAAAACAACTGCAGAAGGCCTATAATATAGGCCTATACGAGGCAAATACTGTTTATATCCACTCAAACTCATTCGTATATATATGTCTAACCTGCGCTTGAAACAAACCAACGATCCCTCGTCTGTTACCCGATAATTGGTTCCATAGAATCATTACTTAACTTGGTTTCCATCCTGTATCTGTGCTTGCAAAAAGACGCATTCAGTGCTTGCAACATCCCATCCCGTGCTTGCAACAAGACTCATTCCGGGTTTACGTGAAGGGGGGGGGGAATCAAGTTCAAGAAGAGTCATGATGACCTGAACAAGACAACACTAGAATAGAGAAGAGAAAGAGAGGGACACGATAGACATAAAATACTTAGGAGCAGAGACAGACTTCCAAAAGAGGCCACAATGAACACCAAGAGAATAAGAGGGACACAGACGAATGTGACTGAGGCACAGTACAGAGGTCAAGAAGCGTGAACAAATTATTAGACAAGATATGGTCTGAACCCCCATACTGCCTTACTGTAGCAGCCTTGTGTTCAAGGTCAAGCAAAAGGGAGGCCCCGGTATACCAAAAAGAGGGAGGGAGAGAGAGAGAGGGAGGGAGGGAGGGAGATAGGGAGATAGGGAGGGAGAGGGTAGGAGAGAGGGAGCCTTCTAAGCCCCCAAACATAGGGACGGAAGGATAGAAAAGCCACCCAACAGATACCTGACAGTATGGAGGTGGAAGGGATGGATGGAAGAGGAAAGATGGAGGGAGACAGGAAAGGGAAGGAGGATGGAGGGAGGGGAAAAAGGAAGGGAGGGAGCGAACAAACCGGACACAGCAGCGGAGGGAGGAAGGAAGAGAAGGAGAGTGGAATTCATGACGGACCTAGTAGGGGGGAGGGGCTGGGGAGGGGAGGGCCCCAACAGTAGGAGAGGGAGAGAGGGAGGGAGCTGCCAACATGCTGGGCAGCAGGGCGGAGGGAGGGAGGGAGAGAGAGGGAGAGGGAGAGAGGGATGGAGGGGTCCCTCCCCGGCGGCCAACACAGCCTTGTAAACAAAGCACCATTGTTGAGCGCGTTGAGGTCACTAGCTAACACCCTGGTACGGCCATTGTCCCGCCAGCACCACCAGCCCCGCCCTGACGCGCCCCCTCCCCACTCCTCACCCCTCACACCGCACGCGCATACACCTCTACATACACGCGCATGCGCACGCACAAACGCTCAAGTTATTCAGTTTGTTTACACAGACATATACATTACGGGCTATTCATGCCCGTGCCACCTCTTGGGTGGCTTAATCTTTATCAATCAATCAGACACACACTTTATTGGCCCCGATGGGAAGCGGGACCAAAGAGCAGAGCTCAATCCCCGCAAGCACAATAGGTTTCTTGAGGTTATCTTGCGATGATTCGGGGCTAGCGTCTTCGCGGCCCGGTCCTCGACCAGGCCTCCTTTTTTGTTACTCCCCCCCCCCCCCAGGAAGCAGCCCGTAGCAGCTGTCTAACTCCCAGGTACCTATTACTGCTAGGTGAACACGGGCATCAGGGTGAAAGAAACTAATTTGTTGTTTGCCCATTNTACTTTTCTCGACACCCATTCACTGATACAACACACTGTGGGGTTGCCCAACCACCAGAGTCGATGGGTATAGCGCCCCATCCTCGCTCCTTGCGTTCTATCCCCTCGATAGCCCAACTGGTTAGGAGGCCATTCCTCTAATTACTCCTCATGTTCCCTTTCTCCTCCCCTAATGTGCCTTCCAAGGTCCAGCTTAGCGCTTTCTCATACTTCCCATACCTCACAACGAACTCATAACCCCAACACTCACAACGGACTCATAACCCTCAACACTCACAACGGACTCATAACCCCCAACACTCACAACGGACTCATAACCCCAACACTCACAACGGACTCATAACCCCCAACACTCACAACGGACTCATAACCCCCAACACTCACAACGAACTCATAACCCCCAACACTCACAACGGACTCATAACCCCCAACACTCACAACGGACTCATAACCCCCAACACTCACAACGAACTCATAACCCCCAACACTCACAACGGACTCATAACCCCCAACACTCACAACGGACTCATAACCCCCAACACTCACAACGGACTCATAACCCCCAACACTCACAACGAACTCATAACCCCAACACTCACAACGGACTCATAACCCCCAACACTCACAATGGACTCATAACTGCCAACACTCACAACGAACTCATAACCCCCAACACTCACAACGGACTCATAACTGCCAATATTATAAGATCTAAACCAAATATACTCCAGATGAACAATACTATCAGCATAAACTAATTCATAATGAACTATATCTATCTATATCTATCTATATCTACATTTATATATATATATCTTTCAACTAATTAACGATTATTTTAATATTTCGTTTAAGAAGAAATTCGACTCATCACAATATGAACAAAACTACTGTATAAAATTAAAATTTTGGTTTGTACAGTTGCATATAATACAACCTCCGGTTAATGAGGCCTCAGATAAAAAAAAGTCCTTTAGAGAACCATTGGGAAAGGCAATAAAGGGTCTTAACCGAATTAGCAAAAAGTTACTGATTTGCTGGAGCTCGCCTGGCTTGTTCATACACTAATGCACTATACAGCACATGTATTATACAGTAATGCATTATACAATGATGCATAATAGAGGAAGAAACTTCACAGTAATGCAGGAAAGTAATAAAATGGTTACCAAGGATGTTGGATAAGATGTGGTCACTAAGGATGTGGATAAGATGTTGCCAAGGATGTGGCTTTTTGAGATGTGAAGATTGGGGCCGGAAAACGGGATCTGATGCAGCTGAATGTTTCTGTGACGTGAGTTGAGTGTTGTGGATGTACAGAGTGATGCTTTGGGGATGTGGAGGGATGTAGAAGGATGTGGAGGGATGTGGAAGGATGTGGAGGGATGTGGAGGGATGTGGAGGGATGTGGAGGGATGTGGAAGGATGTGGAGGGATGTGGAGGGATGTGGAAGGATGTGGAGGGATGTGGAAGGATGTGGAGGGATGTGGAAGGATGTGGAGAGATGTGGAAGTATGTGGAGTGATATGGAGATTTGTGGAAGTATGTGGAATGATATGGAGATTTGTGGAAGAATGTGGAGAGATGAGGAAGGATGTGGAGGAATGTGGGAGGGATGTGGGTGAATGAGGAATGTTGTGTTGGAATGTAAATTTTTGTAGTCAGAATATACATTATTGAAGTTGCATTGTAGGTCTTTAAGGTTGGAATATAAATTATTTTTGGTCAGAATGTACATTTCTGTGGTTAGAATATAGATTTTTGAAGTTGGAATGCAGTTTTTTGGAGGGATTGGAATGTAAATTTTTAAGGTGTAATGCAAATTTGTGGGGTTGGAATGTATATTTTTGTGTCCATGAGACTAATACCATATCCTGTATTTTACTCTAACAAAATAGGAACCACTTTTGATGTGTGTTGAATTGAGTGTCTCGGGTTGTGACATATGAATGTGCGTATTTATAGCAGCGATTGTTGTAGGGGTCCACAGGTGGGAACGTGGTTGTTGGTGGTCCACAGGTGAGAACGTGGTTGGAGGGGTCCGCAGGTGAGAACGTGGTTGGAGGGGTCCGCAGGTGAGAACGTGGTTGTATTGTAGGGGTCCACAGGTGGGAACGTGGTTGTATTGTAGGGGTCCACAGGTAAGAACGTGGTTCTTGGGGTCCACAGGTGGGAACATGGTTGTATTGTAGTAGTCCACAGGTGAGAGCGTGGTTGTAGGGGTCCACAGGTGGGAACGTGGTTGGAAAAGTGAGAACAAGACATAACTACTGCACAACGCTGCGACACAACGTGAAGGGGAGCCAAGACACTCTACCACACAGTGTCAAAGAAACACAGAGTTATAATCTGTGATAATCTGTGATAATATGTGATAATTCAGTGATAATCTGAAATGATCTAATAATTCAAATTCACTACAAAAACACTTAACTGAGAAATAATTAAGCATAGTTTAATTTCATGAAATAAACGCTAACAATAAAACCAGAAAAACTTCAAAAAGTCCCAAAACATTTCCTAATATGCAATGTATCAATCTCCACCAAACTGCTCGAGGAAAAAAATTAGATCTGGTAGAGTGAGCTGCATGGCGATCCTGGCAACCCCACCATGAGTGGCGTAGCGACCTCTGGCAACCCCACCATGAGTGGCATAGCGACCTCTGGCAAACCCCACCATGAGTGGCATAGCGACCTCTGGCAACCCCCACCATGAGTGGCATAGTGACCCTGGCAACCCCCACCATGAGTGGCGTAGCGACCCCTGGCAACACCAACCATGAGTGGGGTAGCGACCTCTGGCAACCTCCACCATGAGTGGCGTAGCGACCTCTGGCAACCCCACCATGAGTAGCATAGTGACCCTGGCAACCCCCACCATGAGTGGCGTAGCGACCCTGGCAACCCCACCGTGAGTGGCGTAGCGACCTCTGGCAACCCCCCACCATGAGAGACGTAGCGACCCCCACCATGAGAGACGTAGCGACCTCTGGCAACCCCCACTATGAGAGACGTAGCGACCCCCACCATGAGAGACGTAGCGACCCCTGGCAACCCCCACTATGAGAGACGTAGCGACCCCACCATGAGAGACGTAGCGACCCCTTGCAACCGACACTATGAGAGACGTAGCGACCCCCACCATGAGAGACATAGCGACCTCTGGAAACCCCCACCATGAGAGACGTAGCAACCCCCACCATGAGAGACGTAGCGACCTCTGGCAACCCCCACCACGAGAGATGTAGCGACCCCTGGCAACCCCCACCACGAGAGACGTAGTGACCTCTGGCAACCCCCACCACGAGAGATGTAGCGACCCCTGGCAACCCCCACCACGAGAGACGTAGCGACCTCTGGCAACCCCCACCACGAGAGACGTAGCGACCCCTGGCAACCCCCACCACGAGAGACGTAGCGACCTCTGGGAACCCCCACCACGAGAGACGTAGCGACCTCTGGCAACCCCCATCACGAGAGACGTAGCGACCTCTGGCAACCCCCACCACGAGAGACGTAGCGACCTCTGGCAACCCCCACCACGAGAGACGTAGCGAACCCTGGCAACCCCCACCACGAGAGACGTAGCGAACCCTGGCAACCCCCACCACGAGAGTCGTAGCGACCCCTGGCAACCCCCACCACGAGAGACGTAGCGAACCCTGGCAACCCCCACTGCTCCCACGGAAGGGACGTCACAAGTTCCGGTCTGACCGAAAGGTCGCAGGAAGACTACCCTCCCCTACACGCCTATTTTTCTCATAATTGACCGGTATTGTTGCAAAATACTTCGCTCTGGTTCTCACTACTTATGCTTAATCCGGGGAATACATGAGGCGTGAATGGTACTCTGTGGAACTCTCCTACACCCGCCCCTCCCCTCATTCAGCTCTAGTGGCAACTTCTCCATGGTGCCACTACAATAATTTATTATCGGAAGTGTGTGTATTTACTATTTGTGCCTGTAGGATTGAGCTCTTGGACCCCCGCCTTGCGAACCGTCGGTTTTCTAATGTTCTGATTCCCGACCAACTTTTATCTCATATTTACTATATATATATATTTCTCTCTCACACATACTTTCCCAGGACGCAGACCTTAGCAGCTGTCTCACTCACAGGTACCTATTTACCGCTAGGTGAATAGGGGTATCAGGTGAAAGAAACTCTATACCAGAGTCTGAGTCACTGTACCAAATGGTCCAGCGGTTGGGCACTGTTCTTGGGCTCCATACTCATACTCTAGGTCCCAGGACCAAGGGTATGAGTATCGTCCTCACATCCCAGCGCCCTGTCCTCACATCCCAGCTCCTGGTCCTCACATCCCAGCTCCTGGTCCTCACATCCTAGCTCCTGGCCCTCACATCCCAGCTCCTGGTCCTCACATCCCAGCTCCTGGTCCTCATAATAAAACTACATTAACAACTAAGCTTCTACGAGAGACATTTAAGTGTAAAGCTTTCAAACAAATTCTGTATTTCGGTCTTGAGAATTATATACAGTATAATATGCAAAAAATATACTGTAATACGTATAACACAGTATAATACGGAATAATACAGCATAATACGCTGTAACACTGTATAATACGCAACAATACCTTTATTAAATACACAGTAGGGTATAAGAGGACGTAAAGGCTTTGTCTCCCATTGACGTCACGTCCTCCATGACGTCATATGTCCCAGTGACATCATATCCCTCAATGACGTTACATCCACAATGACGTCACTGTGATCAGGTCCGACGTTGCCACACATCAAGCCATTGAAGTCGAGGAAAAAAACATTCCATAAGTTAATTCAAGGTTGGATTACGTTGTATTGTAGGGGTTACACAAGCGATGAATACAGCACGAGTGGCCTGTAGAATACAGCACGGGTGGCCTGTAGAATACAGCATGGGTAGCCTGTAGAATACAGCACAGGTAACCAGCGAGGATACACCTTTGAGCTGCTACGATACAAGGGTGGAGATTGTCTTCGCTGTTGATGATGACTGCTTTGATGAGAACTCCATTGATAATGACATTGTTGAAGATGACTCAGTTGATGATGTCGTTGATGTTGACGCCGTTATTGATGAAGCCGTTAATGATGACGCTGTTAATGATGATGATGATGAGAACACCATTGATGGTATTAAGTATTGTTGTGATAAAGATCACCCCAGGTTTTACCAGGCTTTACCTCAGGGTTGCTTTCCCTGGAGGCTTCCTTCTGTCTTGCCTGAACCCTTTCCTTCCTGGAGGCTTCCTTCTGTCTTGCCTGAGCCCCTTCCTTCCTGGAGGCTTCCTTCTGTCTTGCCTGAACCCCTTCCTTCCTGGAGGCTTCCTTCTCTCTTGCCTGAACCCCTTTCCTCTGGAGGCTTCCTTCTGTCTTGCCTGAACCCCTCTCCCCTGGAGGCTTCCTTCTGTCTTGCCTGAACCCCTCTCCCCTGGAGGCTTCCTTCTGTCTTGCCTGAATCCCTCTCCCCTGGAGGCTTCCTTCTGTCTTGCCTGAACCCTTTCCCTCCTGGAGGCTTCCTTCTATCGAGTCTGAAATCCTTTCCCCTGAAGGCTTCTTTCTATGTAGTCTGAAACCTGTTCACTTTAGAGGCTTCATTCTGCCTGGTGCATTCATAGGCTTTCTTCACATGTTACTCGCTACATCTCTATAGATCGATTCAATATCTTGGTGATTCTTACTGTCACGGACGGTTCTGTCTAGCGTCCCG
>WNGS01004374.1:14063666-14074869 GCA_020271785.1 Procambarus virginalis
CTGCTTAGAATATGCAACAGGCAGTTTCATGTATAGATTACTACCTCAAACAGCTCAGGATAGGGGGGGGGCGTGTTCCAAATTAATGCCTGTGAGTTTCAGTTGGAATATGTACAGCACCAGAGAGGCTATTCCACCAGCATGGTACACTGACCCCACGTCCAGCCGTAAATACAATAACAGACTATCAATCGTGTTAATAAGTCAGTTTTAGACATATAGATCTAGCATGCGATTGATAGAATGAATCATGCGATACGATAAAAATTATATTTTGCCAAATCTAATTATTACTCTATAGTGTGTGTTATGCTTACTATGTTGTTGTTGTTGTTGATTTAGGAGCGACGACGATCGTGGGATCGGATGCGCCCCGGCGTACTCGTGAAGGGTTAAACGCGAAGCCCGGAAAGGTGAAACGCCAAGCCAAATCGCGAAACGAGTGACGCCAATCACTGGAAACTAATATGCCTCGCCGCAAAGAAACGCAGACAGGTAGATGATTGGGGAGCCCCAGGAGTCCCTCAGGGTGACAAGCACCGGCCCCGCCCCACACACAGAGAACACTAGGTAGCAAAACCGAAAACTTGGCCCCCAGGCTAACACGTAAAAAGTCATCCAGTGCCCTCCGGCAGAGCAGAAGCCGGCCGCCCACCACGGCTGAGGGCACACCAGGAGCCCACCAAGACTCACCAACCCGTCCTCGACTCAAGTCCATTACATCCAGCGGTCGACCCCACAGACGCATTCATAAATTTGTACATGCTGTTCATTAAAAACGGGAATTTTCTCAATATAAATTAATATTATAATATATTAGCATATTGGGCATATGTAGGCATAGGTTAGGTATTTAGGTTCTGTTGGCGATTATTTGTATTTTGTAGTACGTGGGTGAGGCATTTATAGCGTTGTGGTTCGAACAAAATTCGTCAGTGAAGCACTTGTTCCGGATATGTTCGAACGTCAGCAGTTGTGAGTCGTGTGTAAACCGCTTTTCATTCATAACAGTGGGTCAGATGGGTGCATGGAATCACCTTTGGGTCTTTGTTTGAAGGACAGGCTGCTATTTGACCCGGACAGGATTTGAACCCATGCCGTCCAAGATCACCCCTAAACGTACACAGTACCGTGACCACCGCACCAATGCTCGTCTATACCTACCTATACCAATAATCCTAGACGATCATTGGTGCGATGGTCACGGTACTGTGGACGTTTAGGGGCTGTTATTTTTTTGCAGACAGACCCTCCCATGCGAATAGTTTCCTCTCTAGTTACAAGAGATGGGGAATATATATTATATATTATATAATATATATATATATATATATATATATATAATATATATATATATATTATATATATATATATATATATATATATATATACGTAAATTAGAGGCAACCCTTCCTGGCACTCTCACATAGTCCCATCTACAGCCACAACCAGGAATACCGCACTCACAACACATCAGGTAATGTTTCATAACCACAACACTACAAGCATACTGTCTTTATATCCTCAACCATGACATAAGATGCAAGCCTCGTTGCTACAATCACCTCCTAAACATTTACCCCCCCCCTCCTATAACCTCAATCACAACCAAAATACACTATAGGTAAAGGCTCTACCACAACCCTAACAAACAACCACAACTGTTGTAGCTGAAGTAGAGGAGCATGCAACATACAAATATACACAGCTATATTGCAACAAACGATTACATCACTCAGCTACAAACCTTACCACACCTGACTACAACATAAACAGCTACAAACCTTACCACACCTGACTACAACACACATCACAACACCCAACTACATCACGCACCTACCATCTTCACACACACCCTATCTACAAATATTGCCTCGTTTCCTCCTATGTTATTTGCTTTCTAAAATCAATCGAGAAGCACAATGCGCAATCCATGTAGGAAAATAGAAAAGGTTTTGTCAGCCTTAGAGGTGCAGAGTAGCATGTAAGTGTCCAGAGTCGCAACCTGGAGAGAGAGAGAGAGAGACAGAGACAGAGAGAGAGAGAGACAGAGACATACTACATGTACAGCTAGAAATGTCAGACGGGACCTATGGAATACTAGCACACTTTAACTAATTACTGTTACTGCTAATATTATTAACACTATTATCCTATTACTCCAACTACTGCTATTAGAACAACATAATACCAACGGCCGCAGCGGCGACAACGATCGCCAACACGCCTACTTAACACGACAGAAAATTGCTGCTATTACTAGGCCAAATTAACCCCTGCAGCCTCATTGCCAATAAATGAGCGGCGGAAAGGGTTGGACGAATTGAAAGACCTCTGGACGATAACAACCACAAACAACACCAACAACAACATGATCATTAATATCACTTAACGCAAAACGAGAAACAAGTAATTTTTATTTAACGTTACTGCGTCCGAGTACAATAGCCTCTACAATATCAAAATGGAGAGGGAGCTGGTGCAATAACCGCGACGTTGACGGATGGTAAAAGGCAAACTGGCCAATCGCATCATTTCTCTCTCTCGAAAACAACAGATTTTGAGTAACGGTGAGAATTTCTGACCAATGGCAATAAGCCTCGCTGATGACGTAAGCATTGCGAGCCAATAACGGCCTTTGTTTATGTCGCAGCACCCAATGAGGAAGCGGATGTTTTTGGCGCGCACTGATTGCATTCTGTCAATGGCTCTTGTCGATGGATTATCAAATATATGTGAGCAATAATGGAGGTGATGCTGGGAATTTTACCGTGTCACAGTTGTTATGGAGGAGAACTGCGTGGAAAAACATGTCAACTGACAAACAGCGGCCACAGAGAGACCGCTCATGGTGATCTAGGAGGAGCGTGAAGGAGGTCGTCTGCCGCCATCAGAACTTGAGATGGAGGAGGTCGTCTGCCGCCATCAGTACTAGAGATGGAGGAGGTCGTCTGCCACCATCAGTACAAGAGATGGAGGAGGTCGTCTGCCACCATCAGTACTAGAGATGGAGGAGGTCGTCTGGCACCGTCAGTATTAGAGATGGAGGAGGTCGTCTGCCACCATCAGTACTAGAGATGGAAGAGGTCGTCTGCCACCATCAGTACTAGAGATGGAAGAGGTCGTCTGCCACCATCAGTACTAGAGATGGAGAGGTCGTCTGCCGCCATCAGTACTAGAGATGGAAGAGGTCGTCTGCCACCATCAGTACTAGAGATGGAGGAGGTCGTCTGCCACCATCAGTACTAGAGATGGAGGAGGTCGTCTGCCACCATCAATACAAGAGATGGAGGAGGTCGTCTGCCACCATCAGTACTAGAGATGGAGGAGGTCGTCTGCCACCATCAATACTAGAGATGGAGGAGGTACAAAATGAGGCGTCGAGTTATTCAGCACTAAATAGGTACCCCGAGAGCTAGGCAACTGTTATGGGATGCATCCTGAGGAAAGTCAGTCTCCAACTTTGGGAAACCAATTGTTTGATTGTTAAACATGACCTCAGGTGTTTAAACGCACTCACATTTAATACCAATTTACCTATTTTATTTATTTAAGTAAAAAACCAAGAGTTTAATTCGTTTTGTCTGGGTCACCCTTAAAATAATTGCCTAACTCCCGGGTCCCTATTTACTCTTTGGCCAACAGAGACAATCGCCAAAAGGAAACTATCTCAACGAATTCTGTCCAGCCCAGGAATCAAACCCGGGGTTCCTAATGTGAGACCAGAACGAAGCCAGCTGTACTACGAGACCCTATTGGTTATGTAACAGATTAGAATGATGAGATTCGATTTAATCACTGATATATATACTGATTAGAGCATACTGAGAGGGAATGTTGGGGGGCTATACTGCTTGCAGTATACTGGTGTGTGTGTGTGGGGTGGGGGTAGGGGGGTGGGGGTAGGGGGAAGGGGTTATATTGCTTACAGTATACAAATAACAAAGGCACAAAAGGAATTTGAACCTCTGTATATCTTAGCAATAAAATATTATTGTCTTTATTGATATTATTAATAATATTTGGACATGGAGTCAGGGAGACGACGCAAGTGGTCTCTCCTGCTCTGACAGGGGTAAGAGAGCTGCTATAGAAACGAGTGTCTTATTAAGCACTTAATCACCAAGAGTGATTAAGGTGCTTTTTACAAGCTCAAGGTTTATAGTTACTTGACAAATATTGCAGAATAGTTGCATTATATAGTCAATCTTAGGTACAAATCACACATCAATGGTGTGTGAGGGACGGTCTTAAGTGTGTCAGTGACGGTCTTAAGTGTGTGAGTGACGGTCTTAATGGTGTGAGTGACGGTCTTAAGTGTGTGAGGGACGGTCTTAATGGTGTGAGTGACGGTCTTAAGTGTGTGAGTGACGGTCTTAATGGTGTGAGTGACGGTCTTAAGAATGTAATAGGAAGAGGCGAAACGAACACTTCTCATTGTCTTATGAGAAGATATACTTTGAACTTTTCCTAATGTCAAATAAAGTGGGAAGTAAAAATAGCTGTGTAACTCTTCCAATTTTTTTTACCAGTCACACCTCTATCCGCCCCAGGGGGATCGAACTCGGACCAACTCATCCACAGTCTGACATTCTTTCCTCAATCCCCACGATTTCGAAAGACAACCAAAAATAACATTTCACAAAATGAAAAATATATATATACGAAGAATCACACAGGAACATACAGTAACGAATACAATTAAAACATAAAATTCACTCCGAAGGATGAGCAGTGAAAGACATTCTAAGACACAGGTTAAGGAGCTGTGCTCTTCAAGACACAGGTGTTGATGTAACACCCGTAATAATGGCGGCTGTAACACCTGCAATAATTAATACAAGCAGATATACCGGTCCGCATTAACCTGTCAGACAAGAGAGGTGTAAAATATTTTTATCTTTTGTGTGGGGAAATTATTGTTCACGGGGGCCGGCTTTATGTGGCGGACGCTAGCCTTTCACGCCGGCCTCGATACACTGAATGAATTATGAAAACATTTCCCGCATGTTTGCTCTCTCCTGTGGCTCTGTACAAGAGAAATTGGACAGACGTTATTCCCTTGCTGGAATTAATTTTGTGATGGGGTCTTGTAGATCTTCTATCTGGAGGCACACGGTGTCCTCATTTGTACGCCTGCTAGTTGTGCTTGTAGGTGGGGGTGGGGGGTTAAGCTTCGGTTCTTTGGTTCCGCCTCTCAACTATCTCTCAACTGGCGTACAGGCTGCTGAGCCTGTTGGGCTTTATCATATCTATATCTGAAAGTGTGTATGGAGTCAACCTCCACCACATCGCTGCCTAGTGCATTTCGTTTGTCAAAACTAGTGTGTGTGTGTGTGTGTGTGTGTGTGTGTGTGTGTGTGTGTGTGTGTGTGTGTGTGTGTGTGTGTGTGTGTGTGTGTGTGTGTGTGTGTGTGTGTGTGTGTGTGTGTACTTACCTATCTGTACTTACCTATCTGTGCTTGCAGGATCGAGCATTGACTCTTGGATCCCGCCTTTCCAGCTATCGGTTGTTTACAGCAATGACTCCTGTCCCATTTCCCTATCATACCTAGTCTTAAAAGTATGAATAGTATTTGCTTCCACAACCTGTTCCCCAAGTGCATTCCATTTTTCCACTACTCTCACGCTAAAAGAAAACTTCCTAACATCTCTGTGACTCATCTGAGTTTCCAGTTTCCACCCATGTCCCCTCGTTCTGTTATTATTACGTGTGAACATTTCATCTATTTCCACTTTGTCAATTCCCCTGAGTATTTTATATGTCCCTATCATATCTCCTCTCTCCCTTCTTTTCTCTAGTGTCGTAAGGTTCAGTTCCTTCAGTCGCTCTTCATATCCCTTCCCTCGTAACTCTGGGACAAGCCTCGTCGCAAACCTCTGAACCTTCTCCAGTTTCCTTATGTGTTTCTTCAGGTGGGGGCTCCATGATGGCGCGGCATACTCTAAGACGGGTCTCACGTATGCAGTGTAAAGCGCCCTAAAAGCCTCCTCATTTAGGTTTCTGAATGAAGTTCTAATTTTCGCCAGTGTAGAGTACGCTGCTGTCGTTATCCTATTTATATGTGCCTCAGGAGTTAGATTAGGTGTCACATCCACTCCCAGATCTCTTTCTCGACTCGTTACAGGTAGGCTGTTCCCCTTCATTGTGTACTGTCCCTTTGGTCTCCTATCACCTGATCCCATTTCCATAACTTTACATTTACTGGTGTTAAACTCCAGTAGCCATTTCCCTGACCATCTCTGCAACCTGTTTAAGTCCTCTTGGAGGATCCTACAATCCTCGTCTGTCACAACTCTTCTCATTAATTTTGCGTCATCCGCAAACATTGACATGTATGACTCCACTCCTGTAAACATGTCATTTACGTAAATTAGAAAGAGGATTGGTCCCAGCACCGATCCTTGAGGTACTCCACTTGTTACTGTTCTCCAGTCCGACTTCTCGCCCCTTACCATTACCCTCTGGCTCCTTCCTGTTAGGTAGTTCTTCACCCATTCTAGGGCCTTTCCGCTTACTCCTGCCTGCCTCTCAAGTTTGTATAGCAGTCTCATGTGCGGTACTGTATCAAAGGCCTTTTGGCAGTCAAGAAATATGCAGTCTGCCCAGCCTTCTCTGTCCTGCCTTATCCTTGTTACTTTATCATAGAATTCTAAAAGGTTTGTTAGGCATGATTTCCCTGTCCAGAAACCATGTTGTGCTTGTTTNTTTTCTGAAGTTCTAATTTCGCCAGTGTAGAGTACGCTGCTGTCGTTATCCTATTTATATGTGCCTCAGGAGTTAGATTAGGTGTCACATCCACTCCCAGATCTCTTTCTCGAATCGTTACAGGTAGGCTGTTCCCCTTCATTGTGTACTGTCCCTTTGGTCTCCTATCACCTGATCCCATTTCCATAACTTTACATTTACTGGTGTTAAACTCCAGTAGCCATTTCCCTGACCATCTCTGCAACCTGTTTAAGTCCTCTTGGAGGATCCTACAATCCTCGTCTGTCACAACTCTTCTCATTAATTTTGCGTCATCCGCAAACATTGACATGTATGACTCCACTCCTGTAAACATGTCATTTACGTAAATTAGAAAGAGGATTGGTCCCAGCACCGATCCTTGAGGTACTCCACTTGTTACTGTTCTCCAGTCCGACTTCTCGCCCCTTACCATTACCCTCTGGCTCCTTCCTGTTAGGTAGTTCTTCACCCATTCTAGGGCCTTTCCGCTTACTCCTGCCTGCCTCTCAAGTTTGTATAGCAGTCTCATGTGCGGTACTGTATCAAAGGCCTTTTGGCAGTCAAGAAATATGCAGTCTGCCCAGCCTTCTCTGTCCTGCCTTATCCTTGTTACTTATCATATCATAGAATTCTAAAAGGTTTGTTAGGCATGATTTCCCTGTCCAGAAACCATGTTGGTGCTTGTTTACAAACCCAATGCTCTCCAGGTGCTCAACAAGTCTTAGCCTAATTATTCTTCAAGTATTTTGCAGGGGATGCTTGTCAATGATACGGGTCTGTAGTTAAGTGCCTCCTCCCTGTCACCTTTCTTGAAAATCGGTACGACATTTGCCTCCTTCCAGCAACTGGGCAATTCTCCCGACATAAGTGACTCATTAAAGATCATTGCCAGAGGCACACTGAGAGCCTGCGCTGCCTCTTTAAGTATCCACGGTGATACTTTGTCTGGTCCAACAGCTTTGTTTGCATCCAGTGTTGTCAACTGTTTCATTACCTCCTCTGCTGTCACCTCTATGTCTGATAGTCTGTCATTAGGGTAATCGCTTCTAACAATGGGAGCTGCTCAGGCTCGGTTGTGAACACTCCATGGAAATTTGCATTCAGTACCTCGCAGATTTCCTTGTCGCTTTCTGTATATGCCCCTTCTGTTTTCCTCAGTCTTGTCACTTGGTCATTTACCGACATCTTCCTTCTTATATGGCTATGTAGTAATTTAGGTTGCTTTTTCGCTTTGACTGCAATATCATTCTCATAATTTCTTTCCGACATTCGTCTTATGTTAATGTAATCATTCCTAGCTCTGTTACATCTAATCCTGTTGTCCTCTGTCCTTTGTCTTCTGTACTTCCTCCACTCCCTCCTGCTTCTCACCTTTGCTTCCTGACATTGTCTATCAAACCATGGGTTATTATATTCCCTCCTGCTTTTTTCCTTTATTGTTGGAATAAATCTCTCTTCAGCCTCTTTGCATTTCAATATGACTTGGTTCATCATACCTTGCACTGTTTTCCTATAAGCTCTTCCTCCCACTGCACTTCTCCCAGGTAGTCCCTTATCCTTCTGTAGTCCCCTTTTCTGTAATCAATTCTCCTTCCCCGTACCTCTTGACCGTTGGTCACAATTTTAAGCTCCATCATGTAGTCAAAGACTAGGACACAATGGTCACTGGCTCCTAGTGGTATTTCATGTTCCAACTGCTCGATGTCTTCTACATTCTGGGTGAAGATGAGATCTAATAGGCTGGGCGTATCCCCTCCTCTTTCCCTAGTATCTTCCTTCACATGCTGTGTTAGGAAATTCCTGTCAATAACGTCTACCAGCTTCGCTCCCCAGGTCTCCTCCCCGCCATGGGGATTCCTCGTTTCCCAATCTATCTCTCCGTGGTTTAGGTCCCCCATGACCAGTAGCTTCGCCTTCATTCTATGCGCTATTGTTGCTGCCCTCTGCAGTTCATCTATACATGCCTTGTTGCTGTCCTCGTACTCCTGCCTGGGCCTTCTACTTTTGGTGGGGGATTGTAGAGTATCAAGATTACAATCTTCTTCCCATCCACTGTCAGAGTTCCATGTATGGAGCTCGTGCTTTCATTGGTACCCGGATTTTCCAGCTCATCAAACTTCCATTTCCGCTTTATTAGGAGTGCCACTCCTCCTCCCTGTCTCTGTGTCCTTTCTTTTCTTATCACCTGGTACCCTCCGGAAAGATTGCATCCGAGATCATGTCATTTATTTTAGTTTCCACTATTGCCACTATGTCTGGGTCTGCCTCACTAACTCTTTCTTTTATCTCTTCTGCTTTATTGGCTACCCCATCAGCATTGGTGTACCACACTTGAGACTCTTCTTGGAAACTCGGGTGTCTGAGTTCCCCCTTTCACTGGGGGTCTGGGGGGGGACTGGTGGGTGTCTGGGGGCGAGTGGGGGCTGTGGGGGTGAATGGGGGCGAGGGGGGGCTGTGGGGGTGAATGGGGGGTGCTAGGGGTGCCTGGGAGTGCCTGGTAGGCGAATGGGGTCTGGGCATCTAGGGGGGTAGGAAGGGCATAATGGGTCTGAAAGTTAGGGTCTGAATAGCATGTGGGGATTGAGAAATAGAGTGAGACTGAGAGTCAGATAGAGGTGAGAGTTGGGGGGGAGAGGGATATTGAGGACAGAGGGCTGAGAGGAGAATGGAGCATGGTGCTGGGAGTGGAAGAGAGGGCGTATTAGTTAGGGGGGAATCGGGGGTAGGTGGGGGTTTTGGGGTAGAAGAGGGGAAGAGGGAGATGGGGGAAGGTGTTAGGGGTCACAAGGTGAGGGGGTTAAATGTGGGCTGAAGGTGCATAGAGGGGTGAGGGTGTGGGTGGGGTGGGGTTGGGGTGAGTGTAGAGGGGTGCAGTGGAAGAGAAGGGGCAGGGGTGTGGGAAGGGGTAGTAGGGGAGGGGGGATGGGAAGGTGGGTTTGGGGAGGGCATGGCTTGACCCACTGGGGTCGTTGACAGGTGTGATGTTGGAGGGGCAGGGGAATCGTGGGGAGGTGCAAATGTGGAATGGACAGGGGGGTTTTGGGGTGATGAAGCAGGGGGGTTTGGGGGCTGAGGCAGGGGGAGGTATAGGAGGGCTGAGTTGGGGATGATGCGACCTGGGGGGTGACCTGGGTTGTGACCTGGGGGGTGACCTGTGATGTGACCTGGTGAGGTGAAACTACCTGAGAGGCTAGTTCGGTGTCGTGCTTGCCACCTATGCTTGTAGGCTATTTGCTCATCTTTCGTCATAAACCTCTCTATAAACACATTGTAATGGGTTTCACTTCCTCTGAGTAAATGCTTGTTCCTCATTATGTACTCCACAGCCTCCTCATTGGAGAATTGTACCAGAACAGGCCTATTTTTGGTACAATTGTAAGGTCCAACCCGGCGGCTGATATCCACCTCGTATTCTGCCATCCCTGCTCCAATACATCTCAATATCTCATGCAATTCATATTTTTCCGTCTCTATCCTGTCTTGTCTTGTTGATGCCCCAGATTCGAATAATCCATGTAGTATAATAGACCGCCTCCTCAGTAATTCTTTGTCATGCTGGTAGCCTGTCCCCTGGGGTTTCTCCATCCCAACCGCAGTCACTAACCCATCCCCCACTAATCCTCTGTCCTTAGCCATGCTGTTAATCCTTCCTAATTCGTTTGTGATCCGAGCACATTCCCTTCCCCAGTCCTCTCTTCCCTTCCTAATCTCTTCCTGAATATAGAGCATAAGTTCTTGTTTCTGCCTCTCTACCTCAACCTGTATTTGCTGAAATAACTCGCTTTTAATCCCTTGGATTAGATCCACCATCCAATCGCTCCTTCTCTCTACAAATTTCCCTATTAATTTGTCTATAAATCTGTCCTCCTCCTCATCCCTGCTGGTGATTGACCTTGAACCCCTTCCTGATCGTGTCATTGCAGTAACAACCCAGCCAAAAAAGGGCGCTCCTCAATACCTTGCTCAATCTGCAGCACAAACAGGCGAGAAAACACCACGCGGCTGGTCCAGATGTGAGGTCTCTGCGTCCCGCGTCCCAGCTGGTGAGGTCACTAGTGGTGAGGTCACTCCAGCTCCACAATGTCGGCTCCACAATTTCACAATACCACAAATGTACTCAACACTTATTTTCAGTGGTGCTGTTTCTACTGTTTTTCTTCACTTCCTTGTGGTTTTGAGTGAGCTTACTAATTATTCAATCACTCATATACACTCATATACGCATATACACTGATTTTCCCCCCCAATTCACTAGCTACGCAAGAGCTTCCCAGACCCGTCTGATCACCGCGGCTGTCTGACCACAACTGTGTTGTGTGTGGTGTGTTGTGTGTGTGTGTGTGTTGTGTGTGTGTGGTGTGTGTGTGTGTGTGTGTGTGTTACTCATCTAGTACTCACCTAGTTGTGCTTGTGGGGGTTGAGCTCTGGCTCTTTGGTCCCGCCTCTAACCCATCAATCAACAGGTGTACAGGT
>WNGS01004374.1:14089976-14102476 GCA_020271785.1 Procambarus virginalis
CTCTCTCTCTCTCTCTCTCTCTCTCTCTCTCTCTGTCTCTGTCTCTCTGTCTGTCTCTCTGTCTCTCTCTCTGTCTCTGTCTCTCTGTCTCTGTCTCTCTCTCTCTCTGTCTCTCTCTCTCTCTCTCCAGGTTGCGACTCTGGACACTTACATGCTACTCTGCACCTCTAAGGTTGACAAAACCTGTTCTATTTTCCTACATGGATTGCGCATTGTGCTTCTCGATTGATTTTAGAAAGCAAATAACATAGGAGGGAACGAGGCAATATTTGTAGATAGGGTGTGTGTGAAGATGGTAGGTGCGTGATGTAGTTGGGTGTTGTGATGTGTGTTGTAGTCAGGTGTGGTAAGGTTTGTAGCTGTTTATGTTGTAGTCAGGTGTGGTAAGGTTTGTAGCTGAGTGATGTAATCGTTTGTTGCAATATAGCTGTGTATATTTGTATGTTGCATGCTCCTCTACTTCAGCTACAACAGTTGTGGTTGTTTGTTAGGGTTGTGGTAGAGCCTTTACCTATAGTGTATTTTGGTTGTGATTGAGGTTATAGGAGGGGGGGGGTAAATGTTTAGGAGGTGATTGTAGCAACGAGGCTTGCATCTTATGTCATGGTTGAGGATATAAAGACAGTATGCTTGTAGTGTTGTGGTTATGAAACATTACCTGATGTGTTGTGAGTGCGGTTATTCCTGGTTGTGGCTGTAGATGGGACTATGTGAGAGTGCCAGGAAGGGTTGCCTCTAATTTACGTATATATATATATATATATATATATATATATATATATATATATATATATATATATATATATATATATATATATATATATATATATATATATATATATATATATATTCCCCATCTCTTGTAACTAGAGAGGAAACTATTCGCATGGGAGGGTCTGTCTGCAAAAAAATAACAGCCCCTAAACGTCCACAGTACCGTGACCATCGCACCAATGATCGTCTAGGATTATTGGTATAGGTAGGTATAGACGAGCATTGGTGCGGTGGTCACGGTACTGTGTACGTTTAGGGGTGATCTTGGACGGCATGGGTTCAAATCCTGTCCGGGTCAAATAGCAGCCTGTCCTTCAAACAAAGACCCAAAGGTGATTCCATGCACCCATCTGACCCACTGTTTATGAATGAAAAGCGGTTTACACACGACTCACAACTGCTGACGTTCGAACATATCCGGAACAAGTGCTTCACTGACGAATTTTGTTCGAACCACAACGCTATAAATGCCTCACCCACGTACTACAAAATACAAATAATCGCCAACAGAACCTAAATACCTAACCTATGCCTACATATGCCCAATATGCTAATATATTATAATATTAATTTATATTTGAGAAAATTCCCGTTTTTAATGAACAGCATGTACAAATTTATGAATGCGTCTGTGGGGTCGACCGCTGGATGTAATGGACTTGAGTCGAGGACGGGTTGGTGAGTCTTGGTGGGCTCCTGGTGTGCCCTCAGCCGTGGTGGGCGGCCGGCTTCTGCTCTGCCGGAGGGCACTGGATGACTTTTTACGTGTTAGCCTGGGGCCAAGTTTTCGGTTTTGCTACCTAGTGTTCTCTGTGTGTGGGGCGGGGCCGGTGCTTGTCACCCTGAGGGACTCCTGGGGCTCCCCAATCATCTACCTGTCTGCGTTTCTTTGCGGCGAGGCATATTAGTTTCCAGTGATTGGCGTCACTCGTTTCGCGATTTGGCTTGGCGTTTCACCTTTCCGGGCTTCGCGTTTAACCCTTCACGAGTACGCCGGGGCGCATCCGATCCCACGATCGTCGTCGCTCCTAAATCAACAACAACAACAACAACATAGTAAGCATAAACACACACTATAGAGTAATAATTAGATTTGGCAAAATATAATTTTTATCGTATCGCATGATTCATTCTATCAATCGCATGCTAGATCTATATGTCTAAAACTGACTTATTAACACGATTGATAGTCTGTTATTGTATTTACGGCTGGACGTGGGGTCAGTGTTACCATGCTGGTGGAATAGCCTCTCTGGTGCTGTACATATTCCAACTGAAACTCACAGGCATTAATTTGGAACACTCCCCCCCCCCTATCCTGAGCTGTTTGAGGTAGTAATCTATACATGAAACTGCCCTGTTGCATATTCTAAGCAGCTGTACTGTGCGCCAATCGGGGCGGCACTCTACGGCTATTGACAGCTGTGGACAAGACCCGTCACACGTGTTGGAAAAACATCGGTGATAAACGAACCACAATGTTCCCTCGCCGATGGGTCACTCCATCATTGGGGGTCGATCCATAGGTAAGCGTTTCCTGATTATATCATGTTTCTCGTCCATAATCCCCGGCGCTTTATTTAATATTTCTTCCTCAAGTCGGTTACGATAAGAAGTATGTCTTACAGGCCCGCTGTCGGCGAGCGACGGTGGCGCCTTGCCCGGGTTTGTTTACGAGTAACGAGAGCTATAGCTCTTGAGCCCCGGCTCGTAACTGCAGAACCAATGTGCTGTTATACTTGCTCTTGAAACTGCGATTGGTCGTTGCTTCTACCACCTCTGACTCGAGCTTATTTCACTTGTTCACAACTCTCACTGCATACGAGTAATTTGTTACCTGCCGTGAGTGTGAGTACGATTGCATTTGTGAGTGCGAATGAGTGAGGATGATATCGTGGTGTTCCTTCTGGGCTCCGCGTAAGGGAACCAATTTATAATTTGCGATGAGTAGTACACAATTCCTACTACCCCCTTCCCCCTCCCCATTCCGTTTTAATGATGAAATTTTCTTAATATTAATCCAATAAACAATTTGAAAAACTTAGATCGCTTCTGTTGACCAAACCACACACTAGGAAGTGAAGAGACGACGACGTTTCAGTCCCTCCTGGACTATTACCAAGTCGATTGTGATAATGGTCGACTTTATAATGGTCCAGGATGGACCGAAACGTCGTCGTCGCTTCGCTTTTTAGTGTGTGGTCTGGTCAACATTTTTCAGTCACGTTACTGTGACTTTTCATCTGCTTAGGTCGTACTTGGGTGCCTCCTGACAGGTGACCTCCAGTGGCAGGAGAATCACGTGCAGTAACCCTCAAGAGAGGAAAAACAATTTTTAAAGCAGGTTTGCGACTTTGAAAATCTTATCCTTAAAAACAGCCACAGTTACAGCCCGGCTCCTGTGCCAGATAAGTCCACTACGGGCTCACCATAGCCCGTGCTACTTGCAACTTTTTGTTCAGAGATCCTGAATCTAAAACAACAGCAACATTATCCTATAACGAAGTAAAATCGTCCGTAAATAAGAAACTACGATAAAATACGGAAAGCAAAATAGTGTAAGAGGGAGAGAGCGACGTATTATTAATACAGTAGGAAGTAAACAGTGAAGCTGGAGAGAATATAACGCAACCCGTCCTCGCAAATTCGTATAGTCAAGAGAGCGAAATAAGAGCATAACAGGAGCGAAATAAGAGTGGAACAACGAGGGACACTATTTTATTTTTAAGCGAGGCGAATGAATGGAAGCGTTGTTGTAGAGGGGGAACGCGCTTATTCCGGTGGATCCAGCGCTCAAACTCAACCCCGACCGTGAGCGCTTCATAATTGGTCCTCTTCCCGACACCCGAGCCGTCTTGTGTGTGTGTGTGTGTGTGTGTGTGTACGATTCACACCTTTCGAACCCCCAGTGGCAAAGTTTTTGCCAGGCGCTCTTAGCCTAGTGTGTCCACATTCTTCGCACCGGCAGTTGATTACAGCGTGTTTACCTTTGCCGGGCTAAAGAAATAATCCTCCCGAGTCACCTGCGCCGCGGGTGTAATCTCCTCGCAAGCTCCTATTCACGGCTTTCGCACCTTCCTGGCGTGAGTGTTGTGTGCCTTTCTGGCCCATGATCACAGGTTTCAGAACATGTGAGTTATCTTCTCACACACACACACACACACACACACACACACACACACACACACACACACACACACGTATAATCATTAAAGCTACGTGCATAAATTATTGAATTATCCTTTCTTTGCGTTTTGTTTGGCTTTTCTTGTTTTTTTTTAGAGTGAAAGCCATAAGACAAATGGTAAATGTAATGCACATTACCTCCACAGCTGCGGCATCACCATGTATTTTCGAAAGCTTTCTAATTTTGCGAGCCCCCTTTTAGTACACGTGTTCTCAGGCCAGGCTCGTTAAAGCGGCGTTTAACCGGCGATGCATTCATCACTTTTAATGCATTGTGCATTAAAAATATATTTGATCTCATATATTAATTAATATTATTATATATTGAAGTTGTATCTTTCCATGTATAGATAGGAGTAGGTTAGGTTAGGTCAGGTGCAGACGAGGAGTCGCAATAACGTGGTTGAAATATGTTGACCAGCATATTTCATGTTTTACGGGCTCACCATAGCCCGTGCTACATGGACACTTCGTTCTGAGTAGCTAAATCTAAAAGAACAACAACGTTGACCAAACCACACACTAGAAAGTGAAGGGACGACGACGCTTCGATCCGCCCTGGACCATTCTCAAATCGAAAATGTCACAATCGACTTGAGAATGGTCCAGGACGGACCGAAACGTCGTCGTCCCTTCACTTTCTAGTGTGTGGTTTGGTCAACGTTACGTCAGGTGTTTAGGATCTGTTGGCGATTAGTTGTATTTGATGTACGTGGGTGAAGTATTTACAGCGTTGGGGTTCGAACGAAGGTCGTGAACGAAGCGCCGTTGGAGAAATGCTCGAACGTCATCGGTTGTGAGTCGTGTGTAAACCGTTTTTCATTTTTCATAAACAGGGAGTTCGGCGGCTAGATTAACGAGCATTTGGTCTTTGTTGATGAGGCCGGGCTGTTAAGCTTGCAATTTATTAGAGACATGATTCACATGCGTCTAACACGGTCCAACACCGTGACCAACACGGTCCAACACGCTGACCAACACGGTCCAACAACACCGTGACCAACACGGGTCCAACACCCTGGCCAACACGGTCCAACACCCTGGCCAACACGGCCCAACACCCTGGCCAACACGGTCCAACACCCTGGCCAACACGGTCCAACACCCTGGCCAACACGGTCCAACAACACCGTGACCAACACGGTCCAACACCCTGGCCAACACGGCCCAACACCCTGGCCAACACGGTCCAACACCCTGGCCAACACGGTCCAACACCCTGGCCAACACGGTCTAACAACACCGTGACCAACACGGTCCAACACCCTGGCCAACACGGTCCAACAACACCGTGGCCAACACGGTCCAACACCCTGGCCAACACGGTCCAACAACACTGTGGCCAACACGGTCCAACACCCTGGCCAACACGGTCCAACAACACCCTGGTCAACACGGTCCAACAACACCCTGGCCAACACGGTCCAACAACAACACCCTGGCCAACACAAACTATCAATCGCTATAAACCATAATTTCGTGGAACATTATTTAAATATCGAAATTTATTACACCCCAAAATTTATTCCTTCACAAATTCAGCAGGCATTTGCCACAGTCGTGGAAGAAGTACAGTTGCAAATTAGTATCTTCAACTCGTAATTATCTATCGGTAGCAAAATGTACGCTGGTTACCAATCTATCATGTCGTGTATTTTACATTAAGTTTTAATAATTTTTTTTTGCGAGATATTGCTCATTTTTCAACCACAGCGACGTGGTGGTAACGAGAGTTTCACAGGCGATAATGCGTCGCTCAGGTTATGAGGAATGACAGATAAATTTATGAGGAATGACAGTGATAGCTGTTATTATCTTTGTATCTCAAATTTCTCACTGGATGAGAAACTCATTTTTTTTTATTAATTAAATGACGATATTTTGCCGTTCAAGTGGGGGGAAACTAGCACTTATGTCACTATTCATAACTGTCCAAAATCCTGTGCGTTACACCGGCGCCCTCAGCTGTCGGGGATTTTGAATTCTTAGGCTTCGGAATACTTAATGCCTCGAACGTCAGTGGTCGACGACGTTTTAGAGCTCTTTGGCATCCTTATATCCGCTGCCTCAGGGCTCTAGTGGTCGTTGATTGTGCTTTAGAGCACCCTAAAGGGGCGCCGGTCGGCCGAGCGGACAGCACGCTGGACTTGTGATCCTGTGGTCCTGGGTTCGATCCCAGGCGCCGGCGAGAAACAATGGGCAGAGTTTCTTTCACCCTATGCCTCTGTTACCTAGCAGTAAAATAGGTACCTGGGTGTTAGTCAGCTGTCACGGGCTGCTTCCTGGGGGTGGAGACCTGGTCGAGGACCGGGCCGCGGGGACACTAAAGCCCCGAAATCATCTCAAGATAACCTCAAGATAACCCTGGCTTAACCTGCGAGAAGGAAAAGGAGACCCTTCACCAGTCCATGTGACGGGCGACCTTGGAAATAGAAAACATAGTTAATCAGCCCTTGTCCGCTGGCGGGGAATATGTGGTTTAAATGTATATGTGTGTCGGCCGTTCAGGTGGTGTGTTGTTGGTGGCTTGGCCTCCAGGGGGGTGAGTCCGTTGATGAGGCGACCATCGGGGGGTGAGTCCGTTGATGTGGTGACCGTCGGAGGGTGAGTCCGTTTATGTGGTGACCGTCGGGGGGTGAGTCTGTTGATGTGGTGACCGTCGGGGGGTGAGTCCGTTGATGTGGCGACCGTCGGGGATGAGTCTGTTAATGTGGTGACCGTCGGGGGGTGAGTCCGTTGATGTGGTGACCGTCGGGGGTGAGTCCGTTGATGTGGTGACCGTCGGGGGTGAGTCTGTTGATGTGGTGACCGTCGGGGGGTGAGTCCGTTGATGTGGCGACCGTCGGGGGGTGAGTCCGTTGATGTGGCGACCGTAGGGGGGTGAGTCCGTTGATGTGGTGACCGTCGGGGGTGAGTCCGTTGATGTGGTGACCGTCGGGGGGTGAGTCCGTTGATGTGGCGACCGTAGGGGGGTGAGTCCGTTGATGTGGTGACCGTCGGGGGGTGAGTCCGTTGATGTGGCGACCGTCGGGGATGAGTCTGTTGATGAGGTGACCGTCGGGGGTGAGTCCGTTGATGTGGTGACCGTCGGGGGGTGAGTCTGTTGATGAGGCGACCGTCGGGGGGTGAGTCCGTTGATGAGGCGACCGTCGGGGCAGATTCTTTTTTTGGATAAGATCGCCGTAGACAATTCCATCGGGATACAGCCATCTTGGAGGGGGTCAGTAGGGCATAATGCTGTCAGAAATGAAGCCCGTTAGAGATCTTGTCAACGGCGAAGAAGACATCGGATAACTGGTCGTCGAGAAAGTGGCGGCCGAAGATACGACCGTCGGGAAGATGGCGGCCGAAAATGCGGTCGTCGGAAAGGTGGCGGCCGAGAATGCGGTCGTCGGAGGATGTCGCTGTCGCCTGGAATTTTTGCATGTTGGATCTTTTCACACAAGGTATGTGTGACCTGTGTATATGGGCTCTGGGGGGATTTAATACACTCACATGTATGTGTCTGGTATGAAGCCCCCCCCCCCCACATAGAGCATACTTCTACATATCCAAGTGGCATCATCATCTAGGATCAAGCTATATATAATGAATCTATTGTGATTCTGATATGATTCTGATATGATATAGATTTGATATAGATATGATATAGATATGATTTGATATGATATTGATTTGATATAGATATGATATAGATATGATTTGATATGATATTGATATGATATAGAAATAATACATTTCTTAGATGATCATTAGATATGGTGGGTAAAAATTTCCCACATATGGCAAGACGTACACATAATATATGTGTGTGATTAGGCGTCATGCATTTACGTAAAACATACGCACATGCATTCATGTATGCATATTGACGTATATAAACACAAACGTGTACATAAACTGACGTGTATGAATGTGAACCATTTATATACTCGTCTTTCCTATAATTTACAATTAAATAGTTGTAGAACGCTCTTGTAATGGGAAACATAATTTAGTTTGTTATATGTGTTACGTATGATATCGTATATGCGTGCGTATGATATCTTCCAATTTTGGAAGATATCAATGTCTCAGCACTACTGTGAAAGTATGCGAGAAAATACTATGCAAGCATAAGCAGTTTGGTGCTATTTATGACCAGTGGGGCAAGCAAGCAGAATTTTCGCTCCTCACAGGTCTGCTCTAAGCGCTTCCCTGACACCAAGTGTCTAGAAGAGCTGGTAGAACCGAGCTTCATCTCCTGGGCCCCGGCTTTTCCAACTGTGGGTCGTCTTTTGCTATGACTCCCGAGTTCTGTGTTACTTTTGTCACATCTGTTTTTAAAGTTGCTGTTGCTGTTGTTTTAGCTACTCGGAACAAAATGTTCCGAGTAGCACGGGCTATGGTGAGCCCGTAGTGGACTTACCTGGCACAGGAGCAGGGCTGTGCTAGAGTATTTCCTCACGTCCCTGTGGCTCACCTCAGTGTCTGGCTTCCATTCTCGTCCTCTCGTTACCCTGGTAGATTCTCCCTCTTTTTATCCTTTCCTCTTAGTATTTTATATGTCTGTACCATGTCCTTTCTATTTCTTATATCTTCCAGTGCCTTTATGATTACCTCCTTTAGTTTGTTCTGGTAGATGAATCCCTTCAATTCTGGGACTAGAGTTGAATCGCAATTCTACATTCTCATTCTTTTCTTAATGTTTTATTTTCTTAGGTCTGGGCTCCACGCTGGTGCTGCATACTCTAACGCTGGTCTGGTATAGGTTTTTTAGGTCCCTGAAGGCGGTCTTGATGCTCGCTAGCTTAACATATGTTGTTTAATCGGTTCTATTTTATTTATTTAACTGAATTTACACCCCAATACCCTTCTGGTGGATGATAGTGGATAAGGTTACAGAGGCACATAATGGGCTCAGGTACTGAACCCCAGAATTCATTTAGTTAAGAAAGTCATAATCTTGAGAAGCTAGTTATACAGTATAACTTATGTATATAAGTTATGTTTTTAATTAAATTAATTCATTAATTGATTAAATACATTATGTATTTAATGTATATAAGTGCATACAATGACTACTTAAGCTAAGTTTGGATATTTGGTTAAGATTTTTGGTAGTACATAATTTTTTAATGAAATACTTACCCATTAATTGAACGTTTGTTATTGAATTATTTCTAAATTCTGATTTGTTTTCACATTCAATTACATAATGACGAAAGGTATGTAGATAGTTTTGCTGACGGAGTTTACATTTAGTCAACTCTAATTCATCAGGTGGTGCAACCGGCCAGAGGTACTTGCAGCCGAGCCTAAGCCTACGCTAAGCCAAACCTAAGTCGAGCTTAAGCCTACGCTAAGCGAAGCCTAAGCCGAGCCTAAGCCTACGCTAATCCGAGCCTAAGCCGAGGTTAATCCTAACAATAGTAATGACTAGAAGTATGTTGATATTGGATGTCCAACAGGTTTCTGGATCTTCATCTGTACAATAGGCTGATTGAATTGAAATTGAAATAAGTTTATTGAGGTAAAATACACACAAAGGGATGAGGTAGCTCAAACTATTCTCACTCCGTTCAGTACATCGTGTTAATACATACATATAAACACATCACAAACAATAAACATATTACCAAACATCCTGAGAGATAAACATATACATTTCCTCCTTTCCACAAGTAGTATGGTACCAGACGTACACAAATACTTTTATAGGCTGATGATAGAGGGAGAAAACTTTTGTCAGTTTCACTTTTTCTCAGGTCTATTACATTTTGTTGCCGTTCTCGGAATGTTACTCAGGCTGCGCAAAGGCAATCCAAGATGGTAATCGACTCCCTCTCCAAGAACACAAGCTTTCCTTAACTCATCAGTTCTGTCATTCATCCGGAGGGCAATATGGACTGGGATCCACAGGAGAGAGGGAATTATTAGGGTGAAAGCGACAAGCCATTACGACTACATTGCACTTGGAAGGGATCAGGATAAGGATTTGGGATGGGACGGGGGGAAGGAAGAGTGCCCACCCACTTAGACGGTCGGGGATTGAACGCCGACCTACATGAAGCGAGACCGTCGCTCTACCGTCCATTCCAAGTGGTTGAGCACTTGGGCTGAAAGGAGAAAGACTCTGATCCCTTCATTGATTATTGATCAGTGCTTTCTGACATAAACTCATCATTTTGATACTCCACGACCTGAGAAGGAAATAAGGCTGGTTCAGGAGTGTAAATAATGAAGCTGAAGAAAGGCAGAGAGAAGCGAACCTTATCACACAGAAGGGCACAAGGAGCATGTGATAACGACGGAGACCATTACAACAGGAATCGACATAATAAAGAAGCAATGTTCAGAATGACAACTAGTAAAACGAAGGGACAGAGCAAAATAAGCAACAGATGAGCTATATAGAGAGTGAGTTACTGCCGAAGCTTCTGAACAAGAACTGTAAGGTAAATGGAACAGGTTACAATGAAGTGTTGTTGGAGTAAACTCGGCTTTATGGTACGACGAGAAATATGCCGAAATTGAGTCGTTATCGTTTTTTTCAACTGATACCTCGAAAGTCGGAGCTTTGGAGCTAAATCTTCACTCTGCAATTAAGTACGTAAAGATAAAAGCTGAATAATTGTGGAAAGAGGCAACGAACTACAGTTGATACTAAGAACCATCCTGTTCCTAATATACATCAACGATCTGCCAGAGATAATTTAGCTCCTTAACTTCTCTGTATACCTGGAGTGCTTTCTCAAACACCTTCCGTTTCCCATGCCACAAGTCATTGATTAATTGATGAAGATTAAGCCACCCAAAAGGTGGCACGGGCCTGAATAGCCCGTAAGTGGTGGCCCTTTGGAGCCATTACCAGTATCATTAGCTGATATTGGAGATCTGTGGAGGTGCGACTGCACCCTACGGAGAGGTCTTGACCTCTGATGCCACAAGTGAGTGATGGGCAACTAACACAGTGAATGAAACTAGAGGAGGACCTTGGGATAGACAAAGGCTAGAGATACCTTGATATAGACAAAGGCTAGAGATACCTTGGGATAGACAAAGGCTAGAGATACCTTGGGATAGACAAAGGCTAGAGATACCTTGGGATAGACAAAGGCTAGAGATACCTTGGGATAGACAAAGGATAGAGATACCTTGGGATAGACAAAGGCTAGAGATACCTTGGGATAGACAAAGGCTAGAGATACCTTGGAATACACAAAGGCTAGAAATACCTTGGGATAGTCAAAGGGACCGAGAAACGCTTCACAGATTCTTTAAAGAAGGGCTGCAGAGAACAAGTAAATTTATGAAGATACGAAAAGAAGTTTCCAGGAGCTGTAGAGGATAAAGAGTTCTCCAACTTCTCGAACCAAAGAAGAAAGTAGACCCAGGCGTAGACACCAGAGGGAAAATAATGTTATTCACACCCCCGGATGGCCTTCACAACACTGGACAAAGTAGGATCTTCCTGGACGGTAAAGATAATGTTAGTAATACCGATCATGCAACCCCAACCGAATCTAGACAAGATTAAGACACATGGTCAATCCTCAGCTGTCAAGAGTTGTGGGAAGAGACTGAGGCAAAGTGAGCCAACTTCACAGGAGAGGAAAAAACTGGGGAACTGAGCGACATTATCTGTTTTAAGATCCTTCGAGGACTCAACAAGGAAGCATAAACAATGGTTGGGAATTAGAGACACAGATGAGCCATGGATATGAAAAGAAAACGTATTCAGGAAAGAAAGATCAAATAAATTGAACGGGTTACAAGTAGTATTGGAAGCCGGGAGGTATACAGCTATGAATGTAAATATTGCCGCTTTATCTGTTGATTAGCTGTTGACAATTTGGAGAGTTCTTCTACTCCCACACATATTGGTGAATATATTACTTATGTAACTAAATCACACACACACACACACACACACACACACACACACACACACACACACACACACACACACACACACACACACACACACACACTATATATATATATATATATATATATATATATATATATATATATATATAATGTCGTACCTAGTAGCCAGAACGCACTTCTCAGCCTACTATGCAAGGCCCGATTTGCCTAATAAGCCAAGTTTTCATGAATTAATTGTTTTTCGACTACCTAACCTACCTAACCTAACCTAACTTTTTTGGCTACCTAACCTAACCTAACCTATAAAGATAGGTTAGGTAGGGTTGGTTAGGTTCGGTCATATATCTATTTTAATTTAACTCCAACAAAAAAAATTAACCTCATACATAATGAAATGGGAGGTTTATCATTTCATAAGAAAAAAAATAGAGAAAATATATTAATTCAGGAAAACTTGGCTTATTAGGCAAATCGGGCCTAGCATAGTAGGGCAAAAAGTGAGTTCTGGCTACTAGGTACGACATATATATATATATAATATATATATATATATATATATATATATATATATATATATATATATATATATATATATATATATATATATATATACACTTACCGGACACATTGCAACAGGCCAGATGTAATTGTCCGGATACAATTAAACT
>WNGS01004374.1:14122637-14130137 GCA_020271785.1 Procambarus virginalis
GGATCCCCATTACGCCAGAGATAATTCCCCGGCTGTTTAAGGTAACTGAGGAATGATAAACTACCAACGAGGAGTTCTAACCTTGTATAGTTTATGGTCACACGTCTCTCACAAAGGCCTCTACCCAGAGCCATGACCGGGAGGGAGTCAGTGATCGCTAACAAGACCTTCCCCCACCTTCAGGGCTCCGTACGGTCCTCTGGGCCGCGCTCATTTGTCCAAGAACAAACATGTGCAAGAACACACACACACACACGTGTGTGTTTGTGTGTGTGTGTGTGTTTTTGACCTTATGGTATTCACCTAACTGTGCTTGCTGGGGTTGAGTTTCGTCTCTTCGGTCCTGTCTCTCAGTTGTCAGTCATCTGATGTACAGGTTTCTGAGCCTATTGGGCTCTATCATATCTATATTTGAAACTGTGTATGGAGTCAGCCTCCACCACATTACTGCTTAATACATTCCATTTGCTAGCTACTTTGACACTGAAAACAATATTTATTATGTCTCTGTGGCTCATCTGGGTACTCAGTTTCTACCTGTCCTTTTGTGTAAGAACCACCCATGTTAAATAGTGTTTATATCAACTCCTATCAATTCCACTGAGAATTTTTTATATGGTAATCATGTCTCTCCCTAGCACTAATGTCTTTCCACGATGTGAGGTTCAATAAACATATTCTCTCCTCGTAACTCATAGTTCCGGAATATCTTTCAGGCTATTCCAATCTAGTCTTGTGACTGACACGGTATGGAGCTGCATACTCCAGGACTCGTCTGACATATGTGGTAAACGAGGTCATAAATTATTTCTTACACATATTTCAAAAGGCCGTTCTAATGTTAGTCAGTCTCGCATACACCGCTGATGTTTTCCTTTTTTTTTGGTTGTTGACTTCAGCAAACAGGTTCAGTGTGATGTCATCCCCTAGATCCTTCACTCTGATTCACGGAGATTTCATCCTCCGTTTGGTGCCTTGTGTCTGGTTTCCTGCTCCCTCCACCTGGCTTCATTACTTTACGTTTTCTCGAGTTAAACTCTAGTAACGATTTGTTGGACCATTCTTTGTTTGTCTCTGTTATCTTGTAGCCTCATGCTGTCTTCTTCTGTCTTAATCCTCCTTATAATTTTTGCATCATCAACAAACATAGAGAGGAAGGACCTATTCTCTCTGGAACAACGCTTACATACATAAAGAACAGGTCAGGTCTAAAAACAGAACCCTGTGGGACTCCGCTAGTGACATCTCACCATTCTGAGATTTCTCCCCTCTCAGTGACTCGTTTTTTTCTGTTGCCAAGGTACTTCTTTATCCGCTAGAGTATCTATCCTGTTACTCCTGCCTGCTTCTCTAACTTATGCACTAGTCTCTTATCGGGTACTATGTCAAAGGCTTTCTGGTAGTCCAAAAATATGCAGTCTGCTAATCATTCTCTTTTTGCTACTAGGTCATAAAATTCTATTAAACTAGCGAGGCAAGATTTGCCATCCTTGAACCGTTGCAGGAGATGTGTTACAATGTTCCTTCCCTCAAAATATTCTACTAGTTTTTTCTTAGAATCATCGTCGCCTTGAATGGTATAGAAGTAAGGGGCACTGACCTGTATTTCAGTGACTGTCTCCTTTCTTGTATACAATGACTAGGTGACATGTCTTATAACTTACAGGTTGGAAGGTGGTAACTCCTGTTACCAGTGATCTGTTATGCACAATGGAGAGCGGCAAGTGCAGTGCTTCTGCCTCTTTTTAGTATCCACGGTAATATTCTATCTGGCCCTTTGTCACGTTCGGTTTCAGCAAATGCTTCCTTACCTGACCACTGGAAATCTTAAATTCCTCCTGTTGTGCCCAGTTAGTCTTAATTCAGGAACTTCTTCTTGCTCTATTGTGAAGACCTTCTGGAATCTTTATTGAGCTCCTCGCACACCTTGTCGTTCTCCATTAACCTATTTGCCGCCATTCCCAGTTTCATTATCTGTTCCTTTATTGTTTTTTATCGTGCTGAGGCTGTAATGAAATGTGGCCTGGGTCTTTGCCGAATCTGCCGTGTCATTTTGTATTGTCTCTCTGCTTCTCACTCTGAGGTACTTGTTCTAGGCCCAGTGATATCTTCCTCCAACCCGTCTTCCTAAGGTTTCTCAATGTCAAGAAAACTGTCAATTTAAAGTGTTCTCTTCTAACCTACCAGAGGACCCAAAACAAAAAAACGGGACAGTACGTCACTTTCACGAGCCGCTTTCACTTTCTAGTACGACAATTTTTGGCTGTGTGTATCGAAAAGCGACGTTCTTTGTAAGGACAAATGAGGAAAGGCTGCTTCCTCTGTTGTCAGGTGTCTGTTATTCCTGTAGATTTTCCATCCTATTTTACTTAGTGGCTTTACCACCTTACATCTCTCATTAAAGTATGGGTTCCTCCTTTGCAATTTCGTTTTCTTTTTGGACCAGTACAAACGTGTCTGCGGCTTCCTTACACTTCTGGGTGATGTACTTCATCATGTCTTGTGCAGCCTTTCATCTGAGCTCTGTTATCCTTGACATTTCTTGGACAATCTTCTTGGATTAGAGTGCCCGTTTTGTGGCCTCGTTCGTAATTACTATATCAGTCAAACTCTGTCCTTCTTGTAGAGAGTTACGGGCTATTCATACCCGTTCCACCTCTTGGGTGGCTTAATCTTCATCAATCTTCTTGCAGACGCCGACCTGAAAAAGGTCTCTGTGCTACTGTCAGCCTCCTTCAATTGTAAACACTCCAGGACCTTCGTCATAGTCACTCGGTCCTTCATTCTCCACTCCTGATTGGAGCCTTCCAGTTCATGAACCAATGCTGCAACTCATTTCCTTTGCAGTTGCTTGCTAGTGCACTTTGCTATTTCTTGTAAGGTTGCTGCTTTCATAGGTGATTCCTTCAAAGTAGATATCGCATCTGAGGGCGAGGAGGTAGAACGGCCTATTGACATAGCTCGAGTGCATGGGGGGAGTTGTTTGAAACCCTGGTTTGAGCCTCGGAGAGGCTACAGGATCGCACCTGGGTTCCTTTGAAGCATTTCTACAAATGAGGGCTTCCTTTGGAAGAAGCACTTCATCAGTTTGATCCCTTGTTTCCTGAGGGATGTTTGTCCCATGTTAGGTTTGATTGGGATTGTAGATACACAGTTTTAAATGTAGAAATGACCAGAAAAAAACGAATAAAAAGATTCACTGCATTGAACTAATAATGGTTGAAAGGCGGGGATTAAGAGCAGAGACCCAGCCCCTGCAAGCACAACTTATGAGTACACACACACACACACACACACACACACACACACACACACACACACACACACACACACACACACACTTCACATAGTGCTTAAAACATCAGATGCACGACCTTATCTAAAAAAAAAAAAAATCCCCAAAAGGGAGAAGTCACGTCATAATTATAAACAGCGCAGTCACGAGGTAATGACTGAGCAGAACTCCCCACCTGCGGCAGGTTAAAATGTCCGAACGTTCCTTCTCCGTCAGGGAGTTCCTCCGTCAACGTGCGTGTGTGTGTGTGTGTGTGTGTGTGTGTGTGTGTGTGTGTGTGTGTGTGTGTAGGTATATACACACACACCTTATCAGTGCCAGCCTTGGGGGGGAACCATCACACCTTCTCCCGGACTCCAGGCACTACCCACTGATGGGAGTAATTTGGCATGCAGAGGGCATTTTTGCCGTGGCACCCTGAGGGGCATTTTTTCCTGTGGTTTGCGCGGGGGTATTTTTACCGTGGCGGGCAGAGGGTATTTTTACCGTAGCGTCTTCCTCCTTCGGTTTCAATTATGGGGTTTCATATGCATCTTTTTTTTTTTGCTTGTTGTCGCTTACGATTTGTCGCGTCGTTAGAGAACGAATAGATGTGTATTTTCGTCAGGCTAGCTAGTTATATTCACACACACACACACACACACACACACACACACACACACACACACACACACACACACACACACACACACACACACACACACACACTTCACATAGTGCTTAAAACATCAGATGCACGACCTTATCTAAAAAAAAAAAAAATATCCCCAAAAGGGAGAAGTTACACACACACACACACATATATATATATATATATGTATATATATATATATATATATATATATATATATATATATATATATATATATATATATATATATATATGCGAACAAGCCTGAATGGTCCCCAGGACTATATGCGAATGAAACTCACACCCCAGAAGTGACTCGAACCCATACTCCCAGGAGCAACGCAACTGGTATGTACAGGGACGCCTTAAACCACTTGACCATCACGACCGGACAAAAGGAAGTGTTAGCCTGAGCTATATGAACCACTTCCCGCCGGCGGGGAAGTGATTCATATAGCTCAGGCTATCACTTCCTTTTGTCCGGTCGTGATGTCAAGTGGTTTAAGGCGTCCCTGTACATACCAGTTGCGTTGCTCCTGGGAGTATGGGTTCGAGTCACTTCTGGGTGTGGTTTTCATTCACACACACACACACACACACATATATATATATATATATATATATATATATATATATATATATATGTGTGTGTGTGTGTGTGTGTGTGTGTGTGTGTGTGTGTGTGTGTGTGTGTGTGTGTATGTGTGTGTGTATGTGTGTATGTGTGTGTGTATGTGTGTGTGTGTGTGTGTGTCTGTGTGTGTGTTGTGTGCCTCACTAGTTTGTGTGGTAATCTCTCATGCGGAGCTGGGGCAAAGGCGTTTTGGTAGTTCAGAATTACCAAATCTGCCCATCCTTCCTTGTTCTGCAGTATGTTCGTTACTTCATCACAAAATCGCACATATCCTGTGCCAGGTGAGTACGACGGGCTCACCATAGCCCGTGCTGCTTAGAACTTTTGGTTCCGTGTAGCTGAATCTCAAACAGCAAGAACAACATCGTAACAAAATTCCAGGAGGTTCGTTAGGCACGATTTCCCTTCCCAAAAGCCATGTTGATGTTTGTTTGCTTACGTAATTTCCTCTAGGTGTGTAACTAGCCTTGTTAATATTACTGTTCTATCAAATATTTCAGCGGGGATGTTTGTCAATGATTCTGGTCATTGACACAATACAAAGTGCCTCCTTTGTAATCCCTTTTGCTATAAATCGGTACTACATTTGCCCTCTTCCAGCAGCCGGGCAATTTCCTTTGCAGTTGAATAGTTAAAGATCATTGCTACAGGTATATTTAGGAGCCTGTAAGGCATGATAAAGCTGGAGGATTACGTTAAAACATTTATTACTAACATCTCAAGATATAGATTCTAGAACCCCAGTACCATTATTTCTGACATTATGCATTATTTTTTTTAGTTTAGATCCCTACAAATCATCACACACATTCACATATATATATACATATATATATATATATATATATATATATATATATATATATATATATATATATATATATATATATATATATATATATGTGTGTGTGTGTTTCAAATTTTTCTTTCGAAATTTCACTGTTGTTTAGTAAATACCCAGTAAATATATTTTATTTTCCTGGGCTTACAGCTCTACTCTTGTGAGCATTGAATTGCATCTGCCAGCGTTCAATCTTGTAGGAAAAATAAATTGACGTCTTTCTTGACCATTGTTAGTTTGTCTAAAATTATTACCAGTCTCTTTTTCTTTTTGGTATCATGTGGAATGTTATTGTTGAATCCTGTGTCTTAAATCATTTACGTGTATTGCAACGTGGGTCGATATTACCATTGTTACGTTGATGACAGTCAAGTACTGCTGTTATCGTGTGACTCACTATACACATAGAAATCACAATAGCGTAATGTATCAAATGAACAAATAACAAATTCTTTTGACCATGGCGTAGCTCAGTCGATTAAGGCAGCGTTTGGGATCCTCTCGGACATAATTTCGAACCCTCGTCTCGGCCCTTGTGGATTTGTTCATGTGAGACTCACTGTAATGGTTGCTGTTAATTTGTAACCCTAAGGCCGGTTCAGTATGTTGAACAATGAAGTCCCCGGCCTGGTCCCGCCGGCCAGTCTTCCCAAACTCTGACTTTACCCCAGTTTTTGCTGACTCAGTTTCCTGGCGTGCAATAGATCCTGATCCTCTTTAGGAGGTTCCAACCAGTACTATGTTTTGTTTTGGAATATATGGTGCCACAAACTCGGTTCTTGTCTCGTCAAACGCAAAACTAAGATGGTGGAATTTCGGAGGTATATCACTAGAATAATCGCAGAGCTGAGAGGTGTGAGTTACAAGGACGGGCGTCATTGAAAAATAATAGAATAAAGTGGTAGACGCGAATAAATGGAGTGGTAGATACGAATGGAGTGGTAGATACGAATGGAGTGGTAGATACGAATGGAGTGGTAGATACGAATGGAGTGCTAGACATGACAATCACACAAAATCCTCTTCGGAATACAACACATTGACGGACAATTTATCATGTGTGGTCCACGAATATATGGACACAGGCTAAAAACGAAGTAACGAAATGAACCAAACATACAACAACAAAATTCAGTATCATAGTGACAGATGAAGCGCACTAAGCAGTAGAGAAGGCAGACTTCTTACGTGGTGTGAAGGGCTGATATAACAGGGGCCATTAAATACTCCCAGAAACACCGACAAAAAGTCCCGTACACTCTTTACAACTATTTATTTTTTTTTGTACTCATTTTAGGTCCCCCCAAAATCTACTTTACCTTACACATAAAGTTCTGTGTCGTCACCAGCTCGCTGCACACCTTCGTGGGTCACCTTGAGGATACCTTGAGGTGCTTCCGGGCTTATCGTCCCCGCGGCCCGGTCATTGACCAGGCCTCCTGGTTGCTGGACTGATCAACCAGGCTGTTGGACGCGGCTGCTCGCAGCCTGACGTATGAGTCACAGCCTGGTTGATCAGGTATCCTTTGGAGGTGCTTATCCAGTTCTCTCTTGAACACTGTGAGGGGTTTGCCAGTTATGTCCCTTATGTGTAGTGGAAGCGTGTTGAACAGTCTCGGGCCACTGATGTTGATAGAGTTCTCTCTCAGAGTACCAGTTGCACCTCTGTTTTTCAACGGGGTATTCCGCACATCCTGCCATGTCTTCTGGTCTCATGTGATGTTATTTCTGTGTGCAGGTTTGGGACCAGCCCCTCTAGTGGGAGGGGTCAAGTGGGAGATCCTTCCCTGTTTTCAAACCTGGATTGTTATGCTTGTGATAATTTTACACCCTGCTACACTCTGGTGAAGTCCGTCGAAACATGATTGATTGATTGATGAAGACTGAGCCACCACAACAGGTAGCACGGGCATGAATAACCCGTAAGCGGTAGATTTTTGTTTGGAGTGAATGGGATCTTTGGTCGTGAAAGTCGAAACATTCCACGTGGTTGTGTTTACAAACTAACACCATCTGTCTCCACCACTGGAGCGCGCTATACACCCCACACCATCTGTGGCCACCTCTACACCCAGGAGCCGCTACTACACCTTACGCTA
>WNGS01004374.1:14144229-14165815 GCA_020271785.1 Procambarus virginalis
CCTGAATCATAATGGCACCACCATTTCTTAGAGTCAAACGTTGCATTATGGGCCGATTTAAAATTCAAATGGGGGGCAGCATTTCACCGGAGGAACCTTTCTGGCCGGAGCTGGCGTCTATACGGCCCCGCTGTTTGCGCTCTTCTTCTGTTCGCTCTCGCCCTCAGATCAACCCCCTTCCTCACACTATCTTTACTTATCCTCTTTACGCCTCTTACCACCTTGTTTATCCGTTTACCATAACTTCCCCCCCCGGCCCGTCTCTTGCCGCTGTGGGGCTCGAACTCCGGGACTCCCGCAGGGCGTCGCTTCCGCCGGCGTCTTTGGGTGACTGGACGAGAAAAGGGGACGAAAGATTGTTATACGAGGAGAAACTTTCTGGATATTTTGTTATTTCTTTCATGGATCGTCCGGAGATCATAACTTTTAGCGTTAGATGCTACAGCTCGCCTTCTGACTTTTATTGATAGTCTGAGCGTCGAACTGACTCAGTGGTAAGGCTCGGCGTGCCATCTTCCACACTCGGAGGATTCCGTTGCTATTGGCTTTGCTGTCTTGTGTGTCGTCTGGGGCAATAGACTCGCCATAAACGTCGAATTGTGCGTGCTTGCGTGCAGTGTGTGTGTGGTGTGTGTGTGTGTTTGTTGTGTGTGCGTGTGTGTGTGTGTGTGTGTGTGTGTGTGTTGTGTGTGTGGTGTGTGTGTGTGTGTGCTCACCTACTTGTGCTTGCGGGGGTTGAACTTTGGCTCTTTGGTCCCGCCTCTCAACTGTCAATCACCTGGAGTACATGTTCTGGACCCTATTGGGCTCTATTATTTTCTACATTTGAAACTGAGTATGAAGTCTGCCTCCACCACATCACTGACAATGCATTCCATTTGTTAACTACTCTGACACTGACAAACAATTCTTATGTCTATGAGGCTATTGGGCACTCATGTGTACCCTTGTTCGTGTTCCACCCTTGCTAAATAGCTTTTTTTCCACCCTGTCAATTCTCCCTGAGAATTTTGTGGTGGTGATCATGTCTTCACTTACCCTTCTGTCTTCCAGGGACGTGAAATTTTGCTCCTGTGGCCTTTCCTCGTAGCTCATACCTCTCAGTTCTGGGACTAGTCTGGTGACATACCTCTGAATCTTCTCTAACTTTGTCTTGTGTTTAACTAGGTATGAACTTCAGGCTGCAGCTGGATACTCCAAAATAGGTCTGACGTAAGTGGTATACAGGGTCCTGAACGATTCCTTACACAAGTTTCTATAGGCAGTTCTTATGTTGACCAATCTAGCATATGCTGCTGATGATATCGTTTTTATGTGGGCTTCTGGGGACAGGTTCAGTGTGATATCAACCCCCCAGATCTTTCTCTCTATTTGACTCTTGCAGGATTTCACCTCCCAGATGGTACCTTGTGTTCAGCCTCCTGCTTCCTTAGCCTTCCTGAGTTCAACTTTAGTAGCCATTTACTAGACCATTCCTCCAGTTTGTCCAGGTCGCCCTGTAGTCTCTGTCCGTCTTCATCTGTCTTGATTCTTCTCATAATTTTTGCATCATCAGCAAACACTGAGAAGAATGAGTCTCTACCCTCTGGAAGATCGTTTACATTTATCAGAAACATGATGAGTCCAAGTACAGAGCCCTGTAAGACTGCTAGTGTGCACACGCGCGTGTATTTGAGCGCGATCTTGTATATAAATATACGTTTGTCGATGGACCTTTCTGAGATCGCTTCTTGTGAGCGTAGATATAACCTGCATATGCTCGCAACCGTCGAGAGATTCAGTTTTTTCCTCGCTAAGCCCGAAGCTCGACACTATCAATCACCGAACTCCATTTCTAGACTAGTTCAAACACTTGCCACATCCCTACCCTACAACACTATAGGCAATTTAATCGCAAAAGAGCCAACAACACACAGCTTCTGTCACAGCTGAATTCCTTGCCGGGTAACAAGCATCTTCCAACCATGGGGTTAGATTCACGAAGCAGTTACGCAAGTACTTACGAACGTGTTCATCTTTTCTCAATCTTTGACGGCTTTGGTTACATATATTAAACAGTTTACACGCATGAAAACTTCCCAATCAACTGTTGCTATTGTTATAAACAGCCTTCTGGTGCTTCGGAGCTCATTAATTGTTTAATAATTGTAAACAAAGCCGCCAAAGATTGAGAAAAGATGTACAAGTTCGTAAGTACTTGCGTAACTACTTCGTGAATCTGGCCCATGGTTTCTATATGGTCTTTTAAGACAGTTCAACCACAGGAGAGGCCGGCCGGTCTCTCTCTCTCTCTCGTATCGTGCTTCAAGGAACTTTTTGCCCATTATATCATAGGATTTACAGGGACATATACCCATCTGATTTCTTACAATACCCGAACATAACCCGATGCTAATTTACATACCGACAAAGGGGCGGCCCCAGATTTCCTTTCCACATTTAATTCTGTATAAATTGTTGTGACTCCCATTTTGTTAATGCTCCAGCCATGCCATGACTGCCTGTACTCGCCCACGCCGTTCCCTTAGAGGCCACATAAAGCATTATTAGCATATGATTGTCGACTGTACCAACGAGAAATTGGGAGAGGGGGAGGGAACACGCTGATAAACTTGATTGAGAGGTTACAGTCTAAGTTTTGTGGGGCGAGGACCAGCTTGATGTGGCTGAGACCATAGAGAAGTGATTGAGGTGTTGGTGGAAGCGGGCCCAGACAGGCACAGACGACACACACACACACACACACACACACACCACACACACACACACACCCAACACACACACACACACACACACACACACACACACACACACACCACACACACACACACACACAACACACACACACACACACAACACACACAACACACACACACACACACAGCACTCTTCAGCACGGGTGGGACACGAACAAGGGGACACAGGTGGAAACTTAGTACCAAGATGAGCCACAGAGACGTTAGAAAGAATTTTTTCAGTGTCAGAGTAGTTAATAAATGGAATGCACTAGGAAGTGATGTGGTGGAGGCTGACTCCATACACAGTTTCAAATGTAGATATGATAGAGCCCAGTAGGCTCAGGAATCTGTACACCAGTTGATTGACGGTTGAGAGACGGGACCAAAAAGCCAAAGCTCAACCCCCGCAAGCACAATTAGGTGAGTACAATTAAGTGAGTACACACACACACACACTCACCACACACACACACACACACACAACACACACACACACACACACACACACACACACACACACACACACACACACACACTCATGCACATACACACGGCCGAGCTGACAGGGCTCGGAAGTTGTTATTCTAAGGGCCTGAATTCGATTCCCGGCCGAGACAGAAACCAATGGGCAGAGTTTCCGTCACCGGATGCTTCTGCTCACCTAACAGTAAATAGGCAGCTAGGAGATAGACAGCTGCTACAGGCTGCATCCTTGGGATGTACGAGTCAGAAAGTCAGATTGTTATATCTGTATTACCAAAAAAAGCATCTAACACAGTTCCACACAAGAGACTACTACACACACTCGAGAGCAGGCGGGAGTAAATTGAAGGGCACTGACCTGTGTTAAGAGAGAGCGTAATAGTGTCAGAGACGAAGTGAAGGGCTAGAAGTCGGACTGGAGTCAAGTAACAAGCGGAGTACTTCAGGGATCGTTTCTGGGGCCTATACTATTTTTCATGTTGGCTTTTCGCAGATGATTCATTATCAGTGAGAAGAGCCATGCCAGATGAGGATTATAAAATACTCATGATGATTTAGACAAGCTGCAGGTGTAAGGCAATGCGAATGGGAACAGGCGAGAAAAGACCAGCAAAATAGGATATCAAATGAAGGGAAGCTGACTTCCTGACACAACTATCGAATCCTTGTTCCTAAGACACAAATACATAGATCGAGTTATATATATATATATATATATATATATATATATATATATATATATATATATATATATATGTCGTACCTAGTAGCCAGAACGCACTTCTCAGCCTACTATGCAAGGCCCGATTTGCCTAATAAGCCAAGTTTTCACGAATTAATTGTTTTTCGACTACCTAACCTACCTAACCTAACCTAACCTAACTTTTTCGGCTACCTAACCTAACCTAACCTATAAAGATAGGTTAGGTTAGGTTAGGTAGGGTTGGTTAGGTTCGGTCATATAACTACGTTAATTTTATCTTCAATTAAATAAATTGACCTCGTACATAAGGAAATGGGTAGCTTTATCATTTCATAAGAAAAAAATTAGAGAAAATATATTAATTCATGAAAACTTGGCTTATTAGGCAAATCGGGCTTTGCATAGTAGGCTGAGAAGAGCGTTTTGGCTACTAGGTACGACATATATATATATATATATATATATATATATATATATATATATATATATATATATATATATATATATATATATAATTTCCTCCTATTCATTTTCCCCAGATCTTTAGCTCCCCGTCTCTTCCTTTCTCCTCCCCTTGACCCTCCATTACCCGCTCTGGTGTGCGTGCCTATGGTGCCCCTAACTCAGGCCCGCCACAATGGCACTCTCCAGTGCCATAAAGCAGTGTCTTGTTTCACACAATATATGGCCTCCTCACTCCTCTCTTCCCTGGTCTCTCCCTGTTCCCTCCCAGGCCCTTCCTGGCCCTCCCAGGCCCTCACTGGCCTCTAATTCCTCCTCTTTGAACCTTGGTATTTAGGGCCGCACTCCTTCATGGGTTGCAGGGCAGGTTGTATATAGCAGAGTTTGTAGAAACATTTAGCATTTTTTATATATATTTTTAAATTAAGTTGCCTTCCTGTGTGGACTCACGGAAAGGTCTGAACGGGAACTCGTGGAGGGTGGTGGAGGGGGGGGGGTAGGGGAAGGGATGTGGAAGTAAGGGTGAAAGGGGAGGGGAATGGAGGGTAAGGGGTAGCTTTGCTCGTTCCGTCTTTTGAGGTTTTGGGTTTGAACTCCAACAAGAGGGTGTTAAGAAGCATTTTTTTTTTATTATCTGCTGTAAGGTAGAGGTGCACCACTCACCTGCTGCCCACTACGGGCTCACCATAGCCTGTGCTACTTGGAACTTCTTGTTCCAGGTAGCGAATCTTAACAACAACCTGCTGCCAGCTGGGTGGGGCAGTTTTGCTGAGGTCGTATTCCTTCATCAGGAGAGAGAAATGGAGCAGTCTTTATCGTCAGCAGCGAAGAAGTTCTGTGATTTCGTCAGTACAGATAGGAAAGGAATTGTTTGGATCTGAATCCTATGTGTATGGGTAACACACAACGTCAACCAGACTGTGCGACACAGTGCTTGCCAGGATCATGTTGAGTTACCGTTACCTGTGGCAGGTGGCTGCAGGTGACGGATCTTCCAATGTTGAGCACTCCAGGTGCAAACTCTTTGAGCAGGAACTACTCGCAGAGTTGTATACCGAATGCCCTGATATTAGACCCTTCAGACCCTCCGGCATGAGGCAGCAGGAGCTTTGCAATCATTTTATTAAATTTGGTGTTCTTGAGGATATTCTTATAATGCACCCAGTTATTGCCAGTGCAGATCACATGGCCCTGTATGACTAACCATCCTGTGTGATGGGGATTTTTAACATTACGCAGCAAGTTCTTAACACACACTGTACTCCACTCCATATAGTCTAAGGCAGCTGCACAAATGTACATGTATCAAATGTGGAAAAAAAAACGCAAATAAATTGTCCGCTTCGTCCCTTTCGTCAATACAGAGCGAAGTTCTTTTTCATTGTGAGTAAAGACCGATTTCGCTTCCGCTTAGTAAAGACCGATTACGCTTCCCTTCAGTAAAGACCGATTACGCTTCCCTTCAGTAAAGACCGATTACGCTTCCCTTCAGTAAAGACCGATTACGCTTCCCTTCAGTAAAGACCGATTACGCTTCCCTTCAGTAAAGACCGAGAAATCTGTCACATCTGTCAAAAGAGAACAACGAATCATCGTCCTCCTTCGCTCGCACAGAACAAAATAAAAACACCTCCATGTATTTGCAGGGAGCTAAGATGATGATGTTCCTCCCTACAGAGGTAGTGAGGGGAGGGGGGGGGGGGACCACGACTTTTTCGTCAACTGTGAACAAAAAGACTGTGTGTCTTTTTTTCAGTAGAGTGAACGCGTCAGCTCCTTCGTTAGCACTGAGCTAGGAAGTTGTTCCTCCTCTTTAGACGAGCGCAAGTGAACTCTCTCCTTCCTTATTCGACGCAACAAGTTATATATTATATATATATATATAATATATATATATATATATATATATATATATATATATATATATATATATATTCTAGAGGGGTAGCCGGCAGTGCCGGGACAGTCTGTCTCTCCTCCCCCCTCTTCTCATCTATCCCATCCTCTGCCACCATTGCTAATATTTCTTAAAGCATTTAACTTAGGCCAACCATGACCTGCCTATGTCCGTTCCGTTCTGTCCTTTGTGATCCGATAGTCTCTATCTTCCATTCTATCCTTGGCCTCTCCACCCGACCCTCTTACGATCCATCTTCCGTCTTCCATTTTCGTCAACTTCTGTTCTCTATTACACTTCTCCATCACCAGTCTTGTATCCAACGCCTCCTCCATCACTACCCATCTCTATCACGCTCCACCTCTTCCTCCACTACCCACCTTCTTCTACATCCCTCCTACTCCTTCATCACCTTTCTCCATCACTCTCCTATTCCATCTTCCTCCTCCATCACCCCCTCCTTCCTCCGGCACTAACTCCACGCCAACAACAGAGCCGGTCCGTGGACCTTCAAGTCTGTATTCTCATGTAAAAGAGCTTCCACTTTGTTGTCTCCCGACCTGCCTTGGGTCCGACAGAGTGGGCTTCGGGTTCCTCGCGCCGGTAGAGGCCACAGTATAACCGGTAACACACGAGATTCCCACCTTTCTGATTTCTGTGGCCTGGTATTAAATGTCTCTGAACCCAGCCATATTGATATTATGTAGGTTAAATTTGACTAAGTTGGGTTATCGACTTTGTATGGATAGCGAAAGGATAAAAAGTATATAAAACACTTTTGATTGTCAAGTTAGCAGTCAAGGCAGTGTTAACTGGGATAGTTGAGGTCTTGGGCGAGATGAGTATCGTTGTGGTTATGAGGTGGGGGGGGGGGGGGGGTGAGAGAGACAATTTATGTTAGTGTTTCTCGTGAGATAATTTAAGAGTTTTGTTTAGTATGGAGAGTGGACCATGTTTGTGGTGGGAGGCGAGGAGAGGTGAAAGCTGTGTTTTGTTGGTCATGGTGGGGCGTGGTGCGTGGGCACATGGTGGGGNTGATTATTTTTAAAAGTCCTTCCCCATTCCACACCCCCCTTCCTCATTCCACATTCCTTCCTGCTATCGTTCGAAAGGAACCACTACTCCCGTCCTCAGCCCCCCAAACAAATGAAGATGAACGCGAAAAGAAATCACGATTTTTTCAGGGTAGAAAACCAGGAGTCACGGAACAAGGGGGCTAGTTAAAACTTCGATTTCCAATTACTGTAATATTCCCGGGAGTCTGTGGACAACAGTCCCCAGGGCCGCCTTGCTGGAGGGGTGGACAACAGTCCCCAGGGACGCCTTCTGGGTAGGTGGAAGGGGACGTTGACGGACGTCTGCTGGAAGGGTAGGACGCTGAGGGCCTCCTGCATGAGGGGCTGAACGTTGAGGGCCTTCTGTTGGAGGGGTACGACGCTGAGGGACGCCTGCTGGAGGGGTACGACGCTGAGGGACGCCTGCTGGAGGGGTACGACGCTGAGGGACGCCTGCTGGAGGGATAGGACGCCGAGGGACGCCTGCTGGAGGGATAGGACGCCGAGGGACGCCTGCTGGAGGGGTAGGACGCTGAGGGACGCCTGCTGGAGGGGTAGGATGCTGAGGGACGCTGCTGGAGGGATAGGAAGCTGAGGGACGCCTGCTGGAGGGGTAGGATGCTGAGGGACGCCTGCTGGAGGGATAGGACGCTGAGGGACGCCTGCTGGAGGGGTAGGACGCCGAGGGACGTCTGCTGGAGGGGTAGGATGCTGAGGGACGCCTGCTGGAAGGAGTAGGGCGCTGAGGGACGATTGCTGGATGAACTAGGACGCTGACGGACGCCTTCTGAGCACTATGTATGAACACCTTGTCTGTTAGTGATAACATTCTGAGAATCACCAGGAGGAAATGCTAGAAACTTATCCCTACAACATGAACCTGCCTACTACAACTTGAGCCTTCTCCTTGCGACTTGAACCTGTTCCCTATAACTTGAACCTGTCCTTTGAACCTCCCCCATACAAATTGAACCTACCCCCCCCCACAACTTGAAGATGAGCTCCATCCACAACTCCAATCTCAGACCGAGTCTCACATGGTTTAAGATAGTTTCGTGAATCTCTCCGCTCCAGTGAACACAAATTCATATATAACAGGTTTGAGTGGAAGGCATCAGGTCTGGTAGACAACTTGGGGGACAAAATATTGATAGAATCGTCTTCCTCTGTTGATTTTGGCGGGAATACAATAGCTTGCCATCTGGTGACACAAAAAGCGCGCGAAAATGAGAAGTGAAAGAATCGGCACCAATGACAAAGGACCAATCACGACGCACACACTCGCACCTTTGTGGCGGGAAAATACATTTAGTCGAAAGTAAACAAACGCCGGGAGGGTGGATCGTCGACTTTCAAGTTGCCCGGGAAAGTAAGTGGACATTTTCTTTCAATTCTCTTCACCATTTTCGTCGATTCCAATAATTCAGCTTCAGTGTCGAGTGTTTTAACTGCTGTGCAATGTGATTAATATGTGAATTATATGTCGTAATAATTACAATCATGTAATTGTAAGTTTTTAAACACAATAAATGTAAAATAGGTAACTCAACCCACACAAATGATTTGCAATGAGTGTGACGATTTTATAAGGACCTTGGATGGGCCGAAACTTCATCACTTTCAACTAATTCCATGTGCCGGTTGGATGATTTGTTTCAGACACGTTACTGTGACTTATTTTAGTAGGTTACAGTAGGTTAACAATAGCTATGGTTATTTGGATTTATACTCTCTCTCTCTCTCTCTCTCTCTCTCTCTCTCTCTCTCTCTCTCTCTCTCTCTCTCTCTCTCTCTCTCTCTCTCTCTCTCTCTCTCCATGGTGTGGCGTAGGACAGAATTGAATGATAAAATGATGCAACGCTTATCAAACACCGTTACTAGAGAAGTAATTAATTTTAAGTTGATTCGACACCAAGACTGTTTGTTAAGGCTTTAAACTCGAGGAAGATTTCTGAAAGATTCAGAGATTAAAAGGAAGGGTATAATTTGAAGGGTAATACATAGTAAGGGGTCCATTGAATGACTAGAAACATTTAATGTGAACTGATGACATAAGGGAACACTTAATAGTTCATATTGAGCAATGAAGTGAGCTATTAATGGAGTGGAAGTGTTAATGCTCATCAAGAAGCAGCAAGCTTACAAAAGAGGTTGAAATCATTCCCCCAATTGCAAAATCAAAATATTGCAACATCAAAATATCGCAACATCAATAATTATTGCGACATCATATAGTGCATTATCAAAATATTCTAACATAAACAGGCGATGAGTCACAATAACGTGGCTAAAGTATGTTGACCAGACCACACACTAGAAGGTGAAGGGACGACGACGTTTCGGTCCGTCTTGGACCATTCTCAATCGACTTGAGAATGGTCCAGGACGGACCGAAACGTCGTCATCCCTTCACCTTCAAGTGTGTGGTCTGGTCAACATTCTAACATAAACTTATTGCATAGGTAAATATCTAGAAATACAAGTATTTTAACAGGGGTATACTGGCTCAGCAAAATACTGCATAGAATTAAATACTGCGACTTCAAAAATTTCAAAGCATTCAGCTCCTTGATCGATAAAGACTTGTTTATAGCAGCAAATCGCACCATAACTTTCTTCCAAATTATTTTCATATTTTATTTTTGCACACCGATTAATTATGTCTTGGAGTTGAGATGAAGTTTTGAGTGGGATATCAAGTCCTGGGGGGCGTTTGTTATTTAGCGTTATTGTTTGCTATTAGATGGGATATCAGAAAGTGATATCAGTAGTGCAGTAGACCAGAGATGTGGTAGTATGGATCTTCAAGAGATTTTGTGGACCTAACGATTTATTTATTTTTAGATAACAGGTGTTATAAAGGTCTGCTGTGGTCTGTTAGATGTATATGTTGCTTGTTAGAGGTTTGCCCTGGCCAGAGAGGGTTATATGGACCAACAGGAGGGAATTATCAGTGAAAAGCGCCACGCCATTACGACTATTTAGCACTTGGAAGAGATCAGGATAAGGATTTGGGATGGAGACAAGGGGAAAGGTATGGTGCCCAACCACTTGAACGGTCGGGGGATTGAACGCCGTCCTGCATGAAGCGAGACCATTGCTTCATGCAGTGTAGTCGTCTAGAGGTTCAGAGGTGCGTTTGAAGAGCTACACAGCTGAAGCTGCTATGTAGTAGCTTCAGCTGCTACATAGCAGCTTCAAGCTTCATGTGAAACTTCAAACGTTGGTTTAAAGATTTATACACCTTTTGAGCACTGGAGAAAACATGTGAATTATTGTAATTTACATTCTGTAATTAAATAAAAAAAAACGTAAAATTACCTTTAAATATCCATGAAACCTTTTATTGATACATAATCATATGTGAAAAATACTCAGGTTGAGAATTGCGTTCTTTAATGTGAAGTAAATGTGAATTCTTGAGAGTAGCCTCTTAATATCATTAATGAAACAGGTAATCGTTATAATTATCAGCGGAAACAATTCACGTGTTAATGGCCGGAACGGTCGCAAGCCTCAACGCTTCCCTTTGATACCGTACCTCCTGTCGGGAGGGGGAGGGGGGAAGGGGGGGGGGGAACCCAGAGCTGAAAAAACAGGAGGTAAACATTCGAGGATCGTCGTCGTCGTCGTCGTCGTCGTCGTCGTCGTCGTCAGGACATTAAGGCAAAGTAAAAATACAAAAATAAAAAGCAGAAGCATCAGGAGCACTACAACTCATTTGGGTTGTGGTGTGAGAGGAGGCGCTGGTGAGGGCGTCTTTGTGGCCAGGGTAAGAAGTAACACTTGGGAATAAAGGGTTTGCCTTGAGGGGGGGGGGGGGAGGGTGTGTGCTGGTGGACGTGCGCGTGCGCAGGCACTCCTCCTCCTCCTACTACTCCCCGCCCCCTAGCGCCTCGAGGCTTCTTGCAACTCTCTGCTTTTAACATATTGTCAACCCGCCCCCCTCCCCCCCCCAAAAAAAAATATTGAAGACGGCGAAATGAAAGACCTATTTATCTAAGTGCGCGATATCTGCATTGGCTATTGTCGCATCATCCCTCCTCTTAGACAAAGATCACATTATCATACCTCCATCTACAAAAATTCCTGAAAGAGCTTCATAATGAAAAAGCGTCACAACACAGTCCTCCTGCCAAAGGCACCGGACAATGTGACTTTCCAAGAGCCTTCCTGTACTCAAGGGCGATACATTATTTTTTTTTTCTCTCTCTCTCTCTCTCACCATCTCTCTCTCTCTCTCTCTCTTCCCTCCCTCTTTTTTTTCCTCGGCTAGAAACTCCATTATCTCAAATTCCATTCAAGACTCTAATTTCGAAAATTCTTCTATTCATCTCCCTCACATAGAACAAAATCCATAATGAAAAGATAAACAATTGCCTTTGAAGCGAGCACACTCACTCTTTCAGAAGACAACACTCACTCTATGCAGATTCAGGGACAGTGGCGACCGTCTCTCACCCTTCGTTCGCACAGCACAAGCGTTCCAAACATAATACAAGCGTCAACATTCGTTCAGGGTGTCTTTTGGGGGGGGTTCTCGTTAAACACCAAATCCCACAACACAAACGTGCAGGAAGTCGGCTTGTCGTATGCTTACTGTTAAGACACGGGCCGGATAAGGTTCGACACGCGCCCCGAAGCATTGTAGGAAGATCCGAAGCACGCGGGGAAAATGATTTGGGCCAGGAAAGCTGTCAAATAACAATGGTACAGGAGTTTGCCATTTGAATGTGTCATCAAAAATATTCGAATCTTTTCATTAGCATACATTTTCCCGGGCGGTAGAAAAATAACAGAGCTCCCCCACAATACCCGTGATTTTGGGTTAGTTACATAAAATCAATGGGTGTCTTTGTGCTGATGGGGAGAGGGAAATGGTGTTTATCTGCAGGAAATATTCCCATTCATATAGGAGCTTCTTTTGCTTGCTTGCGTCTAGCATCTGATGTCTGTGGCAAATGTTTGATGACTTGGTTTTGTCTTTGGTAATAATAATAATAATAATAATAAAAAAGAATCTTTCCATTCGTCCAATAATTTATTGTACGTTTGTGAGTGATGCTGCAATTTATCCTTCCAAAAAGGAATGGTATCTATAAGATTTTCAACGCACAAATCAGAAAAAAAAATGGTTTTGAAGACTTGATTGTTGCCACCGGAAGCGGCCACTTTATTGCGTATCTCCATACTTCTCCTGTGAGCGGTAGCGCAAGAAAGAATACAGACGGAACGAAACGTCTTAATCAGACCTCATTGGCGTATTTTTTTTTCACATTAATAGTTACATCTAACTTACACATCTTATAATTATAGCGTCTTCCAGTTACAAACAAAAATCATTTACAATATGTATTTACTTAAATGATTATACATTGATGGTTGATCTTTTGCTAATATACAAAATATTTTAGATTTGGGATATTACATTACCATAGAAGAGTTGCTGTTTATTATTGTTAATCTTCATACTACACAGCTGACTCATAATCACATATGTCATTGTTCTACTAGAAGCGAAATATGGATACATTGCAAGGATTTCAGCTATTTTCATCACTTATAATAAGATGGCTTTTATTTCACGCAGCGTGAGTTTAGATTTATTTCTAAATGGTTCATTTTGTGCAATCTCAGATGTAGTCTGTCTTTGCCCACTTTACTACATCTAGATTCCTGCACGAGCCAAACTGCCTCAGATACTTGTTGCGAAGTCGTATTCGAGCTGTGACAGCGTCTGTTAGTCTCCTGATTCTGTTACCTGTCCCATACACATGTTTTCTTTTTGACCCATTTTATTATGGTAAACTATCGATCTGCTAGTTCCTGTTTCCACTCTTCTGCTTTCGTCACTTCATCAAAGTGTTAGTGTAACTACCATATCCGTGGTGATTACACTAATCACTACTTCTGACACTTGTAAATTTATTCTATGGGCGCAAAACAATTGCGCCCATAGAATGCCCGTCTATCTCCACCATCATAAATTTACTCACATCCACATTCACTTGAGGCATCTTCTCTCACACACACACACACACACACACACACACACACACACACACACACACACACACACACACACACACACCACACACACACACACCCACACATCTATCAAACCTTGGAGTAATCTACACCAATCTCTCTCGTTCACTGATGAAAGGACTGCATCATAGACATGTATGGGAGTCTCAATACTCCCATCATTCATTTACATCACAGCCTCCTTTAATATTATTGCCATGATCTTCCCCTGACGATCCCTCTGCTTGTATACAATGAACACACACATACCCTGATCTTCCCCTGACGACCCCCCCTGCTTGAATACAATGAACACACACATACCCTGATCTTCCCCTGATTGTATACAATGAACACACACACTCGGATCTTCCCCTAACGAACCCCTGCTTGTAATACAATGAACACCGATGATCACATCACACAATCCTGACGAGCACTCAAATAACATCAACCCAGCTACTCTTGACTCCACTAACTCTTCATGCACTACTTTCTACATAAGTAATATTTACACTTTTCTACATCTCGACTCCACACACATGATCTTCTCACTTCACAGGCTTTCTGCGGGTCAGTAGAGGCCAAGTCACATCACAGCCTTCCTCAACTGCCTTCTTTACAAGCTGGGTCACAAACTGACTGAAGACTTTTTTACTTCAAGCTGACTATTTTTTCCACCTCAGACCCTATCTTGTTCATCAGTAACTTCCATTCTCAAGTAATTCCTTTACCAGTTAATTGACTGATGCCTCCAATTCTTATACACAGAATTCAGAGATTCTGTCAGAGATTCCACACCACTTTCCAATGTTTTTCTGTTGTTCCACTTCATTTTAAACATTTCAGCGTGTCAATGCTTATCTTGAACCTTTCTCAAGCCAGCAAAACCAACCGTGCTAACATCTGAACCTCTTATGTATTTTCCTCACCCTTCATATCTTCTACGCTTCTCTGTATCTACCAGTACTGGTTTTTATCTGTACCTGCGAGTAGCTGCTAGTGATTGCTCGTACTTCCACTCAACTTTCAGTGTTCAACCCCTCTTAAGTCTTCCAGAAGCGCGGTTGTTCAACACAGCTTCTGCTGATATTGTGTGTTCATCTTCATGAACACGAGAGATCCGTGTGGGGAGCTGAACAGTTGTTGCTACTCTGGAGCTCTGCTCTCTCTTCTTTCTCTCCTCTCTCTCTCTCTCTCATATTCGTTTTTCTTTTTCCTTGTGTGTCTTTTTTTCCTTCTCCCTTTCCATTTCTCTCCCACCTACTGCCCCCTTCTTTCAGGTCTCTCCTACTTCTACCCTTCATCCTTTTTTTCCCTTATTCCTTCCTCCTGCCTCGTCCACTTCCATTATGCTATGCCTTCCTTTCCCACCCTCATGCTTCTCCTTCTCCTCCTCTTAATACTCTCCTTCCCTCCCTTCCCTTTCAGGCCTCTGATCTTCCCTCACCCATCCTCTGGCCTCTCTCCTTCCCTACTGTCTCCCGTTATGCCTCTCCATTTTCTCTCTCTCTACCCTCCTTTTCTCCCATTTTCTTCCTTCCCCCCACTTCTGTTTCTCTCCCTCACTCTTTCTCCCATCCCCCCACACTCCCTCATGCCCCTCCCTCGTGCCACTACCCTCCCCTCCCTCGTGCATGGTCCATTGCCTCAGCTATCAATTGGGTTAGGTCTAGTGGTCTATTGAGTGCGTGAAGGAGCCGTGGAAAATGTGACAGATGTATTACGTCAGTGCTCGTTTGTTATCGTTGTTTATGATGGCGGGGTCGGGAGGGTCGAGCATCGCTGAAATACATTATATATACACACACGAGTGTATATATATACATCCGCCGGGGGAGGATGGAGGGGGACCCGCTGGAGGGCATCTGTTACATGGTGAATATTTCTCTCCGCTGTTCCCCTTTTTCACTGTTTAATCTTGGCTTTTGTGTATGATGCTAAACACTTTTGTTGTCTAGATCTGTAATCTCGCTGCTTTTGCTCTCGTTACATAGAAAGGGATATGAACTTAAAATACAAAGACAAGAAAAAAATGGGTAGATGGACATCTCACAATATCCAAAATGGCCGGACAGACCCGGTAAGCACGCACGCACACTCCCCGGCAAGCGGATCCCCCTCCTCCCCTAAATAAAGCAATGAGTGGGCTTTTAGACAGACACCAGTGACTCCGAATCACCATGAAATGCTGTAGAGGATATCATTGTTAGCCCCAATGGCGGAGTGGGCATGAGGGCTTGGCCAGGGTGAGGGAAGACTCCTCCCGCCATTGTGGAGTGGGCCGCCAAGCCAAGTCTTCCCATCGTCGGTATTGTTTTCACGGCCCGATGATGTTTGGGGCATGAATGATGATGGTGATTATTAAAAGTACCCCCATACCTCCCCCCCCCTTTTGTTATTTAAATGGTTGAGTTGACGCCGGAGTTGTTATCGTTTGTTATGCTTCTTGGTGGACGGAGGACGGAAGGTTGTGGATTGGGGGGGGGAAGAGAAACGCGACGACAACTAATCAGTCAATTAATCAATAAGTCAATCAATCATTGACTGAATCTCAGGGCGATATATCCGGTCTGGTTAGCCAGTGGAGAGCAAGCGTGTCATAGACTCTGGTTATATTCCTTCTGATGGAGCCAAACGTCTCCTAAGGCCCAGATTTGATATAACGTGTGCAGGCAATGAGTCACAATAACGTGGCTAAAGTATGTTGACCAGACCACACACTAGAAGATGAAGGGACGACGACGTTTCGGTCTGTCCTGGACCATTCTCAAGTCGTTTGCATATAACGTTACCCGTGGCAGCTTCCTGGACCCTGACGCCAGGTGAAGCATCTCCCTCGATCATGATGCTACTCACAACAGCTTCGTGGAGCTGTGCTTTCATTTCTATAAAAATTCCCCAATTTTGGAAGATTGGTTAAATCCGTTAATATTGAGATGTATTACGTGAGAGAAGCGGCTGGTGTTGGAATTTGAATAATGGTCCAGGTAACTGTTGTGGATACTGTTATGATCTAGGGAGCTGTTGTAGGTAGTTTCATGGTTTAAAGGGCTACCCAATACAGCGGCTCCTCCTTTCGCCCACTCTCACCTCCCTTCTCTCGACCACCTCTTTCCTCGCTCTTCCTCTCTCACCCCTCACACACACAAAAAATATATAAAAAAACTCTCTCTCTCTCCTCTTCTTTCCCTCTTCTCTCCCCCTCTCTCCCTCTCCCTCCTCTCCCAACTGGCAAAATTATACCACGAGTGTGGTCGGGGATTGGTCAGCCGTGGAGCCTGGTTAATAAGCTCTAGGGCTAACTAGTCCTTTTTAGACGATCGCTGGTGAAGTGGTTACGGTACACTGTGCGCTAGAGAAGTGATCCCGGGTTAAGGAGGTTCGAACCAGGCACGGATCCCAAGAGTTCTTAAGTGATTGGGCACATATTACTTTAAAATTTGGTTTAATGTTTCATATATATATATATATATATATATAGATATATTATATATAATAATATATAAGATATATATATATTTATATATATATATATTATATAAAGCACTTGGAAGGGGTCAGGATAAGGATTTAGGATTCAGGAAGAACCCGTGAAAAAGAAGGTTTACGTGAAAGACATAATTATCACCATAAGAAAACACTAAGCCACTCTGACTATATAACACATGGAAGGGATATGAGGACGAGACAGGATCCCGTGATTTATCAGATTAAACGGGCTCACCATAGCCCGTGCTACTTGGAACTTTTTGTTCCGGGTTGCTCAATGTTAAACAACAACAACAATATCAGATTGAATTTTAAGTCATTATTTTGATTTCAAATTATCCGTTCTCATTTTTTTTACGGCCTTAACCCATGCTTCCTTTTAGCACAAGATTCATCCATTAAGAACTACGGGATTCCCGGTGGTGCTTGAGATGAATGGCATTTCCCTGCGAGTAATTATAGAAATTAGTAATTATATCTTTCCTCCCTCTGTTATGGTATAGCTCTCTGCTCCCACCCGTAAGGCCGCCGAAGAGGACCATCCAATGAGCGTCTTACTAACGCCCTGAGGAGGCAGCAGATCTCTGGAGAATGGGAGGAGTAGCAGACTCGTTTGTCTCGTCTCTGACCCTCGTAGATATTTAGGAGTTTTCAGTTAGGTATGTCTCCTTCTTGAACCAGTTTTAAATGTATTATCAGAAACTTGTTTATTTGCTAGGTCGAATTGCCCCGGAGATTTGAGCAAAGATAGAACAGTAATTTATGGATGAAGACGACACGATTAAATATTTATTTATTCAATTGTATTATTAAAAAAATCCATAAATGTTAAATAACATCAGAAGCAACATCATCCAATACATATTACAATAACAATAGCACACAAATACACAAGTGTGGGGTTTTGTCCTGTGTTATCATGTCTATGAGAAGACAGCACCGTTGCTAACCACAATAGTAATGGTAATAATGTACTGGAACTAAATAATTGATGGATCACATCAGGATTATGGAACTCAAGTGACAGTTCTCGTCTCGTGGGAGTGACACTGTCCATCATGATGTTGTAATGCACCTGGGACAAGGGATACTGAGATTGTGCATGTTCGGGATATATACACATATCGATATGTATATTCCGATTGTCGGTGTATATGATTGTTTACTTTTGGTCTGAAATATGTCCTGGGCTAAATTGTACTTGCTGGTTTGTCCATAAGCTCACGTGGTGGATAACGAAGACCAGCGCAGTTACGTGATATTGTAGATAATTTTATATATTTGCGAACTTATATAAAAGGTGGAGCATTAGCTTATTAACCCCGGCTTTCCAACTCCTGGTCAGTTAATGCAATTTCTTTCCTCCTGTTTCACGGCCTATTCCCGTTCGAAACTGCTTACTGTAGTTATCTCGAAGATCTTCCCTTGTAGCCAGTTCCCTTGTAGCCAGTTCCATCTACTCACGACACTCACGCTAAAGAAGTTTCTGCTTGACATCTCCCCAGCTCATCTGGGTCTCCAGCTACCACCCTCGTCCTCTGGCCCGACCACTCCTCTGGCCCCGATCACCGTTCATATTTTCAATATTATCTTTCTGTCCACCGTGTTAATTTTTCTTAATATCTTGTAATTTGTTATAATCCCCATGATTCGCTTTTCATCGAATGGGGTGAATTTGAACTCGGGCAGGCTTTCTTGGCGGGTGATTTTCCTCAGGCTTTTGGCAGGTCTAATCGCATATCTTGATTCTTTATCCAATTGACGTGTTTCTAAGTGTGGACTCCATGACGGTGCTGCATACTCAAAAATTGTTCTTACGAGAAATATGTTATTCTGCATGGGGATGTGTCCTTAGGTCCCTGAAGGTTATCTTCATATTGGGCAGTTCTGTCTGTTTGTGCTTACACATACGCTCCGACGCACACACATATACGCTTCCTGGGTATGTGTACGTCGGAGCGCGTGCGTGTATGTGCGCGTGCGCTTATGTCTTGGTGTAAAAGCGTATACAAGAAAAATATCTGCCACAAAACGATGCTTCGTGCAAGGAAAATATAAATCTCATTCGGTTTTACTTATTGGTGTCAGCCATTCAGAGTATCCCAAGCATTAAAGGACCTCGGCGCTGCTGGCTGGCCGCATTGTCTGCTCCAAAAAATGTTCTGTTTGCTCTGAACACGAAACTGCTACAGAGAAGCAGTGTCGTGACCGTGTTGCTTGCCAGTTTCATATTGCGGGGTGTTAGGAAACTAAGCCGTTTCGTGTTTCAATGAGTTGCTTTGTGCTTAAGCGTTAGTGGTTGTGTAAATGTTGGTGGTGGGGACGGGGTTGCTGATGTTGACGGGTGAGGATGGTTGCTGGTGTTGAGGGGTGTGTGCGAGGTTGTTGATGGAGGGGTGTGTGGATGTGCATGGGTGTGAACGTGTTAATGTTGATGCGGCTGTGTGGGTGTGAGGCATGAGTGTATGTGTGTGAGTGTGAATGTGGATTGTGGTAGTGAGTGTGGGTGTGAGTGTGAGTGTGTGACTGATTGGGTGGCGGCACCATCAGCTCATTTTACAGAACAAATCTCAAACATTTTCAGGACATCAGAGGGTCAACAACATGACACCACCACCACCAAGCACAACGGAAGGTCAACAGCAGGTCACAACAAGGAGGTACACGAGACCAACGTCAGACCAGTAGGACCAATAATCCTCAACCAAAAGAGTTCACGACATAACCACAAATCCACGACATTTCAAAACATACCCCAGGCAGCCTCGAACGAACACACCCTTACCCCTCTCCCACACATACCCGGGCTCCATCACCACGGACACGAGCCTTCAGATATCCGGGTAGATATGAGGTGTCTCTGTAAAGGAGTAAAATAGCAACATATATCCATTGCGACTCCCAATGGCTATTAGAAGACATAATGGTTATGTCGATTGTAAATCATTATTCTTGTCAAGGAAAGGCCTTTCTTGGGGACACAGATAGTGAACCACTGAAACAACGTTACAGCATCAGTGATCGAATAAGTTGGCGTTTAAATAGTATAGTGACCCCATAAGCTGACGGGGAAACAGTGCCCCAGTGAGCTGATACGGAAACTGAGAATGAACCAGAAGCAGAATCTGGTTCACCCTCAGTGAACTGGAAGTGAGCCAGACATTCGCCTCCTTCCATTCCCGAGCAGCAGGAGTGGTAAATCTTTCAAAGATACTACTTGCTGAAGGACTTCCTTGAAGGTGCTACACCGCCGACGGTTGTTCCTTCACCCGCTTACAATCGGTTCACCACCAAAGAGAGTGCCTCATCTCATATACGAAACAATGACGAAATTGTGGCCTGAGCATCTCTACATCACCAGAAAAATGAACCGAAACTCCCACCTTCGAGAAATGCATCTGTGAAATATATCTGTTTTTAGCGGCTTGCTGGACGCGGAGACTGGGGTGAATCTTTTACGATAAAAGAGATCTCATTTGGGAAAAAATAGCTGACCTTGATTGGATTGTGTGTGTGTGTGTGTGTGTGTGTGTGTGTGTGTGTGTGTGTGTGTGTGTGTGTGTGTGTGTGTGTGTGTGTGTGTGTGTGTGTGTGTTCTCACCTAGTTGTGCTTGCAGGAGTTGAGCTCTGGCTTTTTGGGCCCGTTTCTCAACTGTCAATCAATCAATTTTTTTTCCTTTACACACACACACACACACACACACACACACACACACACACACACACACACAAGAATTCGTAAAGGCTGTCTAACTCCCAAGTACCTACTTACTGCTAGTGAACAAGCCCATTAGTGTGAAAGAAACTCTGACCATTTGTTTCCGCCATCGCCGGGGATCGATTCCCGGATCCTAAGATTACGAATACCGAGTGCTGCCCGCTCAGACGTCAGGCCCCTATGTGTATGTGTGTGTGTGTGTTCAAAGAGTGCTCGCAAGGATGATAAGCTTAATGCACGAGTGTGTGAGAAAAGGTAGGATAAAGCTTTCAGTTTTATCTTACCCTTGTATAGGAGTAAGGGGAGAGAGAGAGAGAGAGAGAGAGAGAGAGAGAGAGAGAGAGAGAGAGAGAGAGAGAGAGAGAGAGTTTTTGTTTTATGTCCACTATTATGCTCCAAGCTTTGGGCAGGAGCCTTCGAGAGCCTCGCGGTATGGGTGTTACATAGGCGCCCTGTGCACCCGGCCACCGCACTATACAGAACTGGGGTTTATCCCAGTCTTCCTCACGGTCGATTCCCGGTCGAGTAATCTCCCAGAGGCGGCGTACGCCCCTGTCGCTCATGAGCAAAAGAGTATATTAGTTTGGGGTAATTTCCCTCCATTTTGGCTGGCTTGAAGAGCTTTTTCCTGGCCGGCTATTAGCCCCATTTTACACACATAAAGAAATATGAAACGTCCTTAATGCACTATAACAAGAGGGCTTCCCGCTAGGGTGGCCAAGTCGGCGAGCAGACCTTACCTTGGGAGGGGCTGCATTACTGACACAATGGGCCCAAGAGAACTCCCAGACCCGCCGCCGTAAACTCCGTGGCAGGAGGAAGAATGAAGAGGAGGAGCTGAAGGAGGAGAAGTAGGAGGAGAGGAAGAAGAGGATGAGCTGTAGAAGATCTCATCGGTCTTAAAACCTGTACGGATGTGCTTGTAGCGGACGGGAGGTTTAGGAGGTGGGGGGGGGAAGGGGAGGAGGGGGGGGAGGGGAGGAGGGGGGAAGGGGGAGGAGGGGGGGGGGG
>WNGS01004374.1:14169286-14171786 GCA_020271785.1 Procambarus virginalis
GTAAGATAATGTTGGGGGGGTGTAGTGGTTGGGCGTTAGGGGGGGGGTGGTATTAGGCGCGAGCACTGTTTTATGGTGGTGGCTGTGGTGGATTTGTCGGTTTCAAAACCTGAAGTGTTCACTTGGATCATAGAAGCGATTTGATTCTCATGTATCTGTCCTCTCGTCTCTCTCTCTCTCTCCTCTCTTCCTGGACTAGTGACTCAATTAAGACTAGGTGTTATTAAAGTTCCTAATCATACTGTAAGTTAAGAGCTTGAATTCTACATCAGCTCACTTAACCCTTTTAGTTTTGATAAGGAGTAAATTTTATTTAATGGTAAGTTACGATGAAGATGGAGCCAATTATATATGTTTACCCATCTATTGTTTCTGTATTTTGTCGATTGTTTTGGTGTGGTTTGTCAAGATATTCCTGGTGATGATCTGATTACGTGTAGAGATTGTGTTCCTGTTCCCTTCTGTTTGTGTGTTGTTTACCACGCCTTCAAAGGGATGATGATGTTGTCTTGCCTTATTGAGATCGTTGATGGCTGACCACGACGCCTTCACTACGCAAGTGGGATAGAAGACATGTCGTCTTTCAGAAAAAAACGGGTTTTGTTTGGTATCAGGAGAGTTATTTTGTAAGCAAGTTGGCAGAGTTTTCTTGATCTTATAGCAAATTATTAGTTCAATCTTCAGTCTGGTGTCGGAGCGGGCACTTTTTATATTAATAATAGGTAGTAGTAGGAATAATCAGTCTCAGGAGATTATGGAGTTGCGCTCTGGTTTTCGGTCTGGAGTGGCCTCACCATGGGCGCAAAATCCAGGGTAGGTTGATTCGGGGGAGAAGCTGTTACCAATGCAGCAGGTCCCCCCTCTACACGTTATACTTGTACCAATAACGTAGACTGTTTTAATAGTAGGGACCGCTTGTTTCGTCTGAGGTGCATGGCGGTCGACCTTCCTTTTGATGATCTCTGCGACATACATCCGCCAGACTCCATAAGAGACTAGGATCTCTCTTACTTTACCGAGCTCCTGATAAACTATTATAAAAATGTGACCCAAAATGTGGCGCTTTATTATCTACAATCTTGCCAGTACAAATTCCCACTTCCATATGCAGGAACGAATGAATAAACTAGTCACCGGCAAAATAGCACCAAGAAATAATAAACCTACAAGAATTTATGTAAAGGGATGACAACAATACAATATTTTATTATATTGAACTAAACGTTCATAACTTTTTGCACTTGCAATTCATTGAACAACAGCTCAACGGTTACCCTTCAGCAAGAACATACAAGACCTGAATCAGATACTTAAGTGACTGGACAATAGATTTTTGCCTTTACAGAGTCCGCACAGCCACTGAGGAATTTAAGAGGCAGCAGGTATGGGCAGCGACCCACTAATATATGGTGTGCTACATAGCCTTCCCGGCTTGGTGCCTTCTCTTTGATAATTACTTACTTACCTCCTAATGTTCCTATAACCCTTCCTGTCACTACTTCGTTTCTTAAACTCATCGCGGCATAACTTCCCCCCAAGCGACCATCAGCAATACCTTACAGCCATAGAAAATTATTCAAATGCAAAACATTTTCAAATACATAGTAATTATTAGCATATAATACTTTCTTGTTTTGTGGTTTTTTAAGTACCAAATGGCAAGAAAGTGGCAACGTTGCCTCCTCCCTCTGCCTGCTCTAAAAAATGACCGACGGACGCAATTGATTACACCAAGATACATCTCTCTATATCTCTCTTATATCTCTCAGACCATTAATTATTTCTAACTCATTTCTAAGTAACCTGAATGATATTTGCAACATATTTATAAACTCGCTCCCTGACAAATTTCATCTCACTCGGCCAACATTACAGAGTGCAATGCAAACTCTGTGTATTCGTATTTTTTCTCAAACTCATGAGTTTGAGAAAATACAATACACAGAGTTTGCATTGCACTCTGTAATGTTGGCCGAGTGAGATGATTTGTCAGGGAGCGAGTTTATAAATATGTTGCAAATATCATTCAGGTTACTTAGAAATGAGTTAGAAAATAATTAATGGTCTGAGAGATATAAGAGAGATATAAGAGAGATGTACTCTTGGTGTAATCAATTGCGTCCGTCGGTCATTTTTTAGAGCAGGCAGAGGGAGGGAGGCAACGTTGCCACTTTCTTGCCATTTGGTACTTAAAAAAACACAAACAAGAAAGTATTATATGCAATAATTACTATGTATTTTGAAAATGTTTTGCATTTGAATCATTTTCTATGGCTGTAAGGTATTGCTGATGGTCGCTTGGGGGAAGTTATACCGCTGATGAGTTTAAGAAACGAAGTGACAGGAAGGGTTATAGAAACATTAGGAGGTAAGTAAGTAATTATCAAAAGAAGGCACCAAGCCGGGAAGGCTATGTAGCACCATATATTAGTGGGTCGCTGCCCATACCTGCTGCCTCTTAAATTCCTCAGTGGCTGTGCGGACTCTGTAAAGGCAAAAT
>WNGS01004374.1:14176786-14204582 GCA_020271785.1 Procambarus virginalis
TGACGTGGGTGTTGGTCTTGAGGTTGGTGTGGGCGCTGCTATGAGTGTTACTGTGGATGTGGTTCCAAGCGGGCGTCACCGTGGGCTTGGGTACCAAAAAGAGCTCCCTCCAGTGTTGTCGTGAGAGGGAGTTACGACCTACCTATCCTGGCGTCAGACACGTGAAGAACACCTCCCAGTGTTCTCAGTGGGAAGGGGGGAGGGGGGGGGGTGGTTACACAAAGACCTCTCGGTGTTGGCAACGCTGGTTGCCGAGTTTATGACCCGAAGTCAGGATCCCCGTGGAGAGCAGTGTTGCCAAGGTCGCACTTATGAAGAGCTCTGGTTGCTCTGGTAGCCCCAGAAAATATATAATAATTAATTTTTTATATAACATGAATGCAACCGTCGGTGCCTCGAACGCAGGAGCACAAAAAGATCGTTTGTTCAAATAATAAGGCTACTCCGCTACAGTCAGGCAAAGTAGTAGTAGTAGGCATCCATCAGTCTCAGGAGACTATGGAGTTGCGCTCTGGTTGTCGGTCTGGAGTGGCCTCACCAGGGCGCAAAGCCAGGGTAGGTTGATATGGAGGAGAAGCTGTTACCCAAGCAGCAGGTCCTCCCTGTCCACGGCGCCGAAAGTCTCCAATGGAAAGGCAAACGCCAATACGATAAATATACATTTGGAGCAAAGTAATGTCAGTCCATACGAGTGAAGGACAGCCATTTTTGTTTTGTGTTCTTTTTGTACAGAAAGTTTTATAAACTTTAGGATAACACTGTCCTTTATATTTCATTTACCTGGGCTGTATGGGTCTCGAACCGTTGACCCTACGCGTGTTTACTGTCCCTTAAGTGATGGTGGCGGTGGTGAGAGCGGAAATGGTTTGTTGCTTTGCGAGTAAGCTTGGTAGCTCTGAGTAGGTGTCACTAATGGCAGTCTTTGGCACTACTCACGTCGCCGGAGAGCCACAGGGAACGTTTGAAAAGTGGGACCAGAGGTGCATAACGTTACGATATAACGCGACCAAGTCCATTCAGGCTGAGAGTAGTATAAACAAATACGGATCCGGCCACAGCTGTGCTTCAGTGACACTCAACTTGCTGAACTGCCAGACGTCTAGTGTTATACATATATAGCAACTGAAAATATGCATCCACGTTAATCTATTTAAACCTAACCTAACATCCCCCATCCCACCTCTTCTTTCCAAACCTATCCTAGGTTTGAAAGGAAGAGGCCTATCTGAGGCACTTATCCTATATATGCTATTGAAACATTGCTTAATGATTTGCATTTTCCCAACAGACTTAAAAATCTGCGGTGAGCATTATTTGCTCACTATGATCACTGCTCGTGTACACTCCGATGTCTGTTTTCAGAGATGATGGTGAGGTGTAGTACACTTGTGTACGAGCTTGTTGTCTGGTGGAAGTTTCGTCTTGGGGCACCTTTTCTGTTATGGTCGTCCGCGAGAGCTGATACAGGAAGCCAAGAGCGAAAGTCGAAGCAGAGTATCAGAAGGGTCATCGGTGGAAAAGATGATGGCTTTCAATGATGATGCCTGCACCATCACCAAAGACGCCTGCACCATCACCAAAGACGCCTGCACCATCACCAAAGTTGCCTGCACCCTCACCAAAGATGCCTGCACCCTCACCAAAGATGCCCTGCACCCTCACCAAAGATGCCTGCACCCTCACCAAAGATGCCTGCACCATCACCAAAGATGCCTGCACCATCACCAAAGACGCCTGCACCATCACCAAAGATGCCTGCACCATCACCAAAGATGCCTGCACCATCACCAAAGACGCCTGCACCATCACCAAAGATGACTGCACCCTTACCAAAGATGCCTGCACCATCACCAAAGATGCCTGCACCATCACCAAAGACGCCTGCACCATCACCAAAGACGCCTGCACCATCACCAAAGATGCCTGCACCCTCACCAAAGATGCCTGCACCATCACCAAAAGACCCACCCGTTATGTTCACGGGGGTGAGCTGTGGCAGTACTGAAGTTACCAACGATAAGAGCCATATTCTGAGGCACTTAACGACAGGTGCCATGTTCTGAGGCACTCAATAGCTAATTGTTTACGTTACGTGGTTGAGGGGTGTTGGCGGCGGTGTTGTCACTCTGTGATGCTGGAGCGAGGCACCAGTATCACGGTGAAACGGTTCGTTGACTGCGCTTTCTTCCGACCTCACGACTTGGGTATGCGTTGATGGACGGTGAAAATTGCCCAACACGTCGACGGATATCTTAGGACAACCAGGTGCTTCGAAACTCGATTATTAACAGCGTCAGGTTACTGGATATGTGGGTCACTTTTTATGTGTGTGTGTGTGCCTCTTTGACATGTAATTTCCTGATGAAATTACACCTTCCACCCAGTAATTATTCCTGCAATGCCTCCCTCCACCCGTCATTACCCACCCCCTCCAAGTCCCCCAGGAACTTGTAAAATGACAGCACGTATCGAGGTTGTGTCGAGTGGAAAAGAAATCCTGAGTGTGTGGTGCAATGGGAGATAATTTCACAGACGCTCCCGGACGCAGGTTCGAAACCTCGTCACGGCCCTTGTGGATTTGTTCATTTCACACACATGCTTGGCTGTCCCCAAGACACTCGGTATAGTCTTGTGATTCGCGAACGCTCGCCTTCCTTGGGCCGCCAATTTGCATATCATTTTCATTTGCATGTTGTAAATCCTTTTCTTTAGATTTATTGCTCTTGTATATTGGCTGGGCGGTAGAGGTTCTTGCCAGGTTGTTTGTTGATTTAGATTCAGCTACTGAGAACAAAAAGTTCCAAGTAGCACGGGCTATGGTGAGCCCGTAGTGGACTTACCTGTTACAGGAGCGGGGCAAGTAGCACGGGCTATGGTGAGCCCGTAGTGGACTTACCTGTTACAGGAGCGGGGCAAGTAGCACGGGCTATGGTGAGCCCGTAGTGGACTTACCTGGTACAGGAGCGGGGCAAGTTGCACGGGCTATGGTGAGCCCGTAGTGGACTTACCTGGTACAGGAGCGGGGCAAGTAGCACGGGCTATGGTGAGCCCGTAGTGGACTTACCTGGTACAGGAGCGGGGCTGTAACTGTTCTTGTCGGTTGGCGTTCAGTCCTCGACGGTCTAAGTGGTCGGGCACCATTCCTTTCCCCCCGAACTATCCTAACTTCTTATCATCATATTCCTTCCAAGTGCTACATGGTCGTAATGGCTTAGTGCTTTATCCTAACAATTACATTTCCTTGGTTGACTATAGGTTTACAATATATATAACAAATAATATTAAGTTTGTGATGCATAAATAGTGTATATTTACCAAGTAAATGGATTGTCCTTTATTTTGCCTAGTAGCCCCTGGGGTGAGAGCTCAACCACCTCCCCTTCAACCTCACCACCATCTCGCTCCACGAACAACCATAATCAACCTTAAACCCTATCACCATCACCCTCGAGCACCATCACCACCTCACCCGAGCACCACCAACTCTCTTGAAACCCCCACCATCACCATTGAACACCCCCCCCCCACCCCACCCCTCACTGCAATTCACCCCCACACCTCACCCCTACTCCCCCCCCCCTCTCTACCACTACTCACCAAGTAACCTTATCCTATATCATCACAAAGGAATAAAAGCCTTCTGAATTGCTTCCTTGGAGACTTCTGGCTTCCTTAACAACGCGCCTAGGTGTCCGCCTGTCCGAGGTTCTCGTTAATCTCCGCCTTTCGTTTCACTTCGGGTCCTCACTTCGTAGATCTTCGCCTTGAGGAATTCGGAGCATATGAGACGTGTAAGACAATATAAAGACAGCGGTTTGTCGCTGGACCGAGTCAGTGACGCATGTTCTGTTCGTTAAACGAAGCTACGTTATATTTATAACGTATCGAGGGACACAGTAGACATTCTCTTCGCAATTTAAACATTTCGGAACAACAACCGGTCATTCTGAAGCAACTTGCTAATGAAAGCGATTGTCCGCAGCATTAAAAAAGTTTACAGCCTCATTGTAAATATGTCAGTATCTCACACAATAGACGACGAAACTTTCCTTTTACATCAGATGTGATAAACAAAGGAGCATCACCCACCAATAAAACCCAGGATACAACACTCACCCCACCGGCCGCAAACTCCTGTCGCTTCGCCTTAACCCAAGTGAACTTTTTTATCCCCCTTTTTTTTATTTTATATACTTTTATGTGGAGACAACGTGGAATAAAAAGCCATTCTTCGAGAACAGTTACATTTTAGCTTCCATGAACGCTGTTTTTTTCTGTGAGGCATTTGAATAAAACACAAGAGGATCCCCATTACGCCAGAGATAATTCCCCGGCTGTTTAAGGTAACTGAGGAATGATAAACTACCAACGAGGAGTTCTAACCTTGTATAGTTTATGGTCACACGTCTCTCACAAAGGCCTCTACCCAGAGCCATGACCGGGAGGGAGTCAGTGATCGCTAACAAGACCTTCCCCACCTTCAGGGCTCCGTACGGTCCTCTGGGCCGCGCTCATTTGTCCAAGAACAAACATGTGCAAGAACACACACACACACACGTGTGTGTTTGTGTGTGTGTGTGTGTTTTGACCTTATGGTATTCACCTAACTGTGCTTGCTGGGGTTGAGTTTCGTCTCTTCGGTCCTGTCTCTCAGTTGTCAGTCATCTGATGTACAGGTTTCTGAGCCTATTGGGCTCTATCATATCTATATTTGAAACTGTGTATGGAGTCAGCCTCCACCACATTACTGCTTAATACATTCCATTTGCTAGCTACTTTGACACTGAAAACAATATTTATTATGTCTCTGTGGCTCATCTGGGTACTCAGTTTCTACCTGTCCTTTTGTGTAAGAACCACCCATGTTAAATAGTGTTTATATCAACTCCTATCAATTCCACTGAGAATTTTTTATATGGTAATCATGTCTCTCCCTAGCACTAATGTCTTTCCACGATGTGAGGTTCAATAAACATATTCTCTCCTCGTAACTCATAGTTCCGGAATATCTTTCAGGCTATTCCAATCTAGTCTTGTGACTGACACGGTATGGAGCTGCATACTCCAGGACTCGTCTGACATATGTGGTAAACGAGGTCATAAATTATTTCTTACACATATTTCAAAAGGCCGTTCTAATGTTAGTCAGTCTCGCATACACCGCTGATGTTTTCCTTTTTTTTTGGTTGTTGACTTCAGCAAACAGGTTCAGTGTGATGTCATCCCCTAGATCCTTCACTCTGATTCACGGAGATTTCATCCTCCGTTTGGTGCCTTGTGTCTGGTTTCCTGCTCCCTCCACCTGGCTTCATTACTTTACGTTTTCTCGAGTTAAACTCTAGTAACGATTTGTTGGACCATTCTTTGTTTGTCTTTGTTATCTTGTAGCCTCATGCTGTCTTCTTCTGTCTTAATCCTCCTTATAATTTTTGCATCATCAACAAACATAGAGAGGAAGGGCCTATTCTCTCTGGAACAACGCTTACATACATAAAGAACAGGTCAGGTCTAAAAACAGAACCCTGTGGGACTCCGCTAGTGACATCTCACCATTCTGAGATTTCTCCCCTCTCAGTGACTCGTTTTTTTCTGTTGCCAAGGTACTTCTTTATCCGCTAGAGTATCTATCCTGTTACTCCTGCCTGCTTCTCTAACTTATGCACTAGTCTCTTATCGGGTACTATGTCAAAGGCTTTCTGGTAGTCCAAAAATATGCAGTCTGCTAATCCTTCTCTTTTTGCTACTAGGTCATAAAATTTTATTAAACTAGCGAGGCAAGATTTGCCATCCTTGAACCGTTGCAGGAGATGTGTTACAATGTTCCTTCCCTCCAAATATTCTACTAGTTTTTTCTTAGAATCATCGTCGCCTTGAATGGTATAGAAGTAAGGGGCACTGACCTATATTTCAGTGACTGTCTCCTTTCTTGTATACAATGACTAGGTGACATGTCTTATAACTTACAGATTGGAAGGTGGTAACTCCTGTTACCAGTGATCTGTTATGCACAATGGAGAGCGGCAAGTGCAGTGCTTCTGCCTCTTTTTAGTATCCACGGTAATATTCTATCTGGCCCTTTGTCACGTTCGGTTTCAGCAAATGCTTCCTTACCTGACCACTGGAAATCTTAAATTCCTCCTGTTGTGCCCGGTTAGTCTTAATTCAGGAACTTCTTCTTGCTCTATTGTGAAGACCTTCTGGAATCTTTATTGAGCTCCTCGCACACCTTGTCGTTCTCCATCAACCTATTTGCCGCCATTCCCAGTTTCATTATCTGTTCCTTTACTGTTTTTTATCGTGCTGAGGCTGTAATGAAATGTGGCCTGGGTCTTTGCCGAATCTGCCGTGTCATTTTGTATTGTCTCTCTGCTTCTCACTCTGAGGTACTTGTTCTAGGCCCAGTGATATCTTCCTCCAACCCGTCTTCCTAAGGTTTCTCAATGTCAAGAAAACTGTCAATTTAAAGTGTTCTCTTCTAACCTACCAGAGGACCCAAAACAAAAAAACGGGACAGTGCGTCACTTTCACGAGCCGCTTTCATTTTCTAGTACGACAATTTTTGGCTGTGTGTATCGAAAAGCGACGTTCTTTGTAAGGACAAATGAGGAAAGGCTGCTTCCTCTGTTGTCTGGTGTCTGTTATTCCTGTAGATTTTCCATCCTATTTTACTTAGTGGCTTTACCACCTTACGTCTCTCATTAAAGTATGGGTTCCTCCTTTGCAATATCGTTTTCTTTTTGGACCAGGACAAACGTGTCTGCTGCTTCCTTACACTTCTGGGTGATGTACTTCATCATGTCTTGTGCAGCCTTTCATCTGAGCTCTGTTATCCTTGACATTTCTTGGATAATCTTCTTGGATTGGAGTGCCCGTTTTGTGGCCTCGTTCGTAATTACTATATCAGTCAAACTCTGACCTTCTTGTAGAGAGTTACGGGCTATTCATACCCGTTCCACCTCTTGGGTGGCTTAATCTTCATCAATCTTCTTGCAGACGCCGACCTGAAAAAGGTCTCTGTGCTACTGTCAGCCTCCTTCAATTGTATACACTCCAGGATCTTCGTCATAGTCACTCGGTCCTTCATTCTCCACTCCTGATTGGAGCCTTCCAGTTCATGAACCAATGCTGCAACTCATTTCCTTTGCAGTTGCTTGCTAGTGCACTTTGCTATTTCTTGTAAGGTTGCTGCTTTCATAGGTGATTCCTTCAAAGTAGATATCGCATCTGAGGGCGAAGAGGGAGAACGGCCTGTTGACATAGCTCGAGTGCATGGGGGGAGTTGTTTAAAACCCTGGTTTGTGCCTCGGAGAGGCTACAGGATCGCATCTGGGTTCCTTTGAAGCATTTCTACAAATGAGGGCTTCCTTTGGAAGAAGCACTTCATTAGTTTGATCCCTTGTTTCCTGAGGGATGTTTGTCCCATGTTAGTTTTGATTGGGATTGTCGATACACAGTTTTAAATGTAGAAATGGCCAGAAAAAAAACGAATAAAAAGATTCACTGCATTGAACTAATAATGGTTGAAAGGCGGGGATTAAGAGCAGAGACCCATCCCCTGCAAGCACAACTTAGTGAGTACACACACACACACACACATTTGGTCCTCTCGGGACCAAAGAGCCAAAGCTCAACCCCCGCAAGCACAAATAGGTGAGTACTCACACACACACACACACACACACACACACCACACACACACACACACACACACACACTTCACATAGTGCTTAAAACATCAGATGCACGACCTTATCTAAAAAAAAAAAAATCCCCAAAAGGGAGAAGTCACGTCATAATTATAAACAGCGCAGTCACGAGGTAATGACTGAGCAGAACTCCCCACCTGCGGCAGGTTAAAATGTCCGAACGTTCCTTCTCCGTCAGGGAGTTCCTCCGTCAACGTGCGTGTGTGTGTGTGTGTGTGTGTGTGTGTGTGTGTGTGTGTGTGTGTGTGTGTGTGTGTGTGTGTGTGTGTGTGTGTGTGTGTAGGTATATACACACACACCTTATCAGTGCCAGCCTTGGGGGGGAACCATCACACCTTCTCCCGGACTCCAGGCACTACCCACTGATGGGAGTAATTTGGCATGCAGAGGGCATTTTTGCCGTGGCACCCTGAGGGGCATTTTTTCCTGTGGTTTGCGCGGGGGTATTTTTACCGTGGCAGGCAGGGTATTTTTAACGTAGCGTCTTCCTCCTTCGGTTTCAATTATGGGGTTTCATATGCATCTTTTTTTTTTGCTTGTTGTCGCTTACGATTTGTCGCGTCGTTAGAGAACGAATAGATGTGTATTTTCGTCAGGCTAGCTAGTTATATTCACACACACACACACACACACACACACACATACACACACACATACACACACACACACACATATATATATATATATATATATATATATATATATATATATATGTATATATATATATATATATATATATATATATATATATATATGTGTGTGTGTGTGTGTGTATGTGTGTTGTGTGCCTCACTAGTTTGTGTGGTAATCTCTCATGCGGTGCTGGGGCAAAGGCGTTTTGGCAGTCCAGAATTACCCAATCTGCCCATCCTTTCTTGTTCTGCCGTATGTTCGTTACTTCATCACAAAATCACACATATCCTGTGCCAGGTGAGTACGACGGGCTCACCATAGCCCGTGCTGCTTAGAACTTTTGGTTCCGTGTAGCTGAATCTCAAACAGCAAGAACAACATCGTAACAAAATTCCAGTACGTTCGTTAGGCACGATTTCCCTTCCCAAAAGCCATGTTGATGTTTGTTTGCTTACGTAATTTCCTCTAGGTGTGTAACTAGCCTTGTTAATATTTTTGTTCTATCAAATATTTCAGCGGGGATGTTTGTCAATGATTCTGGTCATTGACACAATACAAAGTGCCTCCTTTGTATTCCCCTTTGATATAAATCGGTACTACATTTGCCCTCTTCCAGCAGCCGGGCAATTTCCTTTGCAGTTGAATAGTTAAAGATCATTGCTACAGGTATATTTAGGAGCCTGTAAGGCATGATAAAGCTGGAGGATTACGTTAAAACATTTATTACTAACATCTCAAGATATAGATTCTAGAACCCCAATACCATTATTTCTGACATTATGCATTATTTTTTTTTAGTTTAGATCCCTACAAATCATCACACACATTCACATATATATATATATATATATATATATATATATATATATATATATATATATATATATATATATGTGTGTGTGTGTGTGTGTGTGTGTGTGTGTTTCAAATTTTTCTTTCGAAATTTCACTGTTGTTTAGTAAATACCCAGTAAATATATTTTATTTTCCTGGGCTTACAGCTCTACTCTTGTGAGCATTGAATTGCATCTGCCAGCGTTCAATCTTGTAGGAAAAATAAATTGACGTCTTTCTTGACCATTGTTAGTTTGTCTAAAATTATTACCAGTCTCTTTTTCTTTTTGGTATCATGTGGAATGTTATTGTTGAATCCTGTGTCTTAAATCATTTACGTGTATTGTAACGTGGGTCGATATTACCATTGTTACGTTGATGACAGTCAAGTACTGCTGTTATCGTGTGACTCACTATACACATAGAAATCACAATAGCGTAATGTATCAAATGAACAAATAACAAATTCTTTTGACCATGGCGTAGCTCAGTCGATTAAGGCAGCGTTTGGGATCCTCTCGGACATAATTTCGAACCCTCGTCTCGGCCCTTGTGGATTTGTTCATGTGAGACTCACTGTACAGTTGCTGTTAATTTGTAACCCTAAGGCCGTTACAGTATGTTGAACAATGAAGTCCCCGGCCTGGTCCCGCCGGCCAGCCTTCCCAAACTCTGACTTTACCCCAGTTTTTGCTGACTCAGTTTCCTGGCGTGCAATAGATCCTGATCCTCTTTAGGAGGTTCCAACCAGTACTATGTTTTGTTTTGGAATATATGGTGCCACAAACTCGGTTCTTGTCTCGTCAAACGCAAAACTAAGATGGCGGAATTTCGGAGGTATATCACTAGAATAATCGCAGAGCTGAGAGGTGTGAGTTACAAGGACGGGCGTCATTGAAAAATAATAGAATAAAGTGGTAGACGCGAATAAATGGAGTGGTAGATACGAATGGAGTGGTAGATACGAATGGAGTGCTAGACATGACAATCACACAAAATCCTCTGCGGAATACAACATATTAACGGACAATTTATCATGTGTGGTCCACGAATATATGGACACAGGCTAAAAACGAAGTAACGAAATGAACCAAACATACAACAACAAAATTCAGTATCAAAGTGACAGAGGAAACGCACTAAGCAGTAGAGAAGGCAGACTTCTTACGTGGTGTGAAGTGCTGTTATAACAGGGGCCATTAAATACTCCCAGAAACACCGACAAAATTCACAAAAAGTCCCGTACACTCTTTACAACTATTTATTTTTTTTGTACTCATTTTAGGTCCCCCCAAAATCTACTTTACCTTACACATAAAGTTCTGTGTCGTCATCAGCTCGCTGCACACCTTCGTGGGTCAAGTGGGAGATCCTTCCCTGTTGTTAAACCTGGATTGTTATGCTTGTGATAATTTTACACCCTGCAACACTCTGATGAAGTCAGTCGAAACATGATTGATTGATTGATGAAGACTGAGCCACCACAACAGGTAGCACGGGCATGAATAACCCGTAAGCGGTAGATTTTTGTTTGGAGTGAATGGGATCTTTGGTCGTGAAAGTCGAAACATTCCACGTGGTTGTGTTTACAAACTAACACCATCTGTCTCCACCACTGGAGCGCGCTATACACCCCACACCATCTGTGGCCGCCTCTACACCCAGGAGCCGCTACTACACCTTACGCTACACACCTGAGCAATAGGTTGTGTGACGTGGGTGTGACTGCCGCTTGAAGCCTCAACAATAGACCGTACAATAACCATTCATTGGATGTTGATTAAAATATTGGCTACTTAGCCCGCGCTTTGGCTCGCAGAGTCCGGAGGTATTGATTTTCGACCTCCTCCTATCCCCCCTTGAGATGATTAAGAATACTGGATTACTGGCTTTTAATACCTACCTTTAATGAATTAGTATCTCATTTCACTGCATAATTAATCTCAGAGTGAAGCATTTAATAATGTTTGTGTGTAATGTTCTGTGGGTAAAGGAAGCGGAAGCTAGGGTCGAGGCTTGCATTCGGACGAGTGGGTTACCAAGGCAGCGGCGTCATGGCGGGAATGATGCCGCCAAAAGTGTTCAATCATCACTCATTAACCGAGGTTCACGGCCTTAATCCCGCGCTCAGGGGCGGGGGATTACTGCAAAATCCCCAGTATAATGCCCCGGGATTTATCCATTAATTCTTTAGCGGAACTTGTCAGGTGATGAGTAACAAAGATGTTCATTGTCTGAAAATTGGACAGTTAAGAGCGAGGGGGTCTCGTTTGACTATTCTTGCCGTAGTTATTACGCATTTATCGGTGATCTTAGACTTCATATGTAAACATCAATAAGTGATCACGTCTGTATAGAACACTTAGCAATATGACATGGAAACTTCTTAGGAACTTATTTGCCAATTTTGTATGAGGTCTAGATCTTCCAGGGTTACGAAGCCACACTGTTCCGTAGCCCCGCGTTCCGTAGCCCTGCGTTCCGTTCCCCGCGTTCCGTAGTCCCACCGTTCCGTAGCCCCCACGTTCCGTAGTTCCACGTTCCGTAGCCCCACGTTCCGTAGTCCCACGTTCGTAGCCCCCACGTTCCGTAGCCCCACGTTCCGTAGTTCCACGTTCTGTAGCCCACCGTTCCGTAGCCCCCGCGTTCCGTAGTCCCACCGTTCCGTAGCCCCACCGTTCCGTAGCCCCACCGTTCCGTAGCCCCTAGTCTGCTGATCGCCACGTTCTTGAACGATGTCCTCATGCCCTGTGTCCCTTCTCCTGTGCGCCACACGACCATTAGGGTGTCCTGTTGAGCGTCCCAATTGTTTCTCCCTCTCCTCGGCTATCCCCGACACTAGAACTCTATCCACGATACCGGAAAAAAAAGAGCACTGCCGGGCGGTTATCGACCTAGCGATCTGGAAGTGAAAGGACTAAGTTCGTGAATATACAGTTGCCGCCACGGCCTTCGGGTGTTCGATAAAGGACGAGGATATCTTGTTTTTTTTTTCGGGGGGGGGGGGGGGGAGGAGAAACCCACTGCGATGGCACGGTTTATTTATATATTTTTTTTATGTATGTCCTAAACGGCACTAAGAGGAGATAATGGTGGCTCCTTTGGTTATACTTCCGGGTCTCCCAATGGCGATCTTTACAAATCCCTTTCCCCCCATCTTCCCTCTCCTCCTACACCCCCACACACAACATCCCTCACACCATCACACTTCCCTTCCACATCCCCCTCCCTCCCCTGTTCCATTCCCTGCCCGCTTGCTCAGACGGGGGGGGGGGGGATTATGTAGGGAACATTATGACCCTTGTGAACATATACTATTAAGAGGTAGAATGTGTGTGTATATATATTTTAGTTACTCGTATGGATCCTGTGTGTGAGAACACTTCTCCAATGTGGTATGGCCGTCAGGGGAGAGCAACTCTACTCCCCTAGTTGTACTCACCTAGTTGAGCTAGTGTGGGGTCTGAGCTTCGGTTCTATGGTCCCGCCTCGCATCCACCAATCAACTGGTGGACAGGTTCCTGAGCCTACTGGGGTTTATCATATATGCATTATAAACGGTGTATGGAGTCAGCCTCCACCACATCACTTCCTAATGCATTCCATCTGTTAACTACTCTGACACTATTTTTTTTTGTCCTTATAGCTCATTGAGTGCTGAGTTTGTACTTGTGTCGCCTTGTTCGTGTTCCACCCGTGCTAGTTTCTCTTTTATCTGCCCTGTCAATTCCTCTGAGAATTTTGTAGGTAGAAATCATGTCTCTCCTATTCTGCCTTCAAGTGACGAGGTGTGCGTTTGGAGTATATGTATGTATATATATAACGCACTTCTCAGCCTACTATGCAAGGGCCTAATTTGCCTAATAAACCAAGTTTTCATGAATTAATTGTTTTCCACTACCTAACCTACCTAACCTAACGTAACCTAATTTTTTCAGCTACCTAACCTAACCTAACCTATAAAGATAGGTTAGGTTAGGTTAGGTTAGATTAGGTTAGGTTCGGTCATATATATACGTTAATTTTAACTCCAATAAAAAAAAATTGACCTCATACATAATGAAATGGGTAGGTTATCATTTCATAAGAAAAAAATTGGAGAAAATATATTAATTCAGGAAAACTTTGCTTATTAGGCAAATCGGGCCTGCATCGTAGGCTGAGAAGTGCGTTCTGGCTACTAGGTACGACATATATATATATATATATATATATATATATATATATATTATATAATATATATATATATATATATATCACTAAGAACTCTTTGACCCGGCCAGGATTCGAACCCATGCCGTCCAGGATCACCCCTAACACGTACACAGTACCGTGACCACCGCACCAATGATCGTCTTATAAGGATTGGTCAGTCTTGGCGCTTATTAACTAAGCTCCCTGACTGACCAACCCCCGACGACACTCATGGATCCATTTGGGTACAGTTTTCATCAAATTCTGGCGCATGCACGGGCCGCACTGAGTCTAATTTGTGTGAGAAAGCTGCATGAACGCGCAAGCCATATATCACTAAGAACTCTTTGACCCGGCCAGGATTCGAACCCATGCCGTCCAGGATCACCCCTAAACGTACACAGTACCGTGACCACCGCACCAATGATCGTCTTATAAGGATTGGTCAGTCTTGGCGGTACTGTGTACGTTTAGGGGTGATCCTGGACGGCATGGGTTCGAATCCTGGCCGGGTCAAAGAGTTCTTAGTGATACATGGCTTGCGCGTTCATGCAGCTTTCTCACACAAAATTAGACTCAGTGCGGCCCGTGCATGCGCCAGAATTTGATGAAAAACTGTACCCAAATGGATCCATGAGTGTCGTCGGGGGTTGTCAGTCAGGGAGCGTAGTTAATAAGCGCCAAGACTGACCAATCCTATAAGACGATCATTGGTGCGGTGGTCACGGTACTGTGTACGTTTAGGGGTGATCCTGGACGGCATGGGTTCGAATCCTGGCCGGGTCAAAGAGTTCTTAGTGATATATGGCTTGCGCGTTCATGCAGCTTTCTCACACAAATTAGACATCAGTGCGGCCCGTGCATGCGCCAGAATTTGATGAAAAACTGTACCCAAATGGATCCATGAGTGTCGTCGGGGGTTGGTCAGTCAGGGAGCTTAGTTAATAAGCGCCAAGACTGACCAATCCTTATAAGACGATCATTGGTGCGGTGGTCACGGTACTGTGTACGTTTAGGGGTGATCCTGGACGGCATGGGTTCGAATCCTGGCCGGGTCAAAGAGTCTTAGTGATATATGGCTTGCGCGTTCATGCAGCTTTCTCACANCCCCCCCCCCATCCTCCCCCGCCAAAAAAAGTCACCACGACTTACACAATGTGCCGAAGCCAGGGTCGGCACACACATTAAGACACGGGCGCCAAAGATGCAAGTCAGAGCAGCAGATTGACAACAGTCAAGGCGCGTCGTTCGAACACGTCCAGCCAAAATCGACCTATTTCACCTGAACAGAACACCATTTAAGCGTTTGAAGTCTGTATATAGGCCCCTGTGGTCCCTTTTTCGAAATGAGGGAAACACACACATATACACACACAGGGGCCTCGCGGCTGAGTGGACAGCGCTCTGGGTCGTAGTGCTAAGGGCCCGGGCTCGAACCCCGGCAGAGGCGTTTACAAATGGGCAGAGTTTCTTTCACCTTGGTGCTCCTGTTCACCTAGCAATAAATAGGCAGCTGGTAGCTAGACGGCTGCTTCCTGGGGATGTGTGCGTGTGTAAGAGAAATATATGTAGTACACATAATAGAGGAAAAATAAATTGGTTAGAAAAGCGGAGTCCAAGAGCTAATAGCTCGATTCTGCAGATACAAATAGTAAATACACACACACACACACACACACACACACACACACACACACACACACACACACACACACACACACACACACACACACACACACACACACACTCTGGAGCTGTATTTGGTAACTGGAAAAGGTTCAAAGGTTTGCCACCACACTATTCCCCGAACTGAGGGGCATGAGCTACGAGGAGAGACTACGGGAAATAAACCTCACGTCGCTGGAAGACAGAAGAGTTCAGGGGGACATGATCACCGAATACAAGATTCTCAAGGGAATTGATAAGGTTAGATAAAGATAGAATATTTAACACAAGGGGCACACGCACTAGGGGACACAGGTGGAAAATGAGTGCCCAAATGAGCCCTCGAGTCATTAGAAAGGGAACTATCAGGGGAAAGCCATTATACTATATAGCACTTGGAAGAGGTCAGGATAAAGATTAGGGATGGGAGGGGGGGGGGGAGGATAAGGCCAACCACGGTCGTGGATTGAACGCCAACCTGCCTCAAGCGAGATCGTCGCTCTACCATCTAGCCCAAGTAACTGAGTAGTAGAAATAATGTTAACATTATATAACAAAAATAACATTAGAAATCATTTTTTTTATGTCAGTAGTTAGTAAATGGAATGCATTAGGCAATGATGTGGAGGAGGCAGACTCCATACACAGCTTCAAGTGTAGATATGATAGAGCCCAATAGGTTCAGGACAAATATACAAATGTCTACAAACGCGTCAAACCGAACACACACCTTTTAAATGTAATCTTCCAGTCACGGATATCTCTCTTTATCTATATACCGCATCACCCAAGACTCACACTCCCCCAACACCTAGCAAGGTAATGAGAATTTTGCTGCTCAAAAAGCTGTCACACTTGGAATAATTGCCTCCTCTATCAAACATCTAAGTTCTCACGAGCTGTTGTGTCTTCATTGATGTCTCAGTTCAGTCGTCAAAAGGAGGTCACGACCTCTCCGTAGGGTGCAGTCGCACCTCCACAGGTCTCCAGTATCAGCTATTGATACTGGTAATGGCTCCAAAGAGCCACCATTTACGGGCTATTCATGCCCGTGCCACTTTTTGGGTGGCTTAATCTGCATCAATCAATCAATCAGTCGTCAACGAGACTTGTTCACAGACTTTGACAGGCTAAACAACTGGCTCACGTCTGCTCTTCAAGAACTTGAAAGCTTCTTCTGAAAACAGTAGAATCTGTTATATGAGCATTTATAAATAATTTGCTCGAGACACAGAATAAGGGAACAAACCCACAAGGGCCGTGACGAGGATTCGAACCTGCGTCCGGGAGCATCCCAGACGCTGCCTTAATCGACTGAGCTACGACATGGTATAAGAATTGCAACCAGAAATTATTATACCATGTCGTAGCTCAGTCGATTAAGGCAACGTCTGGGATACTCTCGGACGTAGGTTCGAATCCTCGTCACGGCCCTTGTGAATTTGTTCATTCGATGCATTACGCTATTGTAATTTCTGTGTGTAACTTCAGGTGTAAGCTCCATATAAGTAAGACCTCGTCCATGATCTCGAACATTACGGGCTATTCATGCCCGTGCCACCTCTTGGGTGGCTTAATCTTTATCAATCAATCAATCGATTTCGAACACTCCATTCAATGTCGTCCACGGGAGACATCTCCCGTCACGCAGGGTGCAGTCACACCTCCACAGATCTCCAGTATCATCTATTGATACTGGTTATGGCTCAAAAGAGCCACCACTTACGGGCTATTCATGCCCGTGCCACCTTTTGGGTGGCTTAATCTTCATCAATCAATCACTCAATATCGTCATGGGACTCTTCAGACCTGCCGGTATGAGGTACCTGTGTACCCTTTGTACCCAGTTTATTCACTCTCACGCTCTAGAGGATATCTTCACACTGCATCCAAAGGTTTCAAGTACAGGATCGCATGCCCCTGCATGACTAACCATCCTGCGAGGTGAGGATTTCTTAGCGTGTCATTCAAGCTGCTTGATGCTTGCAGTGGTTATAAATAGGAGCTGCCTCGTATGGGCCAATAGGCCTTCTGCAGTTGCCTTTGTTCTTATGTTCTTATGTTCTTATGCAGTCAAGCATTTCATAGCTTCTGCTTGACACACTATATAGCCTTTCATTCAGTGTAGGACTGCTGCACTAACGCAGATGTACCTAAATATTGAAATAAAAAAAATTGTATTTTACGAGACTTGAATATGGTATAATTTACCATTTTATTAAAATAAAACTAAAGCATAGGAGTTCAACCCCGACCCGCCTACTGTATACGTTTATATTGATGTTTGAGATGTTAAACTGTACAAGTGTTTTGGACATTTGGCCCAGTTTCTAAGGTTTAAATAATATTTTAACTCTTATTGCATATTTATTTTGATTATTTTTCACATTATTTTATCCTGGAATTGTAAGTACTACAACTGGAAAAAATCTTCCAGTTGTGATTACCCCTCTCTGTATTCATTCTTAAGGAAAAGCAGGTAATAAGAGTGAAAAGATTTGTAAGTGAATATAATTCCAACACTAACACCAGAGGCACACACACNCCAGAACTCTTTGTCATATAACGCTTGAAACTACTGACGGTCTTGGCCTCCACCACCTTCTCACTTAACTTGTTCCAACCGTCTACCACTCTGTTGCGAAAGTGAATTTCTTATATTTCTTCGGCATCTGTGTTTAGCTAGTTTAAATCTATGCTAAACACATGTGGTATGTGTGGGTGTGTGTGTGGTGTGTGTGTGGTGTGTGTGTGTGTGTGTGTGTGTGTGTGTGGTGTGTGTGTGAGGCTATGTGTGTGTATTTACTATTTGTATCTGCAGAATCGAGCTATTAGCTATTGGACCCCTCCTTTCTAATCAATTTATTTCCTCTATTAGTCTACTACCACACTTCTCTCAAACACACAAACAATATACATCCCTCAGGAAGCAGCCCGTAGCAGCTGTCTAACTCCCAGGTACCTATTTACTGCTAGGTGAACAGGAGATCAGGGGGTGAAAGAAAATCTCCCCATTTGTTTCTGCCTCAGCCGGGGAGTGTGTGTGTGTGTGTGTGTGTGGTGTTGTGGTGTGTGTGTGTGTGTGTGTGGTGTGGTGTGTGTGTGATCCAGATAAGCTGAGTGTTATCAGGAGGGAGATAACACCCCAGTATCGACTCCCACCTGTCTGACAAGTGAGTTAAAATTCTCTAATGAGCAACAAAACTTAAGGAATATTTTTTGTTCTCTCTGTCATTTTAAAATGTGTTTTGTTCTGATTGTTTGAATGGGATCTGTCACTTATAATGAAATCTGAGATAACCTTGAAGGGTACTGGATAAAGTTCAATCATCTGATCTCTCGTGTTTCTTTCCTGTTTATTGTGTACATTCTTTAAGTTTCACATTTTTTTATACATAGAGCCACCAAGCCCTACAGATCAATCTAACCCGACTTGTCTAGCAGAGTTCTAGCAATTTCATCTTGTAGAATGGTCTAGTTCCCTCATCTTGCAGTGAGTTCCAGCAGCCTTATCCTGCAGTGCATCGTAGCCGGCTCGTCCTGCTCTTTGCTCCAAACACCTCGACATGCAGGGAGTTTCAGCTCCTTCATGCCGGAGAGTTTTCCATTTGTCTCGTTGTATCCTGCAGACACGTCACTCTGAGCTGAGTTCCAGCTACTTGGTCTCGTCACAGCATTCCAGTTGTCTCGTCCTGTCTTCTTGTCTTCCAGGGGCGTTTCATTTGTCCAGGACACGGTTTGAGACCAAATATTTTCTCAGATCTCTCTTGAATATTGTCTGCTTATTTAAGTGGCTTTATCTTTCAAAAGTGAAATACAATCGTCGTTGTGGGGTTTTTATACCTCTTGATGTACTTCAAATGTATGTGTATTTAGTATTAACTATTTGTGTCAGCAGAATCGAGCAATTAGCCTTTCTAACCAATTTATATTTCCTACATATATTTCTAACACACACGCACACACACTCAAATCCCCAGGAAGCAGCCCGTTGCAGCTGTCTAACTCCCAGGTACCCATTTACTGCTAGGTTAACAGGTGCATCAGGGCGAAAGAAATTCTCCCCCATTTGTTTCCGCCTCAGCCGGGAATCGAACCCTTAGAACTATGAGCGTTGTTCCCTTAGCCGCGAGGGCCCCCCCTAAAAGGCCCCCATCCCCCCTGTGTATTCTCCTAGTTGTACATTCGTGGGTGAGCTCTGGCTCTTTGGCCTCGCCTCTCAACTGTCAATCAACTGGTTCAAGGTGTGTGTGTGTGTGTGTGTGTGTGTGTGTGTGTGTGTGTGTGTGTGTGTGTGTGTGTGTGTGTGTGTGTGTGTGCGTGCGCACAAGTCTGTGCATGTGCTCGCGAGCGTTAAGTGTTTTTTTCGGCGATTTAGTGTATTCCATAACTGAGACTGTGCCTCACTTAATGTTAAGTGAGAGGTCTAAAGTGTATCACTCACTTAATGTTAAGTGAGAGGGGTGCAAAACTCCCTTGCGGCTCCCTCGGTTAATGTGAATCAGCTTTTGGTTGCTATTTTTTTTTCATTTTCTTCCATTCAAAATCGGGTCTTATTAAAATAAAATATTTACTCATCACTTTTAGGAAATTTTATTGGGTTATAACAGGAACTGTATTTATGAAGACCTGTTGTCCACACTTTAGTGAACTTCGTTATTAAATATTTTAATTCGTTAAATTATTATACTTTTTAATTCTTAAGATTTTAATTGATTACTTTTCCAGTGAGGTAGAACCTAAGATGCACTTTTAAGTACCGGAAATTGGCTGTATTTTTTAAATCGAAAGTAGACAACATAGTGGAAGTTGTCAAAGTTTAATCTTGGCATTTATTTCAAATGTATTTAAAAATACATTATTAATTGCAATCATTATATGTGTGATCTAACGCCAATTTAGAAACGGATATATCCACTGACCAACAGCAGGCATCTCCTAAAGCAATCTCCACCCCATTGCAGACGAGGAATCACAATAACGTGACTGAAATATGTTGACCAAACCACGCACTAGATCGACTTGAGAATGGTCCAGGACGATCCAACTCATTGTCATACGTATTAAAATCCACCTGACTTCTGCAATGACCAATCGGGAGGTGGGGCAGGGGGTGACCGCCGCCGTGACCAATCACCGGGCGGCAGGAGGTCACGTGGCTGTCGCCGTAACCAATCAGCGTGGCGGAGCACCTCTCCAAATAGGGAGAGGTATAGGGAGATGCTGCTCAGCAGGGCGCCCCACGTCTCCCAGGCACCTTGCCTACTTACAAAGGTCCCAGCATCTTGCCTCTTACGGGCTCACCATAGCCCGTGCTACATGGACACTTCGTCCTGAGTAGCTAAATCTTTAACAACAACAACATCTTGCCTCAAGCGCCTTGCTCCGCCAGCGAGGGGTCGCGCACACGTGATAGTGAACAAGATCCCCTCAAGTGTCCGTTAGATCGTCATGGTTAAGGTCGTAAGTGTGTGATGCCGGAGCCATGACCGGTAGGAGGGGAGAGAAGGTGCTCTGATCGGATGCATCACGTCTCTGAGAAACAGCAAATTACAACTGTATCGCTGCCAAAAACAGCAAAATGCAACTGTCACTGCCAAGAACAGCAAAATACAACTGTATCACTGCAAAGAACAGCAAATTACAAATGTATCGCTGCCAACAACAGCAAATATAACTGTATCACTGCCAAAAACAGCAAAAATACAACCTGTGTCACTGCCAAAAACAGCAAAAATACAACCTGTGTCACTGCCAAAAACAGCAAAAATACAACTATATTACTCGCAAAAACAGCAAAAATACAACTGTATCACTGCCAAAAACAGCAGAAATACAACCTGTGTCACTGCCAACAACAGCAAAAATACAACTATATTACTGCTAAAAATGGTAGCAGTAAATGCTATAGCAGTTTTAGTAGTATTAGTAGCAGCAGAAGAGGTAATATGAGCAGTTATAGAAAGGCGAGTTAAACTCATACGAGTTAGAGTTACATGAACCTGAGGATATTGATATAGCAGCAACCACCACAATTTTGGTTTGAAGTGATGAGCCGTGTGTGTGGTAGTGGTGGTTTGTTTGGGGGGGGGGGGGTTTGCTGTTTAAAAATGAAGGGGGGGGGGAATTGGGGGATAATGGGGGAGGGGGGAGGCTGATGTGGCACCACTGGGAGGGAGGAGTGTGTGGGGGGGGGTGACACAAGCGGCAGTACATCAACACTGCTGGAGCACCACGCCGGAATTAGGCACCTAAAAAAGTACCTATGAGGTGGGGGTTGGGGGTTGCGGGGTGTGGTGGGGTTGGGGAGGGGGGGGGAATAAAGGTGGGAATTTTGTTAGGGGGGTAGAAAGGGAGTTTTTTTTTGGGAGGGGGGTGAGCAAGGGTGCGGGGTGAGTTTAGGGGGGACTACAGTAACCAGGAGAGGCCAGGCGTCACGAAGGCCAACAGGCTGACAGCACCAGGTGGAGACAATAGTAAATATATAATAACCATTCCGAGTGAATCCATAATAACCAATTTTAAACCAAACCATAAAATACATTGTCAAGCAAAATTAACAACAGTAAATTAGCCAAACTGTGAAAATATATTGTGTCCAACGGTGAATACCTCAGCAAAGGAGTGATTCTGTAGACGGCAGCGTGTTGTATGCCCACTGCCCGTCCCTCTGTTACATTTTGAGAAAACTGAATCTCGCCTGTTGAAGAGACAGAACAAGCGGACCATGACGAACTTAACTTGAACATCTACGGCAAAAAAACGCCCATTTTCATTTACTTTCGTATCTGGAGCGTTCGTCATAGAAAATGGACAAGAGCAATGCAGGGGAAGCTTGTGCTGCTGACACTTAAATTCAAAGGCAGACTCAAATAAACACAGAAAGCCTCCAATATTACTACTTTCCTATATATATGACTAGTTACTGGGCTTCCCAGAGACCGAGACAACTTTATAAAAAAACGTATTTAAATTAGTAAGCAATAAACACATGCTAGTAGAAATTATATTGATTTCTCAGTAAAGCAGATTGTGGTTGAAGACGCTTTATATATATATAATGAAGTGACCTCCTACATATTAGTTTATGTAATATGTATTGTTTAAGATTTTTCTAGGCCTGAACAACCTGCTCAATCCAGCCACACCTGTAGGAATTTTGTTTAAATCACTGACACATTCAATTTCTAACTCGGGGGTCAATTTCTAACATTCAATTTCTAAATTTCTTATGTGGCATATAATTATATGATTGTGTGATATATTTGTTATGATGATTCTCTAGAAATATAGTTAATATTGTGCAATATTCTCTAATTTAAATGATACAAATAAAATCATTTACGAATAAAGTTTGTCCAATTTGAGTAATACACACTCTACTGGCGACAATACTACTTTTTCTGAAGCAACTAGAACCACTTTTGTTACCGTTGTTAGTAGTACTTCCGTTTTCTATGCTGTTGCTACCTTTAATGTTACTACTTATTTTACTGCTAGCCCAACTGTTGCTTCTTCCATTACTGCTAATGTTACTAGTCTTACAGTTCTAATGCTACTGTTGGTGCTGCTGCTACTGTTGCTACAACGGTTTCTACTACTATTCTAGGGTCTTGTAACAGGGCGAAAGATTGGAAGATGTCTGTTTAGTGCTGGAAAATGTAGTATTCCGAGACTATGTAACGAGGATAGTTACCAAGTATCAGCTTGATATTGTTGAAATTGCAAAATCTGAATGTGAAAATAATCTGGGTGTTACCATTAGTAGCGGATCTTAAGCCCAAAATTCTCTACATAAGGACTCGGAATTAGGCAAATGGGAAACTAGGATTTATTTCTAGAATCGTTAACTAATGCAATTTTTCAGCTATATGTTGTTCTTGTTAGGCCCATTTAGATTATGCAGTTCAGTTTGGGTCGCCATTGTATAGAATTTACATAAATGGACTTAAATGCGTTCAGCGAAGGATGAATTTGAAACCTTTCATATGAAAGGAGATTAAAAAATCTAAATTTTCATTTTGTAGGAAGATGAAGAGTTTACTCGTAACTTGACTGAATTATACAAATGCATGAAAGCGTATAACAATGAAGATATTAATAACATGTTAAATTAGTCAATTCGAAACAGAATATGAAACAATAGCTATAAATTGGTTAATTTGAGATACATGAAATCCCCTGGGTAAATACAGGTTGGAAATAGAATTGATGAGTTATGGAACAAATTACTGGGTAATATAATAGGGCAACTTGATGGTTTCAAAGCATAGATTAAACTTTTATTTGAATGAGTTTGGTGGATTTGAAGAGTTGCCTTTTGTGGGTCAATATACCTTCTACAGTTTCATTAATTCTTATGTTATATATTATTATTGTAGTACAAATACTTTTGATAATAACTATCCCTACTACTACAACTGCTACTACGGTTACTACTACTATTTTTATATCTAAAAAGTAGACTGGTTTTAATTACAGTTTATTGAATTCCGTTTTCTGCTATTAGCCCACTGACTTACATGTTGTTTGAATGGTTTTAATGATAAAATGTTCCGGCTATCTGCAATGTGCTCCTGTTACTTAGTCGGAACACTTGAGGGTATTTATATTTAGAGGGCTCTACACCACCTACACCTACACCACCTACACCTACCACCACCTACACCTACACCACCTACACCTACACCACCTACACCTACACCACCTACACCTACACCACCTACACCTATACCACCTACACCTACACCACCTACACCTACACCACGTACACCTACACCTACACCACCTACACCTACACCACCTACACCTACACCACCTACACCTACACCACCTACACCTACACCACCTACACCTACACCACCTACACCTCGTGCTCCACTTGCACATGTTATTCCCGTTTGCACCAACCCAACCTTCACCTTCCCCATCACCACTTACTCAGCTACCACTTGTACCACCATCCACACCACCACAATTTGTGCTACTGTCCCCACCACCCCCGTTATTACCACCATCTCCACTACTTTTACCGTCAGGTATGCACTGTTATTTGCTATGCATTTTTTTTATAATTCTCTATTCAGCACGCTGTTTCATGCATTGTCCAACATGTTGTTTTATGCACTATTCAACATGGTATTTTATGCACTATCCAACATAGCATTTTATGCACTATCCAACGTGTCATTTTATGCACTTTCCAACATGGCATTTTATGCACTTTCCAACATGGCATTTTATGCACTATCCAACGTGGCATTTTATGCACTATCCAACATGTATTTTATGCACTATCCAACATGTATTTTATGCACTATCCTACATGATGATTTATGCACTATCCAACATACCATTTTATCTACATGTGGCATTTCAGGAAGAGTCAAGGGTTGATAAGAGTTTACATCATTATTAAAAGCAACAGTTGCTAAGAGGAAGTCTCTAACAGCATAAAAGGAGATAGTTTCTTCTCTTCACCAAGGACAAGGGCTTAGTAAATGGCTATAGACGAGAGACATAAACAACGGAGCCTTGTATACGTTAGTTAGAATAGTTGTGGCTCGTTGTTTATGACTTTATTATATACAGTTTTTTGGTCCTAATTATTAACAATTATTTTGAAATATGTAACTTTGTTTTATAAATAATTATTTTTATTATTATTGAAGGTGAATGAGAGGGCTAATTTATGTTTGTACGAAAAGCCTGGTTTTCAATAGCTGGACTGTGTATAGTGTTTTGGTTTTGAATACACTTGAATGTAAAGTGGGTCTTTCATTCACTTTCATTTATGCATTGCGGCACTGTAGTAAGCTCTCAATTATTATTTTTATTATTATGAAGGCTATGGTTAAAGGGACGTGTTCCTGCGAAGATATTTTGGCAACTTAGACGCAAGTATGTAATCGATACATAAATTCCCCTCCTGTTGTGTGACATGGAAAAAATGTCCCTCACTCCCCCTCTTCCTCACTCCCCTCTCCCTCACTCCCCTCTCCCTCATTCCCCCTCTTCCTCACTCCCCTCTCCCTCACTCCCCTCTCCCTCACGTGTCGACTACTTCCTCTGTCTGTTGTTCCCCTCTCGTTCTCTCTTTTCCCCATGTTCTCTTACTCCCTCCTTCCTCGCACCTCTCCCATGTTAACTGGAATCTCCCTCCCTCACACCTCCCTCCCACATACCCTCACACCTCTCTCCCTCAGACCCCTCAAAGCACCCCCCGCCCCACACTTGGGTGCCGTCCGATCAACAGGATATCACAGAAAATGGGATTCTTTCTCCCACCCTCAATAAGTGACGGGTGGAAGGGTGAGTGATGGGAGGGGGAGGAGGAGCAGGAGGAGGAAGAGGAGAAAGAGGAGGAACATGAAGAGGAAGAGGAGGAGGAAGAGGAGGATGAGGAACGGCATCTTCCCTTACACTTAGAAGGGCCAGAATGATGACACTCCTCACATTTAACCCCTACCACCACCCCCCACTCCTGTTTCTCCTCACCTGTCAGAGCAGTCATACACGCGCACTTAACGCCGCCCAGTGTGACGTGCGTGTCAGTGCGCACATTGCTGCGCACCTCAGACAATGCTGTGACAGCACCCAGAACGAGAACGCAAACGTTAAGTACAGCCCTCCACAGTGTAACCTTGTACGGGATGGCTGTTGAGCTGTTAACGAAGCGAGGGCCAGCTGTGATTGGAGTGACCTTTGACCCGACACCTTTACTCTGGGAATGCTCAAATCGCACAGGTGACTTCTCTACAAAGCTCGTCTTCCTATAAGACATTATTTATTATTAAGTTAACTTTTATTACACTAAGCTCTATTAAGTTAGGTTAAGTTAGGTTAGGTTAAATTAGGTTAGGTTAGGTTAGGATAGGTTAAGTTTAGGTGGGTTTAATATCCGTGGGGAACCGTCTTTTGTACTATGAGATCTGAATACATTTACTTATAGTAAGTCAATGTTAGTGAAAAAACTTTGTTTGGATGGAGGTCAAGAGGGTTGAATTTGGTCTTACAAAAGTCTGCGTTTGTAAATTAGCCGTAACTCTCGTTTTTTCGGGCGTTTTTCGTTAGATGAATGGAACGCAAGAGAAGAGAGAGAAGAGAGAGAGAGAGAGAGAGAGAGAGGAGAGAGGACAGAGAGAGAGGTGTGTGTGTGGCACTCTGGATTCTTTCCTTGTGTCTGGCCTGTGTGTTATCTCTCCCGGACATTATCCAGCCAATAATGGAGATCTTTCAAAAACTTTTGGCTTTTCCTCAAAGACTAATAGAAGCCCCCCAACTGATATAACTTTATCCATTTTCATTCTTCCCTGTAAACCCTGGGATAGGAACTTTTGTGTTCGTTATTGGCTGCTGACAAAGGATTGCCTTATCGGGAGTCACCCATTGTTGATGACAAAACTAATGAAAACGGAGGCTTGCCGGCAGTGATACCAACCTTGGTGGGATGTGGTTGGTGGTCCAGGGATGGTCTGGGTGGAGGGTGTGGTCAGGAGGAGGGAATACGGGGGTGAGGGGAGGAAGGGGAAAGGGAGATGGTGGGGATTCGCCCCAGCTGGTGTTATTAAAGCCTCAGGTTGGGTGTTTGGCCAGAGAAAAATGTTTACCTCCCAAGTGTGAGCTGGCAATAGTGGAATTTGCTGGTAATTAATGGTTTGTGTGTGTGTGTGTGTGTGTGTGGTGTGTTTGTGTGTGTGTGTGTGTGTGTTGTGTGTTGTGTGTGTACTCACCTAATTGTACTCACTAATTGTGCTTGCGGGGTTGAGCTTTGGCTCTTTGGTCCCGTCTCTCAACTGTCAATCAACTGGTGTACAGATTCCTGAGCCTACTGGGCTCTATCATATAACATTTGAAACTGTGTATGGAGTCAGCCTCCACCACATCACTGCCTAGTGCATTCCATTTACTAACTACTCTGACACTGAAAAAGTTCTTTCTAATGTCTCTGTGGCTCATTTGGGTACTCAGCTTCCACCTGTGTCCCCTTGTTCGCGCCCCTCCAGTGTTGAATAGTTCATCCTTGTTTACCCGGTCAATTCCCCTGAGGATTTTGTAGGTTGTGATCATGTCTCCCCCTACTCTTCTGTCTTCCAGTGTCGTAAGTTGCATTTCCCGCAGCCTTTCCTCATAACTCATGCCTCTTAGTTCTGGGACTAGTCTAGTAGCATACCTTTGGACTTTTTCCAGCTTCGTCTTGTGCTTGACAAGGTACGGGCTCCATGCTGGGGCCGCGTACTCCAGGATTGGTCTTACATATGTGGTGTACAAGATTCTGAATGATTCCTTACACAGGTTCCTGAACGCCGTTCTGATGTTAGCCAGCCTCGCATATGCCGCAGACGTTATTCTCTTTATGTGGGCTTCAGGAGACAGGTTTGGTGTGATATCAACTCCTAGATCTTTCTCTCTGTCTGTTTCATTAAGTACTTCATCTCCTATTCTGTATCCTGTGTCTGGCCTCCTGTTTCCACTGCCTAGTTTCATTACTTGCATTTACTTGGTTGAACTTCAACAGCCATTTGTTGGACCATTCACTCAGTCTATCTAGGTCATCTTGTAGCCTCCTACTATCATCCTCTGTTTCAATCCTCCTCATAATTTTTGCATCGTCGGCAAACATTGAGAGGAACGAATCTATACCCTCTGGGAGATCATTTACATATACCAGAAACAGTATAGGTCCAAGGACTGACCCCTGCGGGACTCCACTTGTGTGTGTGTGTGTGTGTGTGTGTGTGTGTGTGGTGTGTTTGTGTGTGTGTG
>WNGS01004374.1:14211634-14228845 GCA_020271785.1 Procambarus virginalis
TTAAGGTCCAGGACGGACCGTACGTCGTCGTTTCCTCATCTTCTGGTGTGTGGTTTGGTCTTTAATAAGAACAATTCTTATGAAATGATAAAAGTTTTTCATCATAATACACATGACAGGGATATTTTATTTTAAATTTAAGTCAAACATAAAAACTTACGTTGACCAGACCCCTCACACTAGAAGGTGAAGGGACGACGACGTTTCGGTCCGTTCTGGACTATTCTCAAGTCGATTGGGGCTTGAGAATGGTTGATTGTAACAATCGACTTGAGAATGGTCCAGGACGGACCGAAACGTCGTCGTCCCTTCATTTTCTAGTGTGTGGATTGGTCAACATACTTCAACCACGTTATTGTGACTCCTCGCCTGCATAAAAACTTAAAACTGAAGGTGGAAATACGACCTAACTTATATATGACGACTATAATGTGGTTAAATATTTTTTGTCAATATACCTTGTTAATGTTATTGAACTAGTTGAACTAGTTCACGAGGGGTGAACTAGTTTCCCAATAAGAATTTTAAAATATGCAGAATCGTTCAGGCTGTTTGGTAAAACTGGTCTAGCTTACTAAGGCCAAAAAAGTATGGTCCTGGCCATTAGGTTCGATGTTTATATATATATCACACCCACTTGGGCTGGTCGGTAGAGCGACAGCCTCGCTTTTTATAGGGTTGGTGTTCGATTCCCGATGGTCCAAGTGAAATATAAAGAAAATTCTCCTGCATTGATGGAAACTATCAGTTCAAGATTTGTTATATGCATTTTATCTATTTTTGAACCCAAACTAACAGCAACTTCCCGTAACATAAATAGGATAATTATTGTACACTGCTACCTAACGGGAGTCAAATTCGACCGATTTAAAACTGGAACTGAAATAATCATTCAGATATGTCAACTTCGTCACATTAATTAAATATTTCCTCGAATATACCACTAAAAAAAAAAAACGGACGCGAAGAGTCTTGCTAACTAGGCCAAGTTGGTCGATTTTTCCTGAAAAGCGTGCGTGCGTTTGCGAGCGCTCTCTCTCTTTACAAATAGTAAATACACACACACACACACACACACACACACACACACACACACACACACACACACACACACACACACACACACACACACACACAGGGGATTCTCAGGGGAATCGACAGGGTTGATAAAGACAGGCTGTTTAACACAAGGGGCACACGCACTAGGGGACACAGGTGGAAACTGAGTGCCCAAATGAGCCACAGAGATATTAGAAAGAACTTTTTTAGTGTCAGAGTGGTTGACAAATGGAATGCATTAGGAAGCGATGTGGTGGAGGCTGACTCCATACACAGTTTCAAGTGTAGATATGATAGAGCCCAATAGGCTCAGGAAACTGTACACCTGTTGATTGACGGTTGAGAGGCGGGACCAAAGAGCCAGAGCTCAACCCCCGCAAGCACAACTAGGTGAGTACAACTAGGTGAGTACACACACATACACACACACACACACACATGGCTGAGTAGACAGCGCTTGGGCGGGTCGTAGTCTAAGGGCCCCGAGTTCTATTCCCGGTCGAGGCGGAAACAAATAGGCCGAGTTTCTGTCACCCTGATGCTCATATTCACCTTGCAGTAAATAGGTACCTGGTAGTTAGAGAGCTGCTACGGGTTGCTTCCTGGGAATGTGTGTGTGTGCTTGTGTTAGTAGACATAATAGAGAAATAAAATGGTTAGAAAGGCGGGGTCCAAGAGCTAATATTTCGATTTTTTAGACACAAATAGTGAATAGTAAATACACACATACAGGAGCCTCGCGGCTCAGGTTCGTGAGGAGGATTGTCCCGGGTTCGATTCCCAGCGGAGGCGGAAATAAATGGGCAAAGTTTCTTTCACCCTGATGCTTCTGTTCACCTAGCAGTAAATTGGTACTTGAGAGTTGGACAGCTGCTACGGGCTGCTTCCTGTGTGTGTGTGTGTGTGTGTGTGTGTGTGTGTGTGTGTGTGTGTGTGTGTATGTGTGTGTGTGTGTGTGTGTGTGTGTGTGTGTGTGTGTGTGTGTGTGTGTGTGTGTGTAAGAGAAATATATGTAGTAGACATAATAGAGGAAAAATAGATTGGTTAGAAATGCGGAGTCCAAGAGCTAATAGCTCGATTCTGCAGACACAAATAGTAAATACACACACACATACACGCGCACGCACGCACACACACACACACACACACACACACACACACACACACACACACACACACACACACACACATCAAAGTCTGACTGACCAAAGTCTGACGGTCTGACCAAAGAGCCAAAGCTCAACCCCCGCAAGCACAAATAGGTGAGTACAAAGTCTGACGGTCTGACCAAAGAGCCAAAGCTCAACCCCCGCAAGCACAAATAGGTGAGTACAAAGTCTGACGGTCTGACCAAAGAGCCAAAGCTCACCCCCGCAAGCACAAATAGGTGAGTACACACACACACACACACAGGCAAAACGCTGAATACAAACTGAATAAACTCATAGAAGCTGATCGTTATCTGTGTGCTGGTTAAAACAACTTCAACAGCGGATCCAACTCTCTATGGTTGTTCGGTTGGTTCTAGGTCATCAAGTTCGCATCTTAGTTTTAATTTCAGTTTAGGATTTGATAAAAGAAACAGGAACTAAAAAAACATATGTTTCACTGCGCAAGCTGAATGTCTGCCTTTTCTGCTGTATCTAAATCTATTGTAAAAAAAAACTTTCGTAGATAAAAAAAAATTTATATTATGTTGAAGCTTTAATATTAGTCAAGTACATTTTGCATGTTTAAATATCTGCGCGCCGCACCCTGCTTCAATATATATATATATATATATATATATATATATATATATATATATATATATATATATATATATATATATATATATATATATATATATATATACTACAATTGCAGTTTCGTGTATAGTTAAAACTATCATCTGAAAACTAACTTCAAATCTCAAAACTGACATTAAACATATGGCTAAATGAATGTATATATTTGTCCTAATTAATATAAATGTTTGAAAGTATGGAAGGGTGGTGAGCGGCGGCGGCCGGAGGCTTACCTAGTCTCTTGGAGATCTCTGAGTTGTGCATCTTGGGATTGTCTTGCGCCATCTTGCGGCGCTGACCGCGAGACCACACCATGAAGGCATTCATGGGTCGCTTGACGTGCGAGTCCTTGGCGCTCATCCTGTCGTCCGCCGCCGTCGTCGCCGCCCGCAGCCTCACCACCTGCCGCAGATGGAGGTGCGGCTGAAGCGAGCGGGCAATGTGTCGCAGCGATGAAATATTCAAAGTTCCACGACGTTTGTAAGGGGAATTATCTCTTGGAAAAAAAATGTCTCGCTTGTTAAAGTCACTGAGGTATTCTTTAAGAACGTTAGAAGACGCAGTTCGGTAAATTCATATGCGGCACACAATTAGTCGCGATACACCTGTGGGGGAAGCGCTGGGCAGGTAGTGTGGGAGAGTAAGATAGTGCTACGCTCGCGCTAGGGCGGTGGGAGACGGAGTGCTGTCAGCGCGGCGCTGCCATGTGATAAACATCTCCGCCCTCCGACAGCCGCACGCCAACGGTGTTACCTTTTCGGGCTCTCTGGCCACACTGACTTGACTCACAAAGTCGCCATTTGTAACGAGTCAGTGTTGGCGGGCTGTGGTTATTGATTACGTCACGCGGCACAATAGGCAGGCCAATCACCGCATTGTTTTACGCCGCGCCGCTCCGCCCACTCCATTGTGATTGGTCGCAACCTTTCTCGCGCCCGCCAATTCTGTGTAAACATGGCCACCCGCGCACACGAGATCAACCAAATGGTGTGGAAAGTTGCGACATTGCCGCAAGAGTTTCCCTCAAATTTCGAGCTTATTCGGTACTATTGATCCCCACAAGACGAGGGCGTGAGAGCATGAGTTCAGCAGGCGGGGCATCACAGAGAACGGAGGATGCTGCTGACGCACAGAGAGAGGGAAGAGGTACTACTGCCAGCCCACATCGTTTGCCAGAATCGCCTTCATATCACACTCACGCTTGTAATACAACTCGTTCAATCAAGGTTCATGAGTCTGGCGTCTCAACCTCGCAGGCGCTCCTCGGCTTCGGAGACATGCCGAGCATCTTGTACAGTCTCCGGAGAAGATTTAGGATGCCCCCCAAGGGTTAGTAGTGGTGTGTAAGAGGTGGGATTTATAGAGACTTGGGGGCGGGAGGCTAGCGAAGCAACGGCCAGGGAGTGTGCAGTAAGGTAGTGCTAGCTAGGATGTTAACTCTTGCGCTCGGACACCTCTGTTCTTTACCTACTCTCCCTCCCTCTCCACTCTTTCCCTTTTCTCCATCAGCCACCCCCCCCCCCGCCCTTTCTCTCTCTCTCTCTCTCTCTCTCTCTCTCTCTCTCTCTCTCTCTCTCTCTGTCTCGCTCACTCTCTCTCCCTCCCTCCTCAGCCCGTCTGTCTTCATTCTTTTCTTATTTTCTTCCATCCAATTGTTTGCTATAATGCCCACACATTAGCCTTCCTACTCTCTATTATCTCACACATTCTACTCGTTCTCCTTCCCTCTTGCTCTCACACTCTCCTCCCTACTATTCTCCCCTTCCATATTTTCACATTTTCCTTTTTCTTATTGATGCAAACAGTTAACTGTATTGTTGCACACATTGCAATGAACGTATATGTCAACCGACCTCGTCCTCCGCCTGATGACGGAATACAGTGTGTCAAGGACTGAATAGATTTGCTGAGGACTAAATAGGGTTGCTGAGGATGGAATAGGAGTGTGTTGAGGAAGGAAAAGGGCTACCTTAATCGATGTGTAAATTCTAAGTCGTACGCGAAACTGAGGTTAGCTTACTAGTCATCAGTCAATCAGAAAGTCATCAATCGGTTTATCAATTAGTCATCAGAAGAGCTGTCGGCTAATATCAAGTCGCTAAGCAACTCATCAATTATTCCAAAAGGGAAATACAGTTTACATTTGTGCATTCGAGAGTTTACAATTGGTTCCGGACTATACTTAGGGCTAAAGTGTACCTGGAGGAAAGCTCTTCAGTTCTTCGGGAGTTCTTCATCTCCCCGAACCCGGCCTGAGGCCAGGTTCCACTACTAGTTGGTCAGTTATCTCCTGTGGTGACCTTATTAACCCTTCCGCGGTTAATTAAAAGTATGTTGACCAGACCACACACTAGAAGGTGAAGTGACGACGACGTTTCGGTCCGTCGTAGACCATTCTCAAGTCGATTGTCCACGTTATTATGACTCATCGCCTGCATAATTGAAAGTCTCTTTTTTTTAACTTTAAATAAGAATCAAAACGATAAGTTAGTATTCCTCATATTTCTGAACCGCTTGTGCATCAGCCTCGAACTGACGTCAACATTGCGTCAAAGATGAAAGGATCAAAAGGTATACACACACACACACACGTACTGGTTTTATGTGTTATATCGGTAATTTGTAATTATTGTTTACTTATCACGTCAATTATTGCGGGAACTTAAAATAAATCGAATTGCTGAAATAATTATCGATCATTTCCGAATTTGCCGGTTGATTAGATGAATGTCTTAGGTCCGCCACCAATCGAATATATATTGTATTTACACACAGCAAATCATCTGTTTTCCCTTATAAAACTACTTGAAAGTTAACTTAAATAACTGTATGATGAAACATATTAAAATTATATATTATTATAAATTAGTTGCATGTTATAAGCCTCCTTATAAGATACCTTTTTTCGATCGGACTGATAATAATTATTGACATAACAGTGGTAAGATAAAGTAATTATCAGGAGAAAGCTCTAACCCATTGCGGCTATATAGCACTTAAACAATGCTATACTATAGTAATAAAGTGGCAATACAAATAAACTCGTGTTAATATAAATTATCCAGAACCTCTATACTAAAAGTGAGAATGTTTCTGTTCAAAGTTGGAGGCCAGGGGCCGGATTCACGAAGCAGTTACGCAAGCACTTACGAACCTGTACATCTTTTCTCAATCTTTGGTGGCTTTGTTTACAATTATAAACAGTTAATGAGCTCCGCAGCACCAGGAGGCTGTTTATAACAATAACAACAGTTGATTGGGAAGTTTTTATGCTTGTAAACCGTTTAATAAATATAACCAAAGCCGTCAAAGATTGAGGAAAGATGAACACGTTCGTAAGTACTTGCGTAGCTACTTTGTGAATCTGGCCCTAGACCCTTGGGGATAGCCATACCAAAATTTGTTGGGGGAATGGGGTGGGGTACAGGACGAACATAGGCTGGTCAGGGTAGGACTAAGTTAAATGACATAGGAAGTATAGCGTGTAACTCAATATAGTCGTAATGACTTGGCGCTTTCTCCTGATAATTCCCTCCCTCCTAAAACTCCAAGAGATTTTCATGAAGTCTGAAATTAATCGGTATGAAATCAGGAATGTGATGTCCGTAGAGTGTGAGTTTACCTGGATATTTCTTAGTATTCTCTCAGAAAATATACTAATTTTTTTTTTTTTTTTATTAATTCCTTAGGTACATCTTCATATAGTCTAGGGTAGCTGCACTAATGCAGATGTACCTAAGGAATTAATAAAAAAAAATTAGTATATTTTCTGAGAGAAGGGGAAGAAGGGAGAAGAGAGGGAGAGGTAGACAAAAGTAGACGTCAAGGTGGTGTAGGGGGAGGGAAGTGGGGGAGGATGAAGAGGGGGGATAAGAGACCCACAAAAGTGGTTTAAATCCTTCTTAATAATTCAGATTCTGAGAGAAGGGAAAGGGGGGGGGGGGATGGGAAGGACCAGACCTACGTCTGAGAAAAGGATATCCTGTTGTCTGTCCCACATTGTGGTTTGTTGATCTTGAAGCTGTTGATCCTTATATTTCTTACAACTAACATTTCAAAGAAGTGGTCCAGATCACCATTTTTTGTTTCAAATTGCCCAGTATTTTAACAGTTTAGGTGAGATAAGCCCTGTCTTGTCCGGTTTGCAGTGTTGTTAGTCCACTGTGGGGCTTACCCCATTCCTGGTATTAGAGCCGACTTACATTGGGGATGATTTTGTCACCCGGTGTTGAACTTATTCCAAAGAAGATATGTTTTCTCTGAAATGTGGTGTTCTTAAAGTCGAAGGTTCGCTTGACTATTCCCAGGGTTTGGATGGATTTTTTTTTGTACTGCAACTCCAACTTAGTGTGCAACTTTTAGTGGTTGGATTCTGATTCCAAGGTCCATTTTTATATCAATCTGCTGCAAGGTAATATGGTTGATCAGGTAGTTGTCGAGTGCATTGTCATGCCCCACATGCAAGGTCTTGCATTTCTCGATGTTGAAAAGTATTTGCAACTCTTCCGACCATTTGTGGAGTTCACGTAGACCTCTTTATAACGCCGTAATATTCTTCCACCCACCAACCCATTCACCCATTAATCCAGGCATCCATCCACACACCCATTCATCCGTCTAACCATCCATTCTGGAACACCATATTAATAAATAAATGCAAATTACCAGCATAACGGAAGCTGGAAGTAGTATGACAAGATAACTTACGGATAGTAGAAAACACGAAAACTCGTAAAAGATATCAGACGTAATCAGATCTCTTAACAGAACTTATACGACACGTTAAGCACTTAAAGCTATTAATATCAAACTACTAAAAGTTCAGTGAACTTAGTTAATGAAACACTTTCCAAGGTAATAGAAGTCTTGATTATGAAACCCCTTCAAAACAAGGGGGTGACGCCCCATTGTTCCTACTTATTAAAACAAGGGGGGAGTTAGTACCCTAGTGTGTAAAAGAAGTGATTGAAAGCGTAGAACAGACCCAGTGAAGAGTAACAGAGGTGCAGTAAACATGGAGGACACACAAGTAACACCAAAGGTGCAAGACCATCCGCATGCATGCTTTCAGGAATAGCAAAGGGGGGAGGGGTGTTGCCAGCAACAGTCTTATTGATCAAGGTATACGGTATTTATCAGAAGAAAGCATTAAGCTATGTCGACTATACAGCACTTGGGAAGGATAAGGAATTTATAGATGGGGTGGAGGATGGGGTTGGTGCCCAACCATATGGACGGTCGGGGGATTGAACGGCGATCTGCACGAAGCGAGATCGTCGCTCTACCGTCCAGCCCAAGTGATTGGGCAGCCTTATTGATGGAGTTATCACTGGCATATGCTTTATTCCCCCACAGGGCCGAGGGAGTAGAACTACCGCAACTAGCCAAAGGTAAATCACAGGCAATCTTTCCCACTCTCACTTTCTCAATCCACCTTCCCATCCCTCAGTTGTTTTACCCATTCACCCAATCATCCATCCAAAACCTGTACACCCACTAATCCATCAACCCCCCACACTCACCCAATCTCCCCTCCCTTTCCCACCAAATCCACCCACTCATATGTTCATCCACTTATCTATTCATCCACTTACTCATCTAGCCATCCACCCTGTTCATCGTGTGACCATCTGCTAGTCCCCGCCGGGGGCCGCCTAATTGCCCCGTCGCCCACCTCAGGCGTGACAGTCGAGTGATCGGAGATGCCCTCGTTATCGCCTCTCTCACCTGAAACACACAATATCTCGGGGAAGGTTCTCCAGAGCCCCTGATAGCCTACAAGATAGCACAATCTGTATACAAAGTGTTATCGAACGCCCGTCAGGTTCGAGCCTCAAGGAGTACAATTGTCAAGGGTCTTGTTATCTTGTTGTGGCTGGTTATCGTAAGTTGTCATTAGCAAGGTATGTGCCTGTAGGCTATATAGCATTATACATGACCAGGGTCCCACATACCCGGCCCGCACATCCACCTCGCTATTAGTATATAATGGGCTGGTAATGGGTGGTGGGGGGAAGGGGGGGAGGGGGGAAAGGGGGGGGATTGAGTGTGTACATGGGGGGGGGGAGGGTGGAAGAATAGTGTCAGGACTCCTTGTTAGTGTACTGCTTTGAGGAAATGACCGGCATTTGCATGTCAATTAACACTAATTGATATATTTAGACAAGATATTAAACTTACCTACATACATATATATATATATATATATATATATATATATATATATATATATATATATATATATATATATATATATATATATATTTGACGTATATATACGCATTAAGAAAGTAGAAATCGGCACTATTGAGTTGCACAAACCCAGAAAACCATTTTCTAATTCTGTTGGAAAGACAACATAAACTAACCTAATCTAAGCTTCCTAGGCCTAATACACGCTATCTGAGGTCTAATATAGTACATATGTGTGCTATACTAGGCCTAGGAATATTTAAGTTTAGTTTTTTAGTTTCAAATTTTCCGACTTATAAAGTGAATGGTACAAAGTTCTACTGTCTAATTGCTTAGAACGTTAATCTTTATGCAATGGTGCACATAGTTACAAATTCAGGAGAATGGGTTGATATATTCAGGCAAAAGGAAACGTAAGTGTTTGCACTAATAAGCTAGAACACACACACACACACACACACACACACACACACACACACACACACACACACACACACACACACACACACACACACACACATATACACAGTGATGTGGTGGAGGCTGACTCCATACACAGTTTCAAATGTAGATATGATAGAGCCCAGTAGGCTCAGGAACCTGTACACCAGTTGATTGAGAGTTGAGAGGCGGGACTAAAGAGCCGAAGCACAACTCGCCCCTCAAGCACAACTAGGCGAGCACAACTAGGTGAGTACACACACACGCACACACGGAATTAATTCACACAACTGAATTAATTCAGTTGATTGACAGTTGAGAGGCGGGACCAAAGAGCCAAAGCTCAACCCCCGCATGCACAGTTAGGTGAGTACACAGATGCATTTGTAAAGACAATATTCTTCCACTTTATTTTCTAATCTCGGTCCTCCAATACTCATTTTAAGCCATCCTACGAATCAATACCAAAACTCGATAAAGTATCATTATCAACACCCATTAACCCACTGACATACCTGCCTTCTTTATCGCGATTATACAGCAAAAGACGAAAAAAAATTACCACTAATGTACAGCCAGTTTCAATGTTGTTAGATATATAATTAGCACTTAAAGTATAATCGGTATAACGGATCATCTGGGCTCAAAATATCTGTCGGAAACTCACGGAGTGCAAAAAAAAAAAAAGGTGCCATCTAGGCACCTTAAAGACGACCACAACCATCTGGTTGTGGTCGTCTTTACATCCGGCTTCATAAGAATGAAGCCGGATGTGAAGACGACCAATCCTTTAATCGGCAACACACACAAAATTTCATAAATAAATGAGAGTTCCCTGTGTTTGCTTCGTGCATTCATTCATTCACTTACTGTTTTCTCCTTTCTCTTTTTCCCAATTTATATCTCTCCTCTCTCTCTCTCTCTCTGTCTCTCTCTTTGAGAATTCAATCACAAAACCCGTTAAGTGTGACCCTTACAAGAGTAGAACATAAAGGCTATGTTACACTAAAATAATTATCATCAGTAATAATTAAAACAAGTGCATGTTTCGGCTCTGGTGTAATATCTTCTTTACGAAGTTTTGATCTGGATTAAAATGCTAATCAACAGAGGACTGATACGTACAGCTTAATACGCTTACTTTGATATTACTATTAACTGTAGATTACTGAAATTAATGTGCCTGTATAATGTTAATAATGAAACTGTATTTGCAAATGTGTGATGATTTACAATGTTGTGCATGGGGAAATGATACATTTTTTTTTATGTGTGTGATGTATAACTTAAATGATGATGATAATTATACACGATGCTTCATGTGAATGATTATACAATGATTGACTTCAGTGGTGTGTAGTACTCCCATTTAGCCTATATGATGAACCAGCTATATGATGGGGCACACATAGCTGGTCTACCTGTGTCCTGTATTGTGTGAATGATGAACCCGCTGGTCTTTGTGCTGGTATACTTGCACACTGAAGCTGAAATATATATATATATATATATATATATATATGCTGTCTGGGAGGCCTGGTTGTGGTCGTCTTTACATCCGGCATATATATATATATATATATATATATATATATATATATATATATATATATATATATATATATATATATATATATATATATATAAGATTGAAAATGGTCCATGCGTCTTGATCTCAACCTTTTCCTAGCCAGGTGCAGCTTCCTGGGCACCGTGACCTATGCCAGCCCGGGCAGGGCCCCCTCGCGTACGCTTTGTACACTCGGGCGTGGCGTGAAGGAGCGCGAGCAGGTGCGGGCGGTGTGGGCGCGAGGCCAGTATTATTTATCACCCTCCACTCATTAGCAACCATTGTGGCGAGCCGGACTGTCACAGACGCTCTCGTTTTATGGATGTTTCGCTGCCTGGGCTAGATGGTAGTAAGGTGATGGTAGTGGCGATGGTGGTAGTAAGGTGCTGGTTGTGTGATATATTGTGGTTGTGGTGATATATTGTGGTTGTGGTGGTATATTGTGGTTGTGGTGGTAGCATGGGAGGAGGAGGAGGTATAAGGGGACATTTTTTTTTAACACAAGTCGGAACAGGATCGATCGATCTCAGGCTTTTGTTAAGCCTTAATCTGCAAGTTTTCCTGGGACACGATCTGCTAATCGAGTTCCAACCAGATTCCCCAATTACTGCTGATGCCCTGTCGGCCCGCCCTGGCCAGGACTCGAACCTGGCTGAAATCGCTCGCGAGGCGTGAGGCGATTTGAGGCGGCTGAGGGGGGTGTACTGAATTTGACACACCCCATCCACTATAGTGATCAGACCTCGCTGCCAAGTGTGTATACCAGCTGACTATTGCTTAAGCTGAGCTGTGGCACTGAAGGTCAATTACCTCCAAGGGTTAAAATGATCACAATCAGCTTACTGACCAACCAGCAAGTCGACACTCGTCTCGAACGAGACTCATGGCATAAGAACACATATGATAACCAAACCACACATCAGAAGATGGAGAAGCGACGACGTTTCGGTCCGTCCTGGACCATTATATCAAGTCGGGTAATGGAAGAGAGGACGGTACAGGCAAATATATAAAGTAAGACTAGGGACTATGATAAGAAAACCCCAAGCCATTACGTCTATACAGCACTGGGAAGGGGTTAGGATATGGGTGCGGAATGGGACGGGGGGGGGGAGGGGAGGGGGGGGAGTAAATGGTGCCCAACCATTTGGACGGTCGGGGATTGAACGCCGACCTGCATGAAGCGAGACCGACGCTCTACCGTCCAGCCCATAAGGTAAGAGCGTAAGATATGAGAGGTGTGGAGCAGGTAAAAGAAAGGTAAGAATAGGATGAATGTAAGAATAAGGTAGGAATAAGGTGAATGTAAGAATAGGATGAATGAGGTGAATGTAAGAATAAGGTAAGAATAGGGAATGTAAGAATAATAAGAATAATGAATGTAAGAATAAGTAAGAATAGGATGAATGTAAGAATAAGTTAAGAATAGGATGAATGTAAGAATAAGTCAAGATTATGATGAACGCAAGAATAAGTTAAGATTATGATGAATGTAAGAATAAGATACGAATCGGATGAATGTAAAAATAAGGTAAGAATCGGATGAATATAAGAGTAAGAGGAAGGGTAAGAATAAGAAAAATGGGAAGGAATAAGCAACAGGGTCAAAGTCAGCTCACGTTTGTTAAGAAGGTTGGAGCATTTATGTACTGTGAAAGGGATGTGTGAACAGCAACAAAGCCAGGACTCAGGTTCATGTTGGGTAGATTGTGTATCAGAGCCGATTCAACCAGACGGCGTCTGTGAAGAGTAGAGGCAGGAAAGATTATTTTAGAAGATCAATCTAGAGGATGATTGGAGTCATTAACATGCCAGAAGAGAGCTTTGTTTACGTCTGCTGACTTAACACTTCTTTTGTTTTCCTTTAAGTCTGTTATTATTGTACGGGCAGTTTCAACAACGTATTGAAGAGGACAAGACGAACAGGAAATAGATTAGTCACCAGGAGCATTGGAAGCAGGAGGAGCAGTATGAACCAGATTACTACGAAAGGTGTTAGTTTGTCGAAAGCCGACCTTTACATCAAGAGGAAGAGGAAGGGTATTAGTGAGATATTTTAGGTCAGATATGAAGGGAAGGCAGATCACAGTGGTACTCGTGTTGGAAACAGGTTTCCAACTTTCATCCCAAACCTGTTTCCAACACTAATACCACTGTGCTCTACTTTCCCTTCATATCTAAATTCAGAAATCTCAATAATACCCTTCGACCTCTTGAGGAAGCCTTCCCTTCACTGTGAGGGGAAGGACGTATTCAAACCAATTCAAGTTTGAATGATCGTCAGCTAGCCAACATTTCACCCCAATAAACACGAAGAATGAAGAGAGGTAAAATTACGTATAATTTAGTGCTCGCGTGCTCAAGTGGCAAGTATAATCAAGAACAATAAATTAACTCGGTCCTTTAAGCTATTCCTTTAAACAAGAATGTATTCTGTTCAGACGAAATTCCACAGCTAAACGAAATAGTTTTATGGTGCACAATTGATGGCTGAAAAATTGTTTATTTTTATGGCCCGTTCTGCCCTCACTACCCTTGACCATTCAACTAATCACTTGCAATGAAGATTTTTCACAATGAAGGCCTTGATGTTAACACGCGTTTTATGATATTCAAGTTCTAAATCCATACCAAATCCATATTTAATAAAATAATCCTTTAAGTTTCTTGTATTCATGGAGATCCGACTAAAACTCGTGGCAAACTGCTGGATTGAAGACAGTTTTGCCAGAGACGCCACGGAGGGCGTGGCAAGCCCAGCAAGGTAGAACCCGTCTCCCTCTTGTACTGTGAGTGAGGATCCACCCACTACTGTGAGTGAGGATCCACCCACTACTGTGAGTGAGGATCCACCCACTACTGTGAGTGAGGATGTGAAGAACTTGAGTGATCCCGCTGATCGTCACTGACGACCAATACTGATCTGATTTCATCCGATAAATTACTGACTGGAGACATCGTCCGGAACTTGACGCCGTCGACATTGTCTTGGTTTTTAAAAAAAAAACAACTGATGAACGCCGCTGGTATGTTGTGCAGATCACAGATGGCCTTCAGTGTAGCAAGTCATCAGACACTACATCGCCCAGTTCTCAGGATGATCACTATGTTATTTTGGTGTTTGATAGTTATGGTGCAAGATTCTTTTGGGATGGACCTTCAGGTGTGGCGCCCCGTCACCGTCGAGACATCGCGGTTCACCTCCACGGTGCAGCAGACGAGCCAGATTCTAAGCACCAGACAGTGTGGCATGAGGTGCGCACCCCTGGCATGGTGTGAGGCCTGGTGCCACGACGGAGTCCTCGGGTGCCAACTCACCAGCCTCGTCGTCTCCGCTGCCTACCAAACTAATGCGACAAGCAACGTCCGTTTCTGCTTCACGAGCTACTCCCTTCCTGACTACGCCTTCCGTGCCTCCATCACAGGCACACCGGCTCTTGACGGCACCAGAGTGAAGAACAATCTCATTAGCGGAATCTACGACTGGAATGAGAACAGCTGTTTCTGTACACCATCGGTCAGCCAACCATGGTTCCTGTTGGATTTAAGGCGTCCTGTGGTTATAAATGAAGTTCTGATGATCGCACAGAGCAACAGTTATGCTCAGTATCAGTTTCGTAACTTCGAGGTGAGGGTAGGAACAACTATACAAGCTGGGAACTTCGCTTCGTACACGTTGGTGGGGACATTCCTAGGTCCAGGACAGCCCAATCAGAAAGTGGTCTTCAAGCCAACACAACCAATCATTGGCCAATACGTCTCGGTTCAGATGACAATCACTGCAAACTTCCTCGTCTGTCACATAGAAATAAACTAGTGCCAGCGAGCAGGTGCTGGCTGCTCTCGCCTTGATCATGTCATGGCTGAAATTAGTTGAATCCATCCTTTCTGTATTTCAAAAGTCTTTACTGGAACCTCGTAAACACTTCGACGCGACGATAAAACTATATTGCATATTTAGCTTCATATGGCTGGTAGTAAGGTGTGTTCTGCGGGCAGCTGAACGAACTGGGAAAGTTTTACATGTTCCAGAGACAACCGAACATTAGCTTCTTCACTGTTTAAGACATCATAGTGCCAGAAGTAACTTCAGACAAGTCCATATCACCATCAGAGTCCCATTCAGTATCGAGAGGAGACCTCTCATTACATATAAAATATAAAATAGTCAAAACATTGGATAAATATCTCCAGTCCATAACACAAATCCTGCCCTCGTCGGCAAGCGCAACACGTCTAACTCTAAAACACGTCTCGTTTAGTCGTTGCCTTGACACCAACTGAAAGCAGCAACAACAACTCTCAATCCTTGTCGAATGAATACACTGACGTGCCACTGAGCCGCGTCTCCCAGCATTCCTACATGTCTAGTCATCGCGAGAAGAAAACCTTCACACAAGCTGCACGTGGCATAAAACAGGAGTAACTAAGTCGTGCTCCGAGTACAGCTGTACGGAGTAGGAAACATTTACAGAGGAAACCCAGATATCTCCGGGTACAGCGATTCAGAGCAATGACCAGGAAGTCATTAGCCACATCTAATAACAAGGATATCACCAGTCTAAATACAGACTCCTGGATATAACCACTTAGAATTTTCGACGTATATACATTAAGAGGTTAATTTAGCTGTGAAACTTGTTCATGACTAAAGAGATTCATGGTCAACAAGCCCATCAGCAAGTACAATGAATGTATATACGAGCGAAGGCAATGTTTTAAAATATACGTTAATATTTCTCTTGAAATTTGTATAGGACTAACATATGGTGTCGTTACAAAGATTCCTCTTGGTTATAAAAGACATTAGTAATCTTTTGGATTAAATTAATTTGTGTTTATGTGCTTTTTACTTAAAATGGAGAATACCGTAAAATTCTATCGTCGCATGAGAATTTTTACTTAACGTAGTGAAGGCAGTTTATTTAAACTACTAATTTTTATTACTTTTAATTATTGATAGCTATATTATCGTTTTATCTACCCTACTATATTTATTGTTATAATATGTATTTCTGTTTTGTTATTTTCAAATTTGTACATGTAATTTTTTTTAAATAAATTTGTTTTTAAAATTAACCTCCTGGCATCATTACGTGGTTTAGATATGTTGATAATATTTTGTGTACTTGGCCTACAAGTGTAAATTCAGATGATTTTTTTAGCTAAACTTAATGAACTTCACTTAAACTTCACCTCTATAAAATTTACTAGAGAAACTGAAATTGATAAATGTTTGTCATTTATATATTTTTATTCATATGGAAGATTTTTCACTTAAGTTTAGTGTTTGCAGAAGACCTACGAATAATTTCATTTATGTTCATTATTTCTCAGGGAATAGATTCATTGTGAAACAATAATTTTTGTCCTCTATGCGTCTGAGCCCAGAATTCGGGTTATCAGCCAAGAATTCTTGGATGAAGAGTTTAAGAATATTGATTCTATTGGTCTCGAGGTTTGTTATCCACTATGCTTTTTTTTTGGAAGTTTACGGTAGCAAAGTACATTGTACATATTATAACAATATTTCGACCAAGAAAATTCGCCCAAAGAATGTATTACGTTTACTATATTTTTTCTGGGTTCAAAAATATTGTCACGACGTTGAAACTTTTTTTTTATATACATGAGTTTTTTAATTACGAAAATGAAGTTAAATATTTTTTAGTTAGAAACAGACCTCATGATGATAACTGTGTCATTTACAAAATACCTTGTAAAGACTGTATTAGGTTCTATGTAGGTCAGATATTCACATATTTTGAAATTTAGAATTTCGCAGCATAAATATTAAAAAAAAAATGGCCATTTATCTGCTAATGCTCTGTTTGTTCATTTGGCAGAAAATTCTCATTAATTGATAGGGAGAGTTTATCTTCAATAACGAACTGTAAATCATTTCCAATAGAAACATTATTGAGTCTTCTTTAATGCAAATCACAAAGCTATACAATGTGAACATTAATAATGGTTTGAATAATTTGGATTCATTTTTGATCAATTAAAAAACGATTTGAGTAAGATCCTCATTACAGAGTTATCTCAATAATATGTCATTGATATCTTATTATTAATAGTATGTTTCCTCATGGAACTCTTGTATTGGTTAAAGGGCCTTCTGCAGTGTACTCTTATGTTCGTGAACAACGACAATGTTTT
>WNGS01004374.1:14232584-14243560 GCA_020271785.1 Procambarus virginalis
GACGCTGCCGTCCCCTGCCCACCCGGACGCTGCCCTCCCCTGCCCACCGGACGCTGCCCTCCCTGCCCACCCGACGCTGCTCTCCCCTGCCCACCCGGACGCTGCCCTCCCCTGCCCACCCGGACGCTGCCCTCCCCTGCCCACCCGGACGCTGCTCTCCCCTGCCCACCCGGACGCTGCCCTCCCACTTGTGGTGCCTGAGTGCCCACTGTAGGGGTCGGTGGGGTCTCGACCCTCACCAATAATCAAACAATGTGACTAATTTGAACTCGGAAGGAACAGTGTCTCGTAACGACCACCGACTGCTGGCGGGTCACGCTTGTATTGAGGGAGGGGAGGGCGGAGGGCGGGGGGAGATGTAGCCAAGGAAGGATAGGTCGTGGGTAGAAGGGGTGTTTGGGCAAGACTGGGGTGGAGAGAAACGTGGAGGGGGTTATGGAATTGGGCAAGTGGACGAATGAGAATAGGTGTTTTTGGAAGCAGTAGAGTTGCAGTTATTTGTTTATACAAAGGTGGGTACAGGAAGAGACAACTGTTGGGTCCTGCTAGGAGGCCGAGAGCTTCACCCGCCCCGCGGCTCATGGTAAGCCTTACCCACTACTTTCCCTGGAACACGGACCCGCCAATCGGCTAACAGCCAGGGGCCAGATTCACGAAGCAGTTACGCGAGTACTTACGAACGTGTCCATCTTTCTTCAATCTCTCCCGGCTTTGGTTACATTTATTTAAGCACTTTACAAGTATATAAACTGCCCAATGAGCTGTTATTGTTATAAACAGCTCCTGGTGTGCTTCGGAGCGCATTAACTGTTTAATAATTGTAAACATGGCCGCCAAAGATTGAGAAATGATGTACAGGTTCGTAAGTACTGGCGTAACTGCTACGTGAATCTGGGCCCTGGTACTCAGTTATTGCTGGGGTGAACAGACGCGAAAAGTTCAGGATTGGCATCTAGTCAATCCTCCCAGGCCAGGATACGAACCCAGACTAAATCGTTCGCGAAGCACTGGGCGAGTGTGTCACCGCTGCACCACTGTTTTGAGAAGAGTAGACACTCAGGAGTGGATAGATGGGAGTCAATTTTGCTGGAATTGGGGATATTCTCGCTTCAAACAAAGCACCTGAGAAAACTAACAACACATAAACTAATCATCTCCCATTGTTGCGCGTCGCTGTTTGATACAACCAGAAACCTTGCTAATGGTCAATGGTAAGAACCCAAACCCTGAACTAATAGGTAATAACAGATATCTTGCCCTCGCCCTAAGGTAAGTACTTAAAAATCCTGTTTCTAGGTGCTACCGTACCTAGAAACAGTGTCGGCGCTGCCTGGAGCCTCCAGACGTCTAGAGAATGATTCAGTTGACAAAACCACAACTAGAATTGGCTCTGAAATAATTAGACGCGCTAACTGAAACTTAATTTCAAGGAGAGGGCCTGAGAAACGAGGCGTATAGATGGCTTCTTCTCTATTAGGACCGTTCAAAATGTTCATAATGTGAACACTAATAAAGAAGAGAGTTGAAAGAGCGAATTTGTATTCATCCGGACGTGAATGATGGTGAGTACACAGGTGTCTCTGTACACAGGTGTCTCATTACACAGGTGTCTCAGTACACAGGTGTCTCAGTACACAGGTGTCTCAGTACACAGGTGTCTCTGTACACAGGTGTCTCAGTACACAGGTGTCTCTGTACACAGGTGTCTCAGTACACAGGTGTCTCTGTACACAGGTGTCTCAGTACACAGGTGTCTCAGTACACAGTGTCTCTGTACACAGGTGTCTCAGTACACATGTGAACAAAACAAGCGAGCTGGGTGATGCGAGAACATCTTTTGGAATATCTTTAGTGCATACAAGACCATTTTGGTGTATATATCTTAGGTAGTACAAGACCATTTGACAATTTCTGAGGAGACAAGAGAACATTGTGGTGTGTTTCTGAGATAAGACAGCATCTTGGAACATCTCTAGGGGGGGGGGTTAGGAGGGCGTGACGACTAATGTGGACGCCGGATAAGCGAGATGAAGTAATGCAGGAACTCCGCTTTAGTGAGGCGAGCAAGACAATTGGTGAGAAAATGCCTGAGCAGGCGTCCATTGTCAGGAGGCGGGTCTGGCAGCACCCTGTTAACTCCTCACACAACCCTCTGCCTCGCTCAGTATAGTGTTCGGAGCGTTGTTAGGATTGTTAGGATTGGTATTGTTATAATTGTCATTGATTTTTTTATTTTGATTGTTACTGTTATGATTGTCATTGTTATGATTGGTATTGTTGTTCCTATTGTTTTGTTATTCTTGTTGGCACTGGTGAGAGAGAGAGAGAGAGAGAGAGAGAGAGAGAGAGAGAGAGAGAGAGAGAGAGAGAGAGAGAGAGAGAGGGAGAGAGAGAGGAAATGGAGGAGGATAGAGGAAGGTAGGTGAGAGAGGGTGGTAGAGGGGGAAGACTGGGAGAGGAGAAGAGAGGGTGGACGGAAAGAGAGACCCGGGAACAGTCGGGTACCTCATCTAATAATTATATATATATATAATAATAATTCAGAATTATTAATAATAATAATAATAATAATAATAATAATAATAATAATAATATAACGATAAAAAAATAAGCCTTACAAGAGCATCTGCCTTAAACTCTTTTCTAATCTAAATTCAGACATTATCCAGCATCTTATAAAACCAATTTAAAAGTAGGATCTCCCAGGCTTGGCATAAAATGCTATCAAACATTAGAAGACCAGCTGCCAATCTTTCTGTTGCCGCTGCCAGCACCAGTGTGCAAGGTGGCTATGGTTATTTCGAACAGTGATGACCTTACATATAGTTACACCACAATACACAGAGCCAATATTTTGACCACTGTCGAGATCTTCCTTGAGTACTTCCTTGTAGGTATTCTTAAATAAATTTTCTCTGATTCAGTAAAGCCAGAGGTGTTGTTGTCGACGTTCGTGGCGTCACTCTTGAAGTGCTGCCTCTGCAAGTAACTCTGCCTCGGTCACTTAGCATTGACCTCTTTCTGGCTATGGACGAAGGCTTGTGAATCGAAGTTCTGTTGTGTATGCTGTCGCCCTCAGTGGCACGGCTGTGATCCAACACTTGACATGCCTGGGCATCTAGACCGTCTTCTGTATCATAAGCAATGTCTGCCTAATGTCTACTTCTGGGCGGCACGAACCAACACCTTTGGACGTGAGTACTTAATTAATTCTTAGACACCTTTAGGCTGGCAAATTATGTAAATTAATACTTCGTAGTACTCTGAAAGTACTACGAAGTACTGACTCCTTCACACTCTTCCTCCTGCTTCGAATACTGCTGCTGTTTATTAAATTCCATGTTCCTCTTGACCTCTCCAATACTTTGGTGACACTGGTCGTACTCTTCATGGCAGACTTAAAGAATACAATAGAAGTGTTAAACTTGCAGAAACGAGCAATGTTATCTTCTGTCATAAGGACGCCAAACATCTTATAACTTGGGGTTTTAACAAAAATAATCTTTCCAGCCTCTACTCTCCACAAAAGCTGTCTTGTTGAATCGGCTCTGATACACAACATGCCCAACATAAACCTTAGTCCCGGCTTTGTTGCTGTTGACTCTTGCCTCTCTCTGTGCACAGTTAAATGTTCTAATCTTCTTACCAAACTTGATCTGACTTAGCATTCTGCTCCCTCTGTGCTCTCCTATCTCTTCTCTTTGTGTTTTTAATTTGGTTCTCTGTTTTATTGTCTCTGTGTTTATGCTCTTGCCTTTCTTTGCTTTTCATTTTTCCCTCCTTCTTCCCTTCGTTGCTTTCTTTATGTAATTTTGTTATTTGTGTCGCTCTTATAGCTCGTTATTCTTGCCTTCCATTATCCCCATGCACCTTAACCTTTCCTCACCTCTCTGCCTCTCTACCTCTCTACCTCTCTACCTCTACCCCAATATTGGCTGCTTGTCCCTGTCTTGCCCCATTAACGACTTGAGAACGCACGCAGACCGGAAAGTTGCCACTATCGTAGCTCTGTGTCGTCTGTTGCTCTCCAGTCAGTTGCAAACAGCCCGCACTGCAACACAAGTGCAATTGCGGGTTTCAGCAGCCGAGTAAAAAACGCCTGTGCCAAAACTGCCTTCAAATAATTATTATTTTGTTCAAATTATTATTATCATTATTATTTACTCGCTAATGGGAGACGCATCACGGAAACATTTCATCTGGTTAAGGATCCATGACACGCCCACGCCTCCACGATACGCCCACAAAACACGCCCCCGCTTCTCAAAGATGCCAACGGGACACCTTGCGCTGTTTTCAAGGGCCGGAACGACGAGCGAGTCTGGCGACGTTCCTGTCATCTTGCGCCTCGACAAACTTGCGAAGGTTGAGAACATCGCGACATTTGATATAATGCTCCTGAAGGGTCGGTGGCGGCGCGGTGTTAGATACTAAGTTGTGAGCAGATTGGCGGGTCTTTTTCCCCCTCCTGAGAACACTAGTGGGTAAGGCTTACTATGATCTATGGGATGAGAACGCTCTCACCTTGCTCACAGGAGTCACGGCTGTTCCTGTGAAAACAACAACAACAACAAGCTCCTAGCAGTGTTGTTACAGGATCGGCCGCTGTCAGCATTTCCTGAGAGCAGTGTTAGAGCCACAGGAATACTTGAGATTATTTCTGCTGGTACTATTTTGTTTTTTGTCCTGATTTTCAACATAACAATTTGCTCATACTTAAATGTTCTATATTCTTGTACATATTCTAGTGCATTGCATATTCTAGTACATATCCTGTCCCCAACTCTCGGAATCCATTTCTGAACAGCATAGTTTTAACACAGGAGGGTACAGGAGCAGGCTAACACAGGAGGGTACAGGAGCAGGCTAACACAGGAGGGTACAGGAGCAGGCTAACACAGGAGGGTACAGGAGCAGGCTACACAGGAGGGTACAGGAGCAGGCTAACACAGGAGGTTACTGGAGCAGGCTAACACAGGAGGGTACAGGAGCAAGCTAACACAGAGGTACAGGAGCAGGCTAACACAGGAGGGTACAGAGCAGGCTACTTCTGACTCCTGTTAACCGGATGAAAACTCTTCCTTCCAATAGCTAGAGGGAAAGGATTCCCTCTAGTTTTCCCCGCAGTTCACCAGCCTCTAATCAGTTAAAAAAAAAAAACATTTTACCTAAATACTACTAAGTGTACAAGAACTGGGGGACTCGAACCCAGACAAAATCGTTTGCGGGGCGAGTGTGTGTTTCACCAGTGCGCCACCAGGGTCTGCAATCGTCACAGGTTTGAATCCCTTAATTCCTCCTCTTAGTAGCTGACGACACCAGCGGCGCCATTAACCTGTCGTGACTCTTGCAACTGTTCAAATTCCTCGTATAAATTGCATATGTTTATGAGACCAGGCAGTGTAAACGCGGTTATGTCTGCCTGCTGTTGTCGCTATATAGTCTTTCGCTGAGGTGTTAACCCCCGGGACGCCCAGGTATCGTGGAGCGTCCGGTACCTCTCCCAGGTATCGTGAAGAGTCCGGTACCTCTCCCAGGTATCGTGGAGCGTCCGGTACCTCTCTCCAGGTATCGTGGAGCGTCCGGTACCTCTCATAGGCACCGTGGAGCGTCCGGTACCTCTCATAGGCACCGTGGAGCGTCCGTACCTCTCATAGTACCCGTGGAGCGTCCGGTACCGCTCATAGGTACCGTGGAACGTCCGGTACCGCTCATAGGTACCGTGGAACGTCCGGTACCTCTCATTGGTACCGTGGAGCGTCGTGTACCTCTCCCAGGTATCGTGGAGCGTCCGGTACATCTCATAGGTACCGTGGAGCGTCCGGTACATCTTCCAGGTATCGTGGAGCGTCCGGTACCTCTTCCAGGTATCGTGGAGCGTCCGGTACCTCTCATAGTACCGTGGAGCGTCCGGTACCTCTCCCAGGTACCGGGTGTGGACCGTGGTACCTCTCTCAGACTCACTCTCCTCTCTCTCCTCTCTCTTATCTCTCGTCTCTCTCCTCTCTCCTCTCTCTCTCTCTCTCTCTCTTCTCTCTCTCTCTCTCTCTCCTCTCCTCTCTCTTCTCTCTCTTCTCTCTCTCTCTCTTTCTCTCTTCTTCTGCTCACTCAGAATAAGTATAAAATTCGACGATACAAAAAATATATGCAGCGAAAAGTTATGACCTCTTGCGACGTGGTGTTATGACCTCTTGCGACGTGGTGTTATGACCTTGCGACGTGGTGTTATGACCTCTTGCGACGTGGTGTTATGACCTCTTGCGACGTGGTGTTATGATCTCTTGCGACGTGGTGTTATGACCTCCTGTGACGTGGTGTTGTGACCTCTTCCGTCGTCGTGTGTGACCTCTTGCGTCGTCGTGTTGTGACCTCTTGCGACGTGGTTTTATGACTAGTTACTAGCCAATAATTTCCTCCTTATCATTAAAACTACAGCACATGGAAGTCTATTGGGCCACAAGGCTCCCTCCCTTCCGATTTTATTCTGACACGGAATCAAGATGGAGATTTGTGGTATATGGTACATAGGCCTAAGGTTAGATAAGGTGCGTGTTTATCTGGCAACTGTGACCTTAGTGTTGGAAAGGCTGGAAATGTTACCAAGACTGGCCGAATCCCTTCCTCTGGTTGATACCTGGTTGATGGGGTTCTGGGAGTTCTTCTACTCCCCAAGCCCGGCCCGAGGCCAGGCTTGACTTGTGAGAGTTTGGTCCACCAGGCTGTTGCTTGGAGCGGCCCGCAGGCCCACATACCCACCACAGCCCGGTTGGTCCGGCACTCCTTGGAGGAATAAATCTAGTTTCCTCTTGAAGATTACCACGGTTGTTCCAGCAATATTTCTTATGCTCGCTGGGAGGACGTTGAACAACCGCGGACCTCTGATGTTTATACAGTGTTCTTTGATTGTGCCTATGGCACCTCTGCTCTTAATTGGTTCTATTCTGCATTTCCTTCCGTATCGTTCACTCCAGTACGAAGTTATTTTACTGTGCAGATTTGGTACTTGGCCCTCCAGTATCTTCCATGTGTATATTATTTGATATCTCTCTCGTCTCCTTTCTAGAGAGAGTACATTTGGAGAGCTTTGAGACGATCCCATTAATTCTCCCTATCCCTTTTCCCGGTCCCATCCCTACCCCTCACTATTTCTTTATCTCATCTTCCTTCTTCATAACCGATTTACAAACTGATAATCATTATAAGGTTGACTTGTTCTTAACTCTTCCTTTGCTTCCCATTTACATTTCTTCAAATCCTTCTGTGCCCCTCCGTCCCTACCTACCATCCCTCTCTCCCCCCCTCCTTCTCCACCCTATATCTCATGTTCCTTCTCTCCCCAATAACTTGCCATTCCGTTAGTCCTACTCTTCCTATTTCTATACCCCTCTTCCTTTCTTTTTATACCCTCACCCGTCTCTCTTCCGCCCTTTCATCTCCCTTTTCTCTCTCGTTCCCCCCCCCTTTCCATCCCTCCTTCGTCCAAATCCCTCCGGGTCTCACATTAATCCCAGGGTGACTAAGACGGCATTTAAAATTAGATCAATCCCCCCTGTGCCCGGATTCAATTTTGGCTAATCCGCACCTTGAAAGAACGCCAGGGGGTGATCCGGTTATCAGAGATGCAATGTGGAAAAACGATAGGACAGCAGTGACGTCACAGTCCATGACAGTCAGCCTATGGGGAGGAGGGGGTATGGGTGGAGATGTTGGGGGGGGTTGGGGGGAGCGAAAGAGGACAAGGTGAAATACATGGAGGGGGAGACCGGAAGTGTAGGGGAGAGAGAGAGAGAGAGAGCGAGAGAGGAGAGAGAGAGAGAGAGGAGGTTTTTAAGAGAGAGAGAGAGAGAGGAGGGAGAGGGACGCAAAAAATTGTTCTTTCTGTCTCCCTTCTTCAAGTAAAAAAGAGCTTGAAGAATTGTGGGTGAGAAGCAGAGGAACAATTAAAAAACAAGTCATTCTTATAATAATTATTATCAGTTTGTAAATCACATGATACTTACTGTTTATTAGTTACAGCCAAAACTGCAGACATTCTCGCACAGTTATTGTATCGATGCAAATTTTTTTTGAATCTAGGAGTTGCTCTGCATATCGAATTTTTAACATAGCGCTGCGGGCAACGGGACCTTATTGAATATCATTTAATAATATTGTTTCTTTTAAGTTTACGCCGCTTGTTACTCGTGGCAATGTTGGCCATTGTAGTTCTTTTATTCAGTATACTGTTACTATTATTGCATTATTACTAATGATCGTATTATTAGTAATATATTAGTATTTTAACAATACAAATTAAAGGATTCTATTTATGAAACGAAAGGGAAACGGAGGCAATAAAGAGGAAAATAATGAAAGTAAACATATGTGACAAGAGTGATTATTAAATGGATGAAAATATAATGAGAAATAAAAAAAAGTAACTTCAACAGGATGATGAATTGGAAGGCACGAAAGAAGGAGTAAGATGGAAAACGCTAACGTAAGGAAGACATTAGCAATAGGTGGAGACAGCCAGCCACCGATGGCTTGAGATTGTTGGGATGAATGCCAGCATGATGGGTCGGCCGAGCGGACAGCACGCTGGACGTGATCCTGTGGCCTGGGTTCGATCCCGGGCGCCGGCGAAAAACAATGGGCAGAGTTTCTTTCACCCTATGCCCCTGTTACCTAGCAGTAAAATAGGTACCTGGGTAGTTAGTCAGCTGCCACGGGCTGCTTCCTGGGGGTGGAGGCCTGGTCGAGGACCGGGCCGCGGGGACACTAAAGCCCCGAAATCATCTCAAGATAACCTCAAGATGATTGGTCTCACCGGAAGGAACTTGCATTGAGGAGATGAGCTCATCTGCACGGAAGCTGCAGGCACTGTAAGTTATCTGCAGACACATAAATCAATCACGATAACGTGATGTATAGGTGAAAACAAAAAGTTCTTAAAACTTAACTGCAGAAGCCTATTGATTGATGATTGATAAAGATTAAGCCTCCCAGGAGGTGGCACGGCATGAATAGCCTGTAATATATATTATATATATATATATTATATATATATTATATATATATATATATATATATATAATATATATATATATATGCAAACAAGCCTGAATGGTCCCCAGGACTAGATACAACTGAAACTCACACCCCAGAAGTGACCTCGAACCATACTCCCAGGAGCAACGCAACTGGTATGTACAGGGATGCCTTAAACCACTTGACCATCACGACCGGACATAAGGATAGCTCAGGCTATCACTTCCTTATGTCCGGTCGTGATGGTCAAGTGGTTTAAGGCATCCCTGTACATACAGTTGCGTTGCTCCTGGGAGTATGGGTTCGAGTCACTTCTGGGTGTGATTTTCAGTTATATATATATATATATATATATATATATATATATATATATATATATATATATATATATAGTATATATATAATTGGCCTATACTGTGGTAGCTCCTATTTATATCCACCCAACCTCATTCATGTATATGTCTAACCTGCGCTTGAAACCACCAAGTGATCCCACGTCATGCTCCATCTACATCACAATCTGTGGAGCAAGAGGGCCAGGATTGGACCAGCATCCAGGTTCATCCCAATGCGCGACATTTTCTTATTTGTTGACACTTAAAAAATTATAAATGGTTGTGAATTTTTTTTTTGCCTGGAATGCCTGGTAGTGTGGAACTGTTCGAGGTGTCTGGAAAAGAGCTTTAAATTTGGTGGAGTTTGGAAAAGAGCTTGAATTTGTGCCTTACATAAGGGAAGGGAAGGGAACTATCAGGATAAAGCACCAAGCCATTACGACTATATAGCACTTGGAAGGGGCAGGATAAGGAGTCGGATAGGGCCGGGAAGGGAGGGAAGGGGATGGAAGTATACAGGTAAATATGATGATGGATAGACGTTAGCTTGCTAAATGTCGTGAACATTGCACAACGGTGATTGAAAGAGAGTATATTAATGTTAATGATGAACACAGTGAGTTCCAAAGTGGAAGGTGTGTGGAACAAATATTTGCATCAACACGGTACAGAAAGCCTGCAGGAACCCTCACAAGGTACAGATGGAATGTGGGACAAACAGAAAACATGTGATAAAGAGAATTCCAAAGTTCTATAGAGGAAGTAAGAATGTATGGCGTTGGTGGAATGTTGCTACACGTTATGAAGAGTGTTATGCAGGAACGTGAGAATAAAGGAAACAGCAGAGGGTCTATTGACCTACGGGAAGCAATTTCTATATAACAAACTTATCCGTATGTATGTCTAACCTTCAGTTTGAAACAATCCAGATATTCCACGTCATTACATTTCCAGGCAAAATACCTGCTGGTACTATAGTTCCAGCAGGTGGTGGAGGGTGGCAGCAGGGTGGTGGAGGGGCAGCAGGAGTGGTGGAGGGGGCAGCAGGATGTGGTGGGAGGGGGCAGCAGGAGTGGTGGAGGGGGCAGCAGGAGTGGTGGAGGGGGCAGCAGGAGGTTGGTGGAGGGGGCAGCAGGAGTGGTGGAGGGGCTGCGGCAGATAACAGGGGCGGCACGAGACGTGATGCCGAGCCCGCCATGAGAGAAGGACCATATAATGGACAAAATGAATGAGCCATCACTTCATCACCCAAAAAGGTACACAAGTGGTCCAACCATCGCTGTTTTGTAACTATTTAACCACTTTAAAGTTTGTAACTTCATTAATGAGAAATGGAGACAGGCAGGCAGGGATACAGAGAAAGTGAGAGCGAGAGAGAGAGAGAGGAGGAGAGAGAGAGAGAGAGAGAGAGAGAGAGCGCAGAGGCAAGGAAGAGGGTGGAGGGAAAGACGTGCCCTGGCATACACTGACCGACCCAGAACAACACCGGCGTCTGCTGCAGCTCTTCTCACACACCTGCACAAACACCTGTAAACACCCATCAAGCTGACCCTCGAGCACGACACAGCACTCTTACTCACCCTTTAATTAGCACTCCATTTTCTGACACGT
>WNGS01004374.1:14244176-14259176 GCA_020271785.1 Procambarus virginalis
GCGTTAATTGCGTCGGTAAGGTTTCCCCTCGTGGATGACCAGCGTCCGGTCCCCTTCTCCCCATCTCATAACCCCTTGTTGGAGTGCATTATAACCACCTGTTATGTCTGAGGGGAGACTCATTGTTATGTCTGAGGGGAGACTCACTTGTTATGTCTGAGGGGAGACTCATTGTTATGTCTGAGGGGAGACTCACTTGTTATGTCTGAGGGGAGACTCATTTGTTATGTCTGGGGGGAGACTCATTTGTTATGTCTGGTATTGTACGATGCCAGCGAATTAAAACACATCTTGTACAAAATTAAAGAGTTCAAGAATAAACAAAACACATGTTATACATTCCCCTCAATTTATGCATATTTGTCCGTTTTTTGTATCTGTAATCAACAAAAACGGAATTTGCCATGATGATAGCGTGGTTATTAGGAACAGGCTATTGAGGCCTATACCCGATTTCACCGTGGCTCCAAGGCCTGAAATTGCACAGCATTCGCTGATTGGGAGTACCCTCCATGTAGGCATGGTTGCCCTAGGGGGCCCCCTCGAACCCACAGCCTTCAGGTAACGGAGGGACCTGTGAGATTCGCCAGCAAGGAAGATTACATATCAGCTGTAAGGAGACAGGTGTAGTGAAGATCGCGTGAATGAACGGGGGTTTTCACTGCGTGAAAGGGCACAGTTTTACAGTGAGCATTAACGAGAAATTGTGTTATCCATATTGTAGTTTAAAGTCACAGGCTGAACTATCGGTATGAACATAGAGTTCTGAGATTACAAGACGGGTGGTACTCGGGACGAATTGTTGTAAAATGACGTATTGCTTAGTGATGGTAAAATGTGGATTGTGGCGTTGCTTATTCTATGTCACGCTGTAGTGTGGAGCGTGGTGGTGCTGGCACTACACGACACTGTAGTGTGGTGGTGCTGGCACTACACGACACTGTAGTGTGGTGGTGCTGGTACTACACGACACTGTAGTGTGGTGGTGCTGGCACTACACGACGCTGTAGTGTGGTGGTGCTGGCACTACACGACACTGTAGTGTGGAACTTGGAAACAACGACCAAGAAATAAAGGTGTCTTTTTCATAAAACTTCGTTCTTTGTCTTGTATATTTGTTCGCCTGAGTCTTCTAGGCTGATGCCTTCCAGTCCAACTAATGCTGGAACCGGATGATGAATTATGAAAACTAACGTCACGACCATTGGTCTAGTGGTTACACTGGTGTGTACGCCAAGGTGTGATCCTGGACGGCGGGGGGTTCGAATCCTGTTCGAGTCAATAGAGTTCGGCCAGATGCTTGGAGCTAGTGTCACGCAAATTTGTATCGTGATTCTTGTAGTATATGTGTCCAACATAATTTAATCGGGGCCGACATATGACAAACGCTTGGCAATTGACATGGTATTAAACGGTCGACGACCGGGCCGCAGGGACGCTAAGCCCCGAAACCACCTTAAGGTAAACCCCACGATGACTGTTGGAATCTAATATCAACTGTTGCTGTGCTACAGGGGGCAACGTTGCAACCTCTTGGGCCAATACTAGTGTGGAATATCTTACGAGGCAGCTCATTATCCAGGTCCCAAGTCAGAAACACATGTCACTTACAGGAAGGTCCTGTAAGGTCTTCTTCTCCCACGAACTTGGAGAGTCCTCAACGGGCCTTGATATACAAAGCTGTTCTACGGAGGCCAGCTTAAACGGAGGTGTAAATTAAGACAGTTCATTTCATTTGCAGATTTGAGTGGGTCACCCAGTAAGCTGGTATCGTTGGTGCGTAACCCAGGCGAGTCTTGTAGGCTGGTATCGTTGGTGCGTAACCCAGGCGAGTCTTGTAGGCTGGTATCGTTGGTGCGTAACCCAGGCGAGTCTTGTAGGCTGGTATCGTTGGTGCGTAACCCAGGCGAGTCTTGTAGGCTGGTATCGTTGGTGCGTAACCCAGGCGGTCTTGTAGGCTGGTATCGTTGGTGCGTAACCAGGCGAGTCTTGTAGGCTGGTATCGTTGTGCGTAACCCAGGCGAGTCTTGTAGGCTGGTATCGTTGGTGCGTAACCCAGGCGAGTCTTGTAGGCTGTATCGTAGGCACATAACCTCCGCTTCCTTCTCTGCTTAGTGTAACCACGACGATACAAGTTGAGTGAATGTTTCTGAACCCGAGTGAAAGCCGACTCGTGGTTCTCAGTAAGGCATTTGGCCCATTTATGAATATGGAAAACGAACATTGGCTCTGTTGCATCGTGTCTTGACATTAGTGGCACATGTCAGAGGTTAGAATAGAAGAAAGAGGAAGAGGATATGAAGGAAGTATAGGAGGAAGAAGAGGACCAAGAGGAGGAGGAAGAGCAGGACTAAGAGGAGGAGGAGGAGAAGGAGGAGGAGGCCAAAAGAAGGAGAAGGAGGTCCTTCCCTCACACCACGACTGTAAACAGAACACGGGGGTCCATACAGTTACTCAAAGCCTCGTTAAATTACGTTAGTAAAGACTAAATGTAACAAATTTGCTTACTCTAATGTTGGAGCTGGATGTAGAACATGGAAAAAAAAACAATTTTACTCGTAAATAAACTAATTTTACAAGGAAACCACACCAAAATTGGTGTTTGGGTGACGGATTTAAAAGTGGAGGATTTGGTTATCTCGTCGACTTTTATGTCCGTCATTTAACCAGTAATTTTGACCCTATTTGACTTTATTTGTAATAAAACTTTTTTTTTTAATTCACATTCTACATTCAGTTGATAGTAAGCAAATAGGATATATTAATTCTTAGGTAATTTAATGAGGCTTTGGGTGGCTTTAGGTAATTCTTTGAACCACAACAGGATGAAATTAAGGGCTTATTCACACACCCAACTGTAGGCTACTGTAGGTGACTGTAGGCTACTGTAGTTGACTGTAGGCTACTGTAGGTGACTGTAGGCTACTGTAGGTGACTGTAGGCTGCTGAACTCAACTGTAGGATGCTGTACTCAACTGTAGGCTGTTGTACTCAACTGTAGGCTGCGGTACTCAACTGTAGGCTGCTGAACACAACTGTAGGTTCCTGCACTTCAATATCCCTATTTATATATGGACCTTTCACTGCCCACTTTCGCTCAGTCAACTATTCTCTTCAAAACATCAAACAATGCTAAAACAATATGTGACCAGTTATATAAGCTCCAATTAATTTCAAGATGCAATAATAGCATAAACTCGACAAAAAAAGGTTTAAACAATAAACTTTTTAGGCACTAGTTTTCAATACCGGATACAGAGTTCTCATCAAGGGGTAAAAACGAAAACTCTGAACCGGAACCACACATAAAACAGTCATATTACAAAATAGAACGAAAAAAAAGCAATGTAAAAGACTTCGAGGGTAATTATGTTGTAAGTCCTCACCTTTAGAAAATAGAATTAGAATAGCTGTGACAACTGTAAGAAAAATAAGGGGTTCGGATAGCGAGAATCTTTCAAACAAGCGATGCCAAAGGAATGATTGCAAAGACACTTGCGCAGCGCAGGACACTGGTGCGCAAGAGCAGCTTCATTCAAAGATGGAGAAGTCGCTGACCTGGAGAACGTGCAGAGAACCTTTGCTGCCTGAATTCCTTCAGTAAATGGTACCTCTAAAAGTCTTTCAATCTATATTCTCCAGAGCGCAGGCGAGAGAGATACATTAGTAATTTGCACTGGGGAAATATTAGAGGGACTGGGATCCAAATTTACACACACGGAAATAACTTCTCCTAAGACTAGGAGGCAAGGCAGGAAGTGCAAAATTACCCGGTTGAAGTGTAGATGCAATTGATCTGGACGCTGCTCTCCCCTGCCCTCCCAGACGCTACTCTCCCCTGCCCTTCCGGACGCTACTCTCCCCTGCCCTCCCAGACGCTACTCTCCCCTGCCCTTCCGGACGCTGCCCTCCCTTGCCCACCCGGACGCTACTCTCCCCTGCCCTTCCGGACGCTACTCTCCCCTGCCCTCCCGGACGCTACTCTCCCCTGCCCTCCCGGACGCTACTCTCCCCTGCCCTTCCGGACGCTACTCTCCCCTGCCCTCCCGGACGCTACTCTCCCCTGCCCTTCCGGACGCTACTCTCCCCTGCCCTTCCGGACGCTACTCTCCCCTGCCCTCCCGGACGCTACTCTCCCCTGCCCTTCCGGACGCTACTCTCCCCTGCTCTCCCAGACGCTACTCTCCCCTGCCCTTCCGGACGCTACTCTCCCCTGCCCTCCCGGACGCTACTCTCCCCTGCCCTCCCGGACGCTACTCTCCCCTGCCCTTCCGGACGCTACTCTCCCCTGCCCTCCCGGACGCTGCCCTCCCCTGCCCACCCGGACGCTGCTCTCCCCTGCCCACCCGGACGCTGCCCTCCCACTTGTGGTGCCTGAGTGCCCACTGTAGGGGTCGGTGGGTCTCGACCCTCACCAATAATCAAACAATGTGACTAATTTGAACTCTGAAGGAACAGTGTCTCGTAACGACCACCGACTGCTGGCGGGTCACGCTTGTATTGAGGGAGGGGAGGACGGGGGGGGGGAGATGTAGCCAAGGAAGGATAGGTCGTGGGTAGAAGGGGTGTTTGGGCAAGACTGGGGTGGAGAGAAACCTGGAGGGGGTTATGGAATTGGGCAAGTGGACGAATGAGAATAGGTGTTTTTGGAAGCAGTAGAGTTGCAGTTATTTGTTTATACAAAGGTGGGTACAGGAAGAGACAACTGTTGGGTCCTGCTAGGAGGCCGAGAGCTTCACCCGCCCCGCGGCTCATGGTAAGCCTTACTCACTACTTTCCCTGGAACACGGACCCGCCAATCGGCTAACAGCCAGGGGCCAGATTCACGAAGCAGTTACGCAAGTACTTACGAACGTGTCCATCTTTCTTCAATCTCTCCCGGCTTTGGTTACATTTATTTAAGCACTTTACAAGTATATAAACTGCCCAATGAGCTGTTATTGTTATAAACAGCGTCCTGGTGTGCTTCGGAGCTCATTAACTGTTTAATAATTGTAAACATGGCCGCCAAAGATTGAGAAATGATGTACAGGTTCGTAAGTACTGGCGTAACTGCTACGTGAATCTGGGCCCTGGTACTCAGTTATTGCTGGGGTGAACAGACGCGAAAAGTTCAGGATTGGCATCTAGTCAATCCTCCCAGGCCAGGATACGAACCCAGACTAAATCGTTCGCGAAGCACTGGGTGAGTGTGTCACCGCTGCACCACTGTTTTGAGAAGAGTAGACACTCAGGAGTGGATAGATGGGAGTCAATTTTGCTGGAATTGGGGATATTCTCGCTTCAAACAAAGCACCTGAGAAAACTAACAACACATAAACTAATCATCTCCCATTGTTGCGCGTCGCTGTTTGATACAACCAGAAACCTTGCTAATGGTCAATGGTAAGAACCCAAACCCTGAACTAATAGGTACTAACAGATATCTTGCCCTCGCCCTAAGGTAAGTACTTAAAAATCCTGTTTCTAGGTGCTACCGTACCTAGAAACAGTGTCGGCGCTGCCTGGAGCCTCCAGACGTCTAGAGAATGATTCAGTTGACAAAACCACAACTAGAATTGGCTCTGAAATAATTAGACGCGCTAACTGAAACTTAATTTCAAGGAGAGGGCCTGAGAAACGAGGCGTATAGATGGCTTCTTCTCTATTAGGACCGTTCAAAATGTTCATAATGTGAACACTAATAAAGAAGAGAGTTGAAAGAGCGAATTTGTATTCATCCGGACGTGAATGATGGTGAGTACACAGGTGTCTCTGTACACAGGTGTCTCATTACACAGGTGTCTCAGTATACAGGTGTCTCAGTACACAGGTGTCTCAGTACACAGGTGTCTCTGTACACAGGTGTCTCAGTACACAGGTGTCTCTGTACACAGGTGTCTCAGTACACAGGTGTCTCAGTACACAGGTGTCTCTGTACACAGGTGTCTCAGTACACATGTGAACAAAACAAGCGAGCTGGGTGATGCGAGAACATCTTTTGGAATATCTTTAGTGCATACAAGACTATTTTGGTGTATATATCTTAGGTAGTACAAGACCATTTGACAATTTCTGAGGAGACAAGAGAACATTGTGGTGTGTTTCTGAGATAAGACAGCATCTTGGAACATCTCTAGGGGGGGGGGTTAGGAGGGCGTGACGACTAATGTGGACGCCGGATAAGCGAGATGAAGTAATGCAGGAACTCCGCTTTAGTGAGGCGAGCAAGACAATTGGTGAGAAAATGCCTGAGCAGGCGTCCATTGTCAGGAGGCGGGTCTGGCAGCACCCTGTTAACTCCTCACACAACCCTCTGCCTCGCTCAGTATAGTGTTCGGAGCGTTGTTAGGATTGTTAGGATTGGTATTGTTATAATTGTCATTGATTTTTTTATTTTGATTGTTACTGTTATGATTGTCATTGTTATGATTGGTATTGTTGTTCCTATTGTTTTGTTATTCTTGTTGGCACTGGTGAGAGAGAGAGAGAGAGGGAGAGAGGTAAAGAGGGTGGGAAAGGGAGGAAATGGGAGGAGGGATAGAGGAAGGTAGGTGAGAGAGGGTGGTAGAGGGGGAAAACTGGGAGAGGAGAAGAGAGGGTGGACGGAAAGAGAGACCCGGGAACAGTCGGGTACCTCATCTAATAATATATATATATAATAATAATTCAGAATTATTAATAATAATAATTATAATAATAATAATAATAATAATAATATAACGATAAGAAAAATAAGCCTTACAAGAGCATCTGCCTTAAACTCTTTTTCTAATCTAAATTCAGACATTATCCAGCATCTTATAAAACCAATTTAAAAGTAGGATCTCCCAGGCTTGGCATAAAATGCTATCAAACATTAGAAGACCAGCTGCCAATCTTTCTGTTGCCGCTGCCAGCACCAGTGTGCAAGGTGGCTATGGTTATTTCGAACAGTGATGACCTTACATATAGTTACACCACAATACACAGAGCCAATATTTTGACCACTGTCGAGATCTTCCTTGAGTACTTCCTTGTAGGTATTCTTAAATAAATTTTCTCTGATTCAGTAAAGCCAGAGGTGTTGTTGTCGACGTTCGTGGCGTCACTCTTGAAGTGCTGCCTCTGCAAGTAACTCTGCCTCGGTCACTTAGCATTGACTTCTTTCTGGCTATGGACGAAGGCTTGTGAATCGAAGTTCTGTTGTGTATGCTGTCGCCCTCAGTGGCACGGCTGTGATCCAACACTTGACATGCCTGGGCATCTAGACCATCTTCTGTATCATAAGCAATGTCTGCCTAATGTCTACTTCTGGGCGGCACGAACCAACACCTTTGGACGTGAGTACTTAATTAATTCTTAGACACCTTTAGGCTGGCAAATTATGTAAATTAATACTTCGTAGTACTCTGGAAGTACTACGAAGTACTGACTCCTTCACACTCTTCCTCCTTCTTCGAATACTGCTGCTGTTTATTAAATTCCCTGTTCCTCTTGACCTCTCCAATACTTTGGTGACACTGGTCGTACTCTTCATGGCAGACTTAAAGAACACAAAGAAGTGTTAAACTTGCAGAAACGAGCAATGTTGTCTTCTGTCATAAGGACGCCAAACATCTTATAACTTGGGGTTTTAACAAAAATAATCTTTCCAGCCTCTACTCTCCACAAAAGCTGTCTTGTTGAATCGGCTCTGATACACAACATGCCCAACATAAACCTTAGTCCCGGCTTTGTTGCTGTTGACTCTTGCCTCTCTCTGTGCACAGTTAAATGTTCTAATCTTCTTACCAAACTTGATCTGACTTAGCATTCTGCTCCCTCTGTGCTCTCCTATCTCTTCTCTTTGTGTTTTTAATTTGGTTCTCTGTTTTATTGTCTCTGTGTTTATGCTCTTGCCTTTCTTTGCTTTTCATTTTCCCTCCTTCTTCCCTTCGTTGCTTTCTTTAAGTAATTTTGTTATTTGTGTCGCTCTTATAGCTCGTTATTCTTGCCTTCCATTATCCCCATGCACCTTAACCTTTCCTCACCTCTCTGCCTCTCTACCTCTCTACCTCTACCTCTACCCCAATATTGGCTGCTTGTCCCTGTCTTGCCCCATTAACGACTTGAGAACGCACGCAGACCGGAAAGTTGCCACTATCGTAGCTCTGTGTCGTCTGTTGCTCTCCAGTCAGTTGCAAACAGCCCGCACTGCAACACAAGTGCAATTGCGGGTTTCAGCAGCCGAGTAAAAAACGCCTGTGCCAAAACTGCCTTCAAATAATTATTATTTTGTTCAAATTATTATTATCATTATTATTTACTCGCTAATGGGAGACGCATCACGGAAACATTTCATCTGGTTAAGGATCCATGACACGCCCACGCCTCCACGATACGCCCACAAAACACGCCCCCGCTTCTCAAAGATGCCAACGGGACACCTTGCGCTGTTTTCAAGGGCCGGAACGACGAGCGAGTCTGGCGACGTTCCTGTCATCTTGCGCCTCGACAAACTTGCGAAAGGTTGAGAACATCGCGACATTTGATATAATGCTCCTGAAGGGTCGGTGGCGGCGCGGTGTTAGATACTAAGTTGTGAACAGATAGGCGGGTCTTTTTCTCCCCTCCTGAGAACACTAGTGGGTAAGGCTTACTATGATCTATGGGATGAGAACGCTCTCACCTTGCTCACAGGAGTCACGGCTGTTCCTGTGAAAACAACAACAAGAAGCTCCTAGCAGTGTTGTTACAGGATCGGCCGCTGTCAGCATTTCCTGAGAGCAGTGTTAGAGCCACAGGAAATACTTGAGATTATTTCTGCTGGTACTATTTTGTTTTTTGTCCTGATTTTCAACTTAACAATTGCTCATACTTAAATGTTCTATATTCTTGTACATATTCTAGTACATATCCTGTCCCCAACTCTCGGAATCCATTTCTGAACAGCATTTTTAACACAGTTTTAACACAGGAGGGTACAGGAGCAGGCTAACACAGGAGGGTACAGGAGCAGGCTAACACAGGAGGGTACAGGAGCAGGCTACTTCTGACTCCTGTTAACCGGATGAAAACTCTTCCTTCCAATAGCTAGAGGGAAAGGATTCCCTCTAGTTTTCCCCGCAGTTCACCAGCCTCTAATCAGTTAAAAAAAAAACATTTACCTAAATACTACTAAGTGTACAAGAACTGGGGGACTCGAACCCAGACAAAATCGTTTGCGGGGCGAGTGTGTTTCACCAGTGCGCCACCAGGGTCTGCAATCGTCACAGGTTTGAATCCCTTAATTCCTCCTCCTTAGTAGCTGACGACACCAGCGGTGCCATTAACCTGTCGTGACTCTTGCAACTGTTCAAATTCCTCGTATAAATTGCATATGTTTATGAAGACNTTTTGTTGTATATCCCCCAGGAAGTAGCCCGTAGCAGCTGTCTACCTCCCAGGTACCTATTTACTGCTAGGTGAACAGGAGCATCAGGGTGAAAGAAACTTTTTGCTCATTTGTCTCCGTCTCCTCCGGGTTCGAACTCGGAACCTCAGGATTACGAATCCGAAGCGCTGTCCACTCAGCTGTCAGGCTAGATTAAGTTAGGTTTCATTACATTTGGTTATGTTAACATGATTATTATTCTAAAAGATGTGAAATATGGAATTTGAAAACTGAGCATCCTTTCGAATTTCATTTACAGAAAACCAAATTCTTTGGACTGTTTCAAAGAAATGAGATTAGGTTATAAGTTTTTTATTTTAAACCAACGATTTGTAATACAATCAAGTTACAACTTTAGAATATTTTGTTTGGAACACAGGTTAACTTACACGTAGACTATTATTGGAATCGTAATATCCTTTCAGTCCTTCACATAAAAATTAATAACTTTCCATGTAGTTTGAGGGGTGGTTTGGTGTGTGTGTGTGTGTTTGTGTGTGTGTGTGTGTGTGTGTGTGTGTGTGTGTGGTGTGTGTGTGTGTGTGTGGTGTGTGTGTGCGTGTGTGTGTGTGTGTGTGTGTCCCTGTCCCAAATTCCTCCCCGGGCACCCGCCAGGACCATTGGAGCTTAAGTAATAGTGTTCCCCTACGCCTTGCCGCCCCTATCTCCACCGAACACCTCTGTATTTGCAACTATGCGTCGGCAGACCAACACGGGCAGCCAGGCTCTAATATGTCGTAAGTCAAAGAGAAACATTACTAGACATGAAACAGTCAGTGACATCATCAATAAAAAGTTTGGCTATAGCTAAGTGTCCAGCAGAAAGGGAACCTCAAATATGCAGACCGGAAAATAGTCACAAGCTCGCAGATGGAGGGATGGTAAACAGGTTTGTTTGGGACTACAAGTGTTTCAATTCATTGAACTACATTGGCTGGTAGTTGTCTGCGGTATAGTAGAGTAAAGGATGGGGGGCTTCCATCTTCATGGACCCCCCTTCTACCCACTTACTAACTGTTAATAAGTACGAAGGCTTAGGAAATTGTTAGAGGTTCGTGCCAATAGCTTCGAAAAAGAGAATATTAGCTATTGAGAGAAAATCTTGCGGATTCTGCTTGAACGTCTGTTGAGTATTAATATAATATTTAAACAATATATTCACATAGACCGTAAACATGGCTAGTTAAGTAGGAAAATAAATTAAGCTTATAATACATTCGGCAGTAATAAAACAAATATTTATCATCTTACATTCTATGTAAAAAAGAAACGTCTTAAAACTGCATTTCGTAAGTTTATTATATTGTCAAGTTGTAATTCCAACACTATCTTAAGACTCCCAGACGAGTCCTTCCCCGACCCCCTTACACTCCCCTTCACCTTCTTCTACGACCTAAGTAACGGTTAAGTGTTCAGGAACATTACACACAGAAATCACAATAGCTTGATGCATCAAATGAACAAATCCGTGGTAGGTCAAGTTGATTTCCCTGTTGCAATCCTTTTACCATGTCGTAGCTCAGTCGAATAAGACGTGTCTGGGATCCTCTCGGACTAAGGTTTGAATCCTCGTCACGGCCCTTGTGGATTTGTTCAGGAACATTGCTCTTTTTAATATATTCATGCCGGCAAATCGATTTTTGTACAACCTCCCAGATAGACTGAAAGTCCATTATTGAGCGGAAGGTGAACGCCCTAGACAATCGATGACATCAAGGGTGGAAGTGTAATTGGGTAGTCGATAAACTACTTTGATGAGTGAAAGGATTCGGCGAGACGTGCGCTGAGGGACTTTAAAATGGGACTCTGTTTAAGACGTCGTGGAGAGGGAGACGCGGAGGAGCCAGTCTAAGCCACCGGCATAACCAACCTTGCTAGTATTTAGGGCCCAGTTGGCAATCGTTTTGTGGGATACTGCAACGTTCCCTGGTCAAGCTGGACTATGCCCTGCTTGGTCAAGCTGGACTATGCCCTGCTTGGTCAAGCTGGACTATGCCCTGCTTGGTCAAGCTGGACTATTCCCTGCTTGGTCAAGCTGGACTATGCCCTGCTTGGTCAAGCTGGACTATGCCCTGCTTGGTCAAGCTGGACTATGCCCTGCTTGGTCAAGATGGACTATGCCCTGCTTGGTCAAGCTGGACTATGCCCTGCTTGGTCAAGCTGGACTATGCCCTGCTTGGTCAAGCTGGACTATGCCCTGCTTGGTCAAGCTGGACTATGCCCTGCTTGGTCAAGCTGGACTATGCCCTGCTTGGTCAAGCTGGACTATGCCCTGCTTGGTCAAACTGGACTATGCCCTGCTTGGTCAAGCTGGACTATGCCCTGCTTGGTCAAGCTGGACTGTACTCCTCGTACAATTCAGTGCATGAGTAGCAGAATTATCACATGGGGACACAGAGAAGTGAGGTCACTGTTGCGAGTGGTCACGATGACTATATATCTCACAGAGGTCATCACTGTGATTTATTCTCGTTCTAATTTGTGTTTACGACTTGAAACAGGAAATGTCTTGTCCATCCCCAAGTTTGTGGACAATGCGAAGTTAATGAGAAGTCATGCCAGAAGTGGAAGACTAGAAAGATGCAAGAGCATCTACAGAAAACTGAAGAGGTGGTCGGAGAAATCGTTACTTGAACTCAACCACTTGGGTTGGATGGTAGCGAGACGGTCTCGCTTCGTGCAGGTCGGCGTTCAATCCCCGACCGTCTAAGTGGTTGGGCGGCATTTCTTTTCTCCCCGTCGCATCCCAAATTCTTATTCTGACCCCTTCCAAGTGCTATATAATCGTAATGGCTTGTCGCTTTCTCCCGATAATTCCATTCCATTCAACCCTGTGCGGTTTTATGAAGACGGGAGAAAGGAGCATCATAAGATAAATGACAGATAACTTCAAGATTAAGAAAAGGGAGACAAACCAGAGAATCGACATAGGCAGGCGATGAGTCACAATAACGTGGCTAAAGTACCTTCACCTTCTAGTGTGTGGTCTGGTCAATCGACATAGGCCAAAATCTGACTCCAGAAGCACACATTAGGAGAATATACAAAACCGACATAGGATGGAATTTGGAAACCTTTACAACGAAGCCTTCAGAATACTGTAATGTAATATACGTCAGACCAACCTTTGAATATGAAGCTCTGGCATGTAACCCTCACCTGATAAAATAAAACTTAGAGAATGACCCTTTTTTCTGGAAATGAGGTATGACAACTATGAGGATAAAATCCTGTATCATACACATCAGAAATCACAATACCGTAATATATCTAGATAACGTGACTAGAGCGCGTCTGGGAACATCCAGAGCATGGGGTTCGACCCCTCATCAAGGCCCTTGTGAACTCTATACCAATGTGGCTAAAAAAAATATCAACGTCTCAGAATAACATTGACCGCACACTGTAACGTGGAGGAGCAAGGGGGGACATACGCCCCTAAGAGGCACCGACATAGTGGACAAAGAAGCGGTGCTTAAAAATGAAAACAATTAGTAGAGAGGGAAGATAAGGCTGTAAGCTGGATATGCAAATGAGCACAAAAGACGGTATAAAAATCTTTTGCAGCAAAAGAGTGCTAAACAGACAAGATGTCTTGAAGAGGATATCGTTGAAGTAATCTCTGTTGTACACACCTTCAAAAGGTACATTAAAAGCCACAGAAAAGAACCGAGCTATAGTAATGACCAAACGATAGCCAGAATGCCGGGGCTTACAAGCTGAAGCTCGATCCTTTTTATTTCTGAAACCACAACTGAGTACATAAAGTAGACCACCCCCCCATCCATCCCCCCACACACACACACTTCAACCTGGTATCAGTGACAGATGAAGCCCAGTGCTTGCGTTATGATGATTGACTAACTCAACCACCATTAATTCCCATTAAACGATTAGAATAACAGATAAAGAATCATGAACCTGAAACTACTGCTGTACTTTTGCAGTACCGGATAAACGAAAAGAGAAGAAACCGGCATTGTTTTTTATCCGGCTACCACAGGAGTGGGAGAAGTTGTAAGAGAGACTGGGACAAAACTCACCTGTTGAATGTTGTTTCACCTGTTCCGTGTTCACTCACCTGTCCAGTGTTCATTCACCTGTCCAGTGTTCATTCACCTGTTCAGTGTTCATTCACCTGTGTCTAGTGACGACTCGCGAGCACTGACTCGCCCTGGTACCCACAGCAGACCAGGACTTGTCAACCTGAACACCGCTGCTCTATACAGTGATGAACGGTTCCTGGTCCGTACATTACGGTATGAAGTGTACCGTATTTCTGAACAAGCCGGTGATCTCACCGCCACCACCACGCCCGCGTACAGCAGTTCGTATCGCCGACGGAGGTCTATAAGGTCGACCGTAGAGGAAGCATTAGTGTGGTGTGAGCAATGGAGTATTCACGTTCGGTAAAACTCATTTATTTCTCGCTCAGGACGATTAGTGCTGTGGCTGCGATAGACTCCAGAGTATACTTTATTTTGATACTTTGGATATCCTGTATCCAGAAGTAAATATATACTAAACATACTATATTTTTTGATATAGTATATCCAGAGTTATACTATACTTTGCTGACTTTTATTATCAACATATTGATGAATTTTTTATATCGGCAATATCGTTATTACATTACTGGCTGTAGATACTCTAGAATATTTGTATTTGCAGTGCTTAGAACAGCTCACGCCAGACTGTGAATAATTCGGGTGTAAATCGAGGAACAAACTTTAAACATTTCTACCCTAAACCACAAAACGTTACTTAACAAAACCAAATTTGAATATTCAAAGTCTAAACACCGGGGCCGCCATTACTTGAATAAATACCGTTGGATAATTCATGTTGGGAGCCCCATTTGAGCGTTACATTAACCAACACCCGGATATCACTGTGTAAAACACTCAAAAGGGCGCAGAAAACACCTGCAATTTCCTGCTAAGAAATAATACAAGATTCCCCCCCCCCTCGTTGTCCAGTATTTCGATAAGTGCTGCTCATGCGGTATATCAGAGATCGTGCTAGAGTGTTATCGATTTAGGTCAANCCTCCTAAGGTCTTGCTTCGTCGATGGTACGAATAAATCTCGCCCGCAATAACATACTAGAGTAGCATTATTTTGTCTCTGAATATCGGACCCGGGCCGGTTGAAAAGGAGAGTTAACGCCCGAGGCCTTTTATGTTTGATTAGTCCCTAAAAAAATGGGGATTTCGCTTTTATAAGCCTGATTTTATATTACTCTCTTGTCTCAGCAGACGAAGTGGTGACAACGCGCACTTCTGACAATGTGCTGGACAAGTGAGAAACTGTATGTTTACAGGTGGCAAATCTTGACCACCGGTTACAGCTGGCCTATCTTGACCACCTGTTACAGCTGGCATATCTTGACCATCTGTCACAGCTGGCCTATCTTGACCACCTGTTACAGCTGGCATATCTTGACCACCTGTCACAGCTGGCATATCTTGACCACCTGTCACAGCTGGCAAATCTTGACCACCTGTCACAGCTGGCATATCTTGACCACCTGTCTTACAAATTGTGTCAGAATGTTCTTCCACGAGATATTCTACTGTGTGGCACGAGATCAAATTATACGCCTGTACACAATATGTTTTAAAACTGT
>WNGS01004374.1:14264176-14270255 GCA_020271785.1 Procambarus virginalis
TTATCTTAATTTTATTTCGGTCATTTCATATTTTTCATACAGACCTTTCAGCAGGCAACTATAAACCAGGTGGGAAGACAGGAGGGGCTCTATAGAGGCACGTTTATGGTGCGTCTAGCTCTATGGTGCGTTAGTCTTATGGTGCGTCTAGATCTATGGTGCGTTAGTTTTATGGTGCGTCTAGATCTATGAGGGCTCTGGCTAGAGCCTGTTGTGACTCAATTAAGACACAATAGAGTGGGTAGGAGGACGACGGGGGTAGGAGGACGACGGGGGAGACATTTCCAGTCACGCAGGGTGCAGTCGCAGCTCCACAGATCTCCAGTATCAGCTAATAAAAAGGGCCACCACTTACGGGCTATTCATGCCCGTGCCACATTTTGGGTGGATTAATCTTCATCAGTCAATCTGCAGGAGGAGTAACAAACATGACGGCTACAGCTATGAGAGTAAACAAAAAGATACGAGGGAAGGATAGGTGGAGAAGTGGAGCCCGAGGAGAGGATTGAACACGAGGATAGACTATCATTGATAGGGTAGTCACAGTATATATATATATATATATATATATATATATATATATATATATATATATATATATATATAGATATATATATATATATATATATATATATGACAGTGTCAGACCACGGAGGAAGATTTGAAACAGGAATTTCCTTAACTACTTTCGCATATTAATACATCTTCAGAAGGAATTGATTCCTTCTGAAGATGTATCATTATACGAATGTACTTGAGGAAGTTCCTGCTTCAATTCTTCCTCCGTGGTCTGACACTGTCACTTTTTCATCACGTGTTAATTTTCGTGATTTACACACACACACACACACACACACACACACACACACACACACACACACACACACACACACACACACACATATATATATATATATATATATATATATATATATTTTTTTTTTTTTTTTTTTTTTTAAATTTGTGAGGGTACCACCTCTGGTGCCAATGTGGGGACCCATAGCCTCGGAGAAGAAAATAAAACGTATTCAGAGGAGACCTTGTGTTTCTCACTGAACACTAATATTTTCTTCTCCTACCACCCCCATTCTTTTGTATGTACACATATATATTTGCTTTATTTGAACTATGTTACAAAAAAGGAGTTACATATAGGTTACAAAGATGGTTATCATAGGTTGTCGAGTTCCTCCAGCTCCTCAGATGGCGGGCAGGAACCCTGGATGCAGTGCGCATTTCCCCTCTGTATCGCCACGCTGAGGCGCTGGAAAAGAAAGCTGGCAGCTCTAGGTCCCTTGTTGTTTCAATGAGCCTAGAACCCAGTTCCTTCAAAAAACTGGTAGCACTTTTACCCCAGGCGCCGAGTGTCTCAGAAGCAATGGGGACAAAATTGTAGTGGTGATCAAGTTCTCTATACTTACGGGATTATATATATATATATATATATATATATATATATAGATATATATATATATATTATATCATGTTGCCGTAAAAGTGACAGAATTTTGAATTTGCGTAGTTGGCCAGCTGGCTGAAGTCTAAGTAGATTGTACAATTGTTTCCTCACTGATAACGTTTGAAGAGACTTACATTAAGGCCTAGGGTTAATGACTGTAAAGGTTAAAGGGGGGGGGGTGGACGTACCCCCCCTCCTGTTAATGGTGGTAAATATTGAGCACTTGTGACGACACTTTACTAATTTTGACTGTCATTTGCAAGGAGATAAGTAGACCAAAAAGGTAAAATTATCAAGATAAAACGATAAGCCACTTTTGGCTCTATAGCACTTGGAAGGTATGGTGACATCACACTATGAGCTGGGATATAAGAACCAAGTAGAGGGACGTTTGTGATTACGGGCTCACCATAGCCCGTGCTACATGGACATTTCGTTCTGAGTAGCTAACTCTAAAACAACAACAGGGACGGTGTGTGTAACCACTTAAACGGAAGTGCATATATGTTGGTTATCATTATAATGTTTTGGCAAAGAAATGTGGCAGGTAGAAAAAAATAATAAGACCATCGAGGATCAAGCGTCAATCCTGTAGGAATCTAAGACAAAAGAATGATACATACACCATTGAAAATAAATAGATCTTCTATCTTAAAAACCGTGACAGAACACGTTCAGGAAATTATGTCGAGTGTTGTGTTAATGGGTCAGCACTTGTGGTGTCTGTTATCTGCGTTATCGCTCAACGAAGGCTGATAACCGGACACATGCTGATTTCTCTCGTCAACAAACACAAGGTCACCGGGCCATTTTGCCTTGTAATTTTCTCATGACCTGTAAAATAATGTCAGTGATGGTTCGTATTGATACTATTTTGGCTTGGTCTCTTTCCGTCGCGACCGTTCTGTTCTCTCTCTTGGTGAACAGTTATGTGCTTAGTGTTCAGGCAGTGAACGCCCTGATGCGAGGACCTTGAACTGATAGCCGTGAGAGAAGGCCAACTGGTGTGCAATTTGGATTCGAATGAATGTAAAATATGAGCACACGTTCAGTCCCAAGGTCAAGGCTTATGAGACTTGACGATGTTCTATGATCCTCAACAATATCTTGTTAAAATATGGAAAAATCTGTATTTTTTGGTGTACTATATATATATATATATATATATATATATATATATATATATATATATATATATATATATATATTTTTATATATATATTATATATATATATATATATATATATATATATATATATATATCTATATATATATATATAGTATATATATATATATATCCCGTAACACAAATACATATACAAATCAGTAATCTTAAGTATCGCAAATGCTTCAACAAGAGGCTCATAACAGTCAATATACAAGGCACTTTACATCTATAGTGAGTCACTTACTAGTCTTGCTGCACACCCACCCAACTGGGCGGCAGCTTTACAGTCATGTGCAGGCTGCACCTACAGTCAGCAAATTTTGAATACATTCTTAAGATTCCTGGCTGTACATCTTATAAATGAAGTGCTTACACATTTCTTGGACTCCATTGATGGTGTTATCTCTGAATTCCGTAGTCCTAAGGGCTTGGGGCGCGATTCCTGGTCGATACAGAAACAAATAATTTCTTTCGCCTGATGCGCCTGTTCACCTAGCAGGGTTACCTGGGAGTCACATAGCCGCTATGGGCTGCATCCTATGTGTGTGTGTGTGTTTGTGTTATAGAGAAATATATAATAGATATGACAGAAGAAAAATAGGTCGGGATTGAGTACATTTGACAGCTGACGGCAAGAAAGGCGGGGTCCAAGAGCTAATAGCTCGATCCTGCAGGCACAAATTGGGAAGACCTCACTTCGTTGGAAGACGTAGTAGGTTCAGGGGGGAGAGCATGATCACCACATTCAAGCTTCTCAGGGGACTCGACATGGTTGATAAAGACAAGCTTTTTAATACGAGGGGCACACGCACTAGGGGACCACAGGTGGAAACTGATTGCCCAATGAACACCACAGATATCTTAGTCAAGAACTCTTTAGTGTCAGAGTGTGGGGACAAATGTGGACCTGCATTAGTGAAGCGCATTGTGGTGGAGGCTGGACTCCATCCACAGTTATCAAGTGTAGGATACTGATAGTACGGCCCTTAGGCTCAGGAATCTTGTCACCTGTTGATTGACGGTTGAGAGGCGGGGACCAAGAGCAGAGCTCCACCCTACGCACGCCACAATATGGTGAGTACCAACTAGGGTGGCGATACACACACCCAGACTCGCGAACACCGAGTGGTAGACGGTTGGAACAAGTTAGTGGATAAGGTATAGAGTGAGCGCCTTTTTTTGGCTTAGGTGGTGTACTGTCGCAAGGAGCAATATCATGGAGGAGGGTGCTCACAGGGACCCCATCATCCAGCAGGGACGAGGAGGAGGTAGTCATATTTTAATAGGTGACATTAATAGGGAAATTTTGGTAGGACGAGGAAGGCTGCGACGTGGATTGAGTAGATCTTAACCCAAGCGGATACAAAGCGGTTATTTTCAGAAATAAAGGGATGACAGTAGAGAGGCAGAAAACGTGTCAGCTTATGCCTCATATTTCAGCAGAGATTAGTAAAAGGGGAAGAGAGGTGACGGGAGAGTGGAAGTTGCTCTGATCACACAACGAATTAGGAAGGCGATTCAACAGGCATGGGCTAAGAGACCCAGGAGGGTAATCATGGGGGGTGAGGGGTTAGGTGAGAGGCGGTTTTGTGAGTGGGTGTAACTCCCCGAGTGGTGAACGGGCTACCAGCAGGAAGAGTGAATACTAAAGAGGAAGGGACCTTATACACCTATCAGCCAGGCTATTTAGGTCGAATCGGGGCACGAACAAGTACAAGAAAGACATGAGCAGGGAAAAATATGAATTGCATGATATATTGAGATGTATTAGAGCCGAAATGGCAGGAAATGAGATTGGATGATCAGCCGCCAGGTGGACCTGACAAAGTTTTTTTATGTGGCGGGCATTACCAAGAATAAGACCTGATTCCTGTGCTCACACTATCTCCAATGTAGGTACGGTGACTGTGAGAGTTACATAATGAGGAACAATCATTTACTCAGAGGAAGTGTGAAAACCTCACATATACCCGTGTCTTATTGAGAAGTTTTATTACGAAAGATTAGCAAATATGACAAAAGTAATAGGATGGCAAAGCAAGATCAAAGCTACCACATCATAGGTAAGCGTATACCAAAGCTTCACCTACATACACCTACCATGTTTACCATACAGGTCAGACCTCCAAAGAAATAATCCCCAAGAATGCATACCTGCCATATACCTTACCCCATGACCCTTCGGAATAACAAAAAAATGAAAACCCCTACATACTAAGTCCCCAACAGAATACCGCCAAGTACCCAGATGCAACAATTTTGAGAATTTAGCACAAAAAATCTTCACATCCGCTACATTGAGTACATAAACACGTTTCAACTTACCCAAAAGGTGTGTAAGGACACTAGATCTATCCATAAAACTAAAAGACAATTTATACCAATACCCTCAGATGCAAATAAGATACACAGTGCAGATACATGTGAACCCGAGGACCCCTTCTACACAAAGTGAAATGTCAAATTAATACTTGCATAAAGTACAGAGATTAGCCAAATTAAAAATCTATTAAAGACCTACATCAACACCTCGACCAAGACCATACCACACGTAGACCCTCTCTATGCACCTCCCAGCCAACATTGTAACCCCCTTCTCCGTGTGACCAGCCTAACAGCTCATGTCCCGCCATCTACCTCGCCAGCCTTGCTTCCCGCTCCTTGACCCCCCACCGACACCCAACCTATCCCCCCCTAATCTTGACACACCCAACTAATTACACCCTACTACCACTCACCCAGCACCCAGCCTGATCGCATCCTGATCTCCCCTCTGCCCGCATATGCGCTCCTCCTCCATCTCCTCACCACTATAAACATATTATGAGATACTATAAAGATACTTAGAAAACCCTAGTTATGATTAAGAAGTGAAAACTATATGTACAGACACCTGCACTGGTAGCTTGAACCCTTAAGTAACAGGAAGACTATATAAGAGGATAGTAAAGAAGATATATAGGAGATGACACCAGACATGAGTAGGCAATTCGTGGAAATCATAAACTGAATATAGGTGAATATCCGAGATGCAGTAGTCTTCCAGATGGGGTAACAAGGTGCATCAAAGAAAAGAAAGGGACACAGAGACTAGGGTATGAGGAATTGTGCAACTCCAATAAAGCGGGCAAAAATGGGAAGTTTGCATGAGGACTGGAATACATCGGTGGTAAAAACTGAAGAACGAGCTGTCAATACTGGAACTCTGACAATCTGAGATAAGATTGTAATCTTGATTACTCCTACAATACCCCCACAAACAGTTAGGATAGGAGCCCACAGGGCAAGGAGTGAGAGAGGATAGCGATGGCATGGCATTTAAGCTGAACTGCAAGGGGGGCAGAGGACAACTATTCGCCGCCAGAGATGAGAGGATCGACAAATGGAGCTGCTGGTTCCATGCGGGTACCTAAATAACGGAGGAGAGTAGAGGATTTGGAGAACGAGGAATT
>WNGS01004374.1:14278002-14290914 GCA_020271785.1 Procambarus virginalis
TAATATAAATATTCAATACACACACACATCTACCCTAAACGTCTTGACATACTGTACTTGTATAAGTTGACACGACCGTGAACTGACAGTTTATTACCGCTTAACCCATGGCGGGAGGAGACCTGGGGAGCGAAGCTGGTAGACGTTATTGACAGGAATTTTCTAACACAGCATGTGAAGGAAGACACTAGGGAAAGAGGAGGGGATACGCCCAGCCTATTAGACCTCATTTTCATCCAGAATGTAGAAGACATCGAGCATTTGGAACATGAGATACCACTAGGAGCCAGTGACCATTGTGTCCTAGTCTTTGACTACATGATGGAGCTTAAAATTGTGACCAAAGGACAAGAGGTCCGAGAAAGGAGACTTGATTACAGGAAATGGGACTACAGGAGGATGAGGGACTACCTGGGAGAAGTGCAGTGGGGGAAGAAGTTAGAGGAAAAACAGTGCCAGATATGATGAACTAAGTCATATGGAAATGCAAGGAGGCTGAAGAGAGATTTATTCCAACAATAAAGGAAAAAAGCAGGAGGGAATATAATAACTCATGGTTTAATAGACAGTGTTAGGAAGCAAAAGTGAGAAGCAGGAGGGAGTGGAGGAAGTACAGAAGACAAAGGACAGAGGATAACAGGATTAGATGTAACAGAGCTAGGAACGATTACATTAACATAAGACGGGTGTCGGAAAGAAATTATGAGAATGATATTGCAATCAGAGCAATAAAGCAACCTAAATTACTAAATAGCCATATAAGAAGGAAGATGTCGGTAAATGACCAAATGACAAGACTGAGGAAAACACAGTGGGCATATACAGAAAGCGACAAGGAAATCTGCGAGGTACTGAATGCAAGTTTCCACTGAGTGTTCACAACCGAGCCTGAGCAGCTCCCATTGTTAGAAGAGGTTACCCTAGATGAAAGACTATCAGATATAGAGGTGACAGCAGAGGAGGTAATGAAACAGTTGACAACACTAGATGCAACTAAAGCGGTTGGACCAGACAAAGTATCACCGTGGATACTCAAAGAGGCAGCGCAGGGTCAGCATGCCTCTGGCAATGATCTTTAATGAGTCACTTATGTCGGGAGAATTGCCCAGTTGCTGGAAGGAGGCAAATGTCGTACCGATTTTCAAGTAAGGTGATAGGGAGGAGGCACTTAACTACAGACCCGTACCACTGACAAGCATCCCCTGCAAAATAATTGAAAGAATAGTTAGGCTAAGACTTGTTGAGCACCTGGAGAGCATTGGGTTTGTAAACAAGCACCAACATAGGTTCTGGACAGGGAAATCATGCCTAACAAACCTTTTAGAATTCTATGACAAAGTAACAAGGATAAGGCAGGACAGAGAAGGCTGGGCAGACCGCATATTTCTTGACTGCCAAAATGCCTTTGATACAGTACCGCACATGAGACTGCTACACAAGCTTGAGAGCCAGGCAGGAGTAAGCGGAAAGGCTGCGGAATGGTACTATGTTTGGTACATAACCATATAACAATGAATGAGCAGAGTAACCACAACAAAGACCAGAGATCCCATGCAAAATTGCAAGAACTTTGAAGGACTTGAGAAGATCTTAATAATGAAAAGGAATACATTACAAGCAGTTATCATCCCTCCCTGGATTAGCCCTGGCTGTCGTGTGGCTCCTTGAGTTTTGAGGATTAGTGGTGAGATAGCTTTGAGGGGCCCCTCCCAGAAATCCAGCATACCCCTCTTTCCCCAGGGATTGGGGTAAGCTCCTCATGGCACCACAAAACTGAGTGATTTCGAAGGCTAGGACCCTGATCAATGCTCTAGCATGGGTGAGGAACTACCTAACAGGAAGGAGACAGAGAGTAATGATAAGGGGCGAGAAGTCGGACTGGCGAACAGTAACGAGTGGAGTACCTCAAAGATCGGTGCTGGGCCCAATCCTCTTTCTAATTTACGTAAATGATATGTTTACAGGAGTGGAATCATACATGTCAATGTTTGCAGATGAAGCAAAATTAATGAGAAGAGTTGTGACAGAGGAGGATTGTAGGATCCTCCAAGAGGACTTAAACAGGTTGCAGAGATGGTCAGGGAAATGGCTACTGGAGTTCAATACCAGAAAATGTAAAGTTATGGAAATGGGATCAGGTGATAAGCGACCAAAGGGACAGTACACAATGAAGGGGAACTGCCTACCTGTAACGGTTCGAGAAAGAGACCTGGAAGTGGATGTGACACCTAATCTAACTCCTGAGGCACATATAAATAGGATAACGACAGCAGCGTACTCTACACTGGCGAAAATTAGAACTTCATTCAGAAACCTAAGTGAGGAGGCTTTTAGGGCGCTTTACACTGCCTACGTGAAACCAGTCTTAGAGTATGCCGCGCCATCATGAAGCCCCCACCTGAGGAAACACATAAGGAAACTGGAGAAGGTTCAGAGATTTGCGACGAGGCTTGTCTCAGAGTTACGAGGGATGGGATATGAAGAGCGTCTGAGGGAACTGAACCTTACGACACTAGAGAAAAGAAGGGAAAGAGGAGATATGATAGGAACATATAAAATACTCAGGGGAATTGACAAAGTGGAAATAGATGAAATGTTCACACGTAATAATAACAGAACGAGGGGACATGGGTGGAAACTGGAAACTCAGATGAGTAACAGAGATGTTAAGAAGTTTTCTTTTAGCGTGAGAGTAGTGGAAAAATGGAATGCACTTGGGGAACAGGTTGTGGAAGCAAACTCTATTCATACTTTTAAAATTAGGTATGATAGGGAAATGGAACAGGAGTCATTGCTGTAAACAACCGATGGCTTTAAAGGCGGAATCCAAGAGTCAATGCTCGCTCCTGCAAGCCCAAATAGGTGAGTACACACGCACGCACGCACGCACGCACGCACGTACGCACGCACGCACGCACGCACGCACGCACGCACGCACGCACGCACGCACGCACGCACACACACACACATACACACACACACACACACACACACACACACACACACACACACACACACACACACACACACACACACACACACACACACACACACACACACACACACACACACACACACACACACACACACACACACACACACACACACACACACACACACACACACACACACACACACACACACACACACACACACACACACACACAGGGTTGATAAAGACAGGCTGTTTAACACAAGGGACACACGCACTAGGGGACACAGGTGGAAACTGAGTGCCCAAATGAGCCACAGAGATATTAGAAAGAACTTTTTTAGTGTCAGAGTGGTTGACAAATGGAATGTATTAGGAAGCGATGTGGTGGAGGCTGACTCCATACACAGTTTCAAGTGTAGATATGATAGAGCCCATTAGGCTCAGGAAACTGTACACCTGTTGATTGACGGTTGAGAGGCGGGACCAAAGAGCCAGAGCTCAACCCCCGCAAGCACAACTAGGTGAGTACAACTAGGTGAGTACACACACACACACACACACACACACACACACACACACACACACACACACACACACACACACACACACACACACACACACACACATACACACACACACACACACACACACACACACACACACACACACACACACACACATACACACACACACACATACACACACACACACACACACACACCACACACACACACACACACACACACACACACACACACACACACACACACACACACACATACACACACACACACACACACACACACACACACACATACACACACACACGTACACACTTAAAACTATGACCACAGGACAAGAGGACTGGGAAGAGAGAGTGGACAATAGGAAAAGGGGATTACAGGAGGATTAGAGAATATCTGGGAGAAGTGCAGTTAGAGGAAGAACTTAGAGGAAAAACAGTCCAAGAAATGATGGACCTAGTCAAATGAAAATGCCAGGAGGCCGAAGAGAGTTTCTTACCAACAATAAGGGAAAAAAGTAGGAGGGAATATAATAACCCATGGTCTAATAGACAGTGTCAGAAGCACAAATGAGAAACAGGAGGGAGTGGAGGAAGTGCAAAGGACAAAGGACATAGGAAAAAGGAATAGATGTAACATAGCTAGGAATAATACATAAATTTAAGGAGCATATCTGAAAGAAATTACAAGAATGATATTGGTATCAAAGCAGAAATGCAATCAAAATTACTACATAGTCACATAAAAAGAAAAATTGACATTGAACGACCAAGTGACAAGAATACGGAAAACAAGCGGGGCATACAGACAGCAATAATGAAATCCTTGCAACCCGTCCTCAGACCAAGTCCATTCCATCCAACGGTCGACCCTAAAGACGTATTCAGGAATTTTAACATGTTGTTCATTCAAAACAGGATTTTTCTCAAATATAAATTAATATTGTTATATAGTAGCATACTGTGCATATTTAGACATTAGTTAGGTAAGGTGTTTAGGTTCTGTTGGCGATTATTTGTATTTGTAGTACATGAGTGATGCATTTATTGTGTTGTGGTTCGAACAAAAGTCGTCAGCGAAGTACTTGTTCTGGAAGTGTTCGGATGTCATCAGTTGTAAGTCGTGTGTAAACCGTTTTTCATTCATAAACAGCGGGGTTTGCGGGTACATGGAATGGATTTTGGCCTTTGATCATGAGGTCGGGTTGAATCTTTGATGTATTGAACGCCAATTTCCACAGTACTCACAAACGAGCAGCTCCCATTATTAGAGGAGATCTTCGATGTAGGAAATTTTATCCACTATATCAATATTATTATATAAGAAATGCATTATTTCTATATCATATCAGAATCCAACCCGTCCTCGCAAATTCGTATAGTCAATATTGACTTATTAAATACGTGCATAGGTGACATACTAAACATAATAGTTTACCTTGAAAAGCTTCATAAAAAACACCGACCTTACCTAACCTTGTTAGTATGTTAAGATAAGCATCTTATTGCTTCGTAATTACAATTATTACTTAACCTATACCTATAATAGGTTAAGTATTAATTGTAATTACGAAGCTCTAAGATGGTTATCTTAACATACTAACAAGGTTAGGTAAGGTCGGTGCTTTCTATGAAGCTTTTCAAGGTAAACTATTATGTTTAGTATGTCACCTATGCACGTATTTAATAAGTCAATATTGACTATACGAATTTGCGAGGACGGGTTGTAGAATCACATCAGATTCATTATATTGTATTATAAATAAACTCGATCCTACATGACAATGTCACCATGACCACATATGCCATTGGGCCCTTATGTGACTACGTGACTGTGCATGACTTCTCAAGGTTCCAGAAGAACCTGTTAATTAAAAAACAATTGGAACATCAATCAATTTCCAGTGATGATTAAATCAAATCCTTAATAAGAATCAATGGTACAATCAAGTATTATTTATAATCTTTAAACTCTTATATCTAATTATATTATACTCACATTTTATCTCAATAATCTGTCTAAACAATAAAAATATTCAATCAGTATTACTTATAGGCCTCTTTGCCAGTCCAGGATGGAGTGGCTTGCTCGAAGATCAAGCGTCCTGAGCATTGCCTGAGGCCAGAACGTCGTGTTTGTAAACAGTGCAATCACGTGCGTGAAGCTTGAGACGATCCGAGCATGACTTTATGCACAAACTAATCTTATATCACCAGTCATAGCTCTCTACATATTTGGGGAGATTCTGGACTATATATATAGGGAAAATTCCTAGTACTTTTATCTAAATAAGAGTTCAGAGTGACACACTAAGTGACGCTGCCTCCACCACCACAATCATCTTAATCTCATCCTAAAGCAAAGCTACTAAGGACATATTCAACAGAACAGCTGTGATATCAATATAACAACAGCGAAGTTGTGCATCAAAATATAGTGCCTAGCTCTTCAAGAGAGATCATACAGTCTAGCAACACCGCCAGACAGGTGCCAGTTCTCAATTTTTGGATGAGTATTGAGTGTTGTTTTTGAAGTATGTTGATTGGCCAATTTGCATGCATCATAACATAACCTTAATTTGCCCATATAAATTGTTTGTCATTATACTGTAGGGCAATGCCCTAAATTTCAGTAAGTTTTGAATTAATCTTTCAGCAACTGAATCTTTTACTTGAATCTTGACACTCCTGTTTGAATTTACTCAGCAACTGAACCTTTTCATATAAATTTGAGTATATATGTGTATATAATTGATCATATACATCATTAACAACTGCTAATTTAGTTATCATTAATTTATCATTAGTTTATCATATACAATATAATTTCTTGTACCTAGATACCAGTACTTGGACCTCATTTATGGTCCTTTATTGCATATTTACATATATATATATATATATATATATATATATATATATATATATATATATATATATATATATATATATATATATATATATATATATATATATATATATATATATATATATATATATATATATATATATATATATATATATCACACCTGTATAATACAATTATCTTGCTGTGGTTATTAGTAGGTGAATATTGGCTGTTGTGATATTTTTTTTTTTTGAGATATATACAAGAGTTGTTACATTCTTGTACAGCCACTAGTACGTGTAGTGTTTCGGGCAGGTCCCTGGAATACGATCCCCGCCGCGATGAATCGTTTTTACAACCAAGTACACATTTTACTGTTGAGTTAAACAGAGGCTACAGTTAAGGATTTGCGCCCAGTAAATCCTCCCCGGCCAGGATACGAGCCCATGACAAAGCGCTCGCGGAACGCCAGGCGAGTGTCTTACCACTACACCACGGAGACTGAACACCACGGATTATAGAGCTAGGCTAGACTGTGTATATTGTTCAAATCCGTGATCTTGAACAGAACCAGTGTTCAGTCACAGAACTAAGTAATTTATTATTATCCTTGTATAAAAATACAAGCTGATGTATTGAAATGTCTGCAGGTGGATGTAGATCTCCAATCAACAACTCTATTCACCCTTAGAGTCCCACCTGCCCCCCTACAGTTCATTGTCATTAGGACAAGAGGAGTTGGATTTACAATTCCCGCTAAGGACTTTCAGTAGTATTAATTTTACATTCAGCAATTTTTAATTTAGTGCAGTTCAAGTCCTAAGTAGTTCTCATCATAAAACTATCATTGCATTTTTTCCACACTAGATGAGAGACTATCAGATATGGAAGTGACAACAGAGGAGGTAATGAAACAGCTAACAACACTGGATGAAACTAAAGCAGTTGGATCAGACACAGTATCACCGTGGATACTAAATGAGGCAGCGCAGGCCCTCAGCGTGCCTCTAGCAAAGATCTTTATTGAGTCACTTATGAAGGGGAGTTGCCCAGTTGCTTAAAAAAGGCAAATGTGGTACCAATTTTCAAGAAAGGAGATAGGGAAGAGACACTTAACTACAGACCAGTATCACAAACAAGCATCCCCTGTAAAGTACTTGTAAGAACAGTCAGTTTAAGGCTTGTTCCATAACCGTTAAAGCTTCTGTAACTGCTTGCGTTTCAGTCTGAAGGAGATCATCTTCGGTTCGCTGGATAGGTTATATTTAGGTTAGAGTTGATTAGAATGGAGTTGGTGCCCAATCACTGTCCATCCATTGATCTCCTTCGAGAGAGGGAAGGAAAACATGTCTTGTAGCAGTAAACCCCTCTTCCAAGCAATCATGAGGAGGATTGAAGGGAATTGGCTCCATGCTAGGTGGTCCGTGAAAGTGCCCTCAGTCCATTGCCATAACGTCGATTTCTCGCCATCCTTCTCGAGTTTCATATTAACACTTGTTATCTGTTTGATGCGACTTCCCAAAGAGAGGAAGGGATCTCTTAAGGGATGTCGTGTGACAGGACGTATACAGTAGATAGGAGTGCAGGTCTGAGTCTTTGTAGTACACTCTAGTTTGAAGTCGCCACTCCTAGTCCAGTTAGACACAGGTATCGTGAAAATGGCAATTATACAAATTCTGTATAATTTTTAATTCTGCAAAATGCAGAATTAAATTCAACTGTAAAACCAAGGTACGGATGGACACCATTAGCCCATGATGGCCATACAGGATACCCTGCAAGCACAACTAGGTGATTACATACAGTATTTCTTCAATAAAAAATTAGTGAGAAAGATGAATTAATTACCAGACAATGTACTTGTGGGTACCTCCATACACAGCTTCAAGTGTAGGAATGTTACATAAGAGGGTCGAGAATCATTGCAATATACAACCGGCGACTGAAAGGCGAAGCCCAGAACTGATCCTCACTCTACATGCACGCATAGGTGAGTACACACAGTTACACCCTTAAGCACACATGAGAAAATCTGTAAAAGTAGTCGAGGAGCCGGAAACAAATGCATCAGAATCGAGAAGTGGAAAAAACATTGAAGAATACATAGTTTTCAAAGCTAAGGCTCAACCCGGACTTCAGGAATACTCTTGCAAGGTGCAACAACAATGCAAGGGGAGCCTGTACAGATGGTGAGATTTCTCACAAATTACAAACATGAAATCAGTAAGAAGTGGCATCTGACAAATCCTATTTTTGAAAGGTTCGGTTTGTCTTCATATTGCCTAGACTGCTAGAAAGCATCTAGCACTGTCCTACATAAGAGATTTTTTATTTATCATTATTTAGTATATTTATATACACGAATTCTTACACTCTTGTACAGCCACTAGCATGCATAGCGTTCTGGGCAGGTCCTTAATCCTAATTTTCTCTGGAAAAAGACCCGCCAAATCTTTTAACAACCAGGTTTCACTGCTGGGTCAACAGAGGCTACAGTTAAGGATTGGTGCCCAATCAATCCTCCCCAGTCTAGATATGAACCCAGGGAAAAACGCTCGCGAAGCGCCGGGCGAGTGTTTTACCACTGCGCCACTGAAACTTTTTCTTAATATTATTTTCTACCACAGACGTGGCCACTAACCAGCATATATACATTTTGTTCTGTCCTCCTCCACAGAAGGCTAATGTAACCTACAAACATAAATACACAGATTTACGTTTGTCCTTCATAAACAGTGTTCGAGGTGTCTTTTTACACAGTGTCATTAACGTGCGTTTACAAAGGTGAAATACAGTTTAACACAGGGACATATAGCTCTACAAATTGGAAAACCCTGCAGGTGTAACTCAGCTGGATAGCAGTGGAACACCCAGACAATTCCTTTTATTTGTAGATAGGGACAAATGAATCAATTCAAGTAGCTTAACCTACCAACTAACCTTGTACAGACCAGCTACGAGAGCTGCCAGAAGCAGGAGCCCACCGAGGGATGCCAGAACAAGCACCCAAACAGGGGTGCTTGGCACCTCTTGAGGTAGGGCCAGGAGGGTCTCAAGGGCCATAGTCTGCACCAGAAGTGCCCCCGCCACCAGGCTCCTGCTGGGGGACTCCACCTCAGCCCTACACCACGACTCCAGTCTCACAGTGCCACTCATGCCCTGAAAAGGAGGCACTGGTGTGTGTGGGATCTCGTAAGGCTTCAGTGCTCTTAAACTCGAGGTAAGAGGTACAGACCTCGTAAGTGAAGATACATGTAATGTGTCGCTGCCTGTGGCCACCTTGTGAAAATAATCTCAGCCACTTCAAAAATAAACCACCTTAAAGTTTTATTTTGCTGAAATCGATGATTCTATTTATTAACGAAATTAATTGGCAATAAAATTTTAATTTTACTCCCAAAATAAAAAAAAATTAGAAGTTAGAAAGTTCACTCAGTGGCAGCAGGTGACGAGGACTCACCTTGAGGGAGGCAGGTGGCGAGGAGTGAGACAACCTGTCCTCTTAAAAATAACGTCGCCTTTGGCCGTTTGCCTGTATGGCCGAAAGTAGACGTAATTTGAAAATGAAAATAAATATGAGATTTTTTTTCAAAAACAGTTCGTAAAGGGTCCTCTGATAGGTTAGGTGGGCAGGAATTTCTCATAAAGTTTCAAAACGTTATGAAAAACGTTAATTTAAAGTTTCCTCTTCTAACCTTTCCGTGTAAGCCGGGCGACTCAAACAGAGAACGGGACAGTACGTCATTTTCGTGAGCGGATTTCATTTCAAATTACGTCCATTTTTGGCCATAGTGCACATATGAGCCAAAAGCGACATTATTTTTAAGAGGACGGGTTACAACACACCTTGAGGGCGGCAGGTGGCGAGGACTCACCTTGAGAGCGGCAGGGATGATAACTGCTTCCAGGTGTATGGTGACCTTCCCCTCGCGCCTCACATTGCTCACCTCGCACCTGATAAACACAAGACAAGCTCAGCGTCGTCATTTCTAATCGTTTCGTGTTTCTAAAGTTGTAGAATGCTCCACAAGTGCTTTCAAACATTCACCCATTTCAAAATTGCAAAAAACTGCAAGCTAACAATATTGAAAATTTAGAATGCTTCACTATTTTCTTCCAGTCCACCTTCAACAGTCAACAAGTTTATGGAAGATATTATTGTTCATGGAAGATAATATCATTCATGGAAGATATTATTGTTCATGGAAGATAACATCATTCATGGAAGATATTATTGTTCATGGAAGATAACATCATTCATGGAAGATATTATCGTTCAATGAAGATATCTTTGTTTACAGAACATACATCGTTTAAGGAACGTGATCATCGGTCATGGAAGATATCTGTGACGATGTCAATGCCATCTGTTGACCGTACCTGACCCCATTTACTGTTCCCTGGTGGAAAGCTGTAATCTTACTAACACCTGTGTAGTTTCCTTCTTACTATACAATAATGTTTCCTCAAACGTCATGTGGGGGTACCTAGGACAGCAAAAGGCAGTCCACCAGGAGTGGCCAGAGAGGCAGTCCTGAATGCAAGACTTGTTTCGGCGGGAACAAGTAGGTCCTGGTCGTCGGAGACAGGGAATTGTCTATGGTTGCCAGCGAGCGATTGGTAATTGGAACGACATATCCCGGGGTGGCCCAGTTGTGTTAATAGATGGAATTAGCGTCCATCTGTCCTCCAAGTTAAGATTTGTTAGAGTTGAAGCCTTTAGAGGAAGCCAGTGATCGTTAGACACTGATGACACTGTGTAGGACTGGCCCATGAATTGCCGAGGAAGGAGGACTCGCCGTGATAGAAGATCGCAGCAATTTTTTATGGTATTCTGTGTAAAAGTGACACATACAGTGTTATCTATACTGTATATATATATATGTAATGGGAGTATATAGTTGTACATAAGATTGAAGTACATGTGGAGATGGTTTTGTTTGTGGTGTTTACCCTTCCCCATTCCCGTTGGATTGTCTATTACTGCTCAGTACTTAATAACTTAACACTGACATGGGGTTGGATCTGGTAGGAAGAGACACTAAGGCCCTATAGAAAGTTGAATTAAAAGAACTCGGTTACTGGCTAAGTGAGGCCGTAACATCATCCATCATGGAAGATATCATAGTTCATAAAGATGTTATCCTAATATAAGTTGACCTAACCAAACTTAAAGTAAACCAAGCTTGACTTATCCTAATTTTATGTAACCTAATCTAACTTAACCTAAGTTAACTTGACCCAAACTTACTTAATCTATCCTAACTAACCTAATCTATCTTAACCTTGCTTAACCTAAACTAACAACATATTTCAAACTTAACTTATCCTAAACATACTTAACCCAATCTAACTTTCTCAATTATATTACTTTACTATAAAAATTAACCAACTTAATGTATTTTCCTATTATTTGACAGCAAGTCGACGTTAACATTTCAACAAAAATAGAAACTGCAAACATATGAATTCTCTGAACAAACATAATATTACTTTAATATATCAACGATATTACATGGACAGATATTTCTGTGTCTAGTCTTAAAAATCCTCATCAGAAAATGTGATTGTATTCCACCATTTAAGAACCTTTTTTTCTTAGACCCAATACCAAACTGTATTTCGATAGTCATATTTGGGGTAATATAGATAGGGCAGTTTTGCAAGGATGAAAGACAAACTACAAATGGCCGTATGTTTACATTGCAATCTATATAAATAAAAATGTAAATGTTCGCTTGTTCAAAAACACTAATATCCGAAAGTTCTTCACCGATTGCTTTGAAATTTTGACAGAACGTTCTATTCGCACATGAGCGTGTTTTAATATAACTACTATATAGATGTCACGTCTGTGACAGGTAAAAACATTCATTTTTTAAAAAAATTGTGTTTTTCATGTGAGGGAAATCTCTGAAACCTCTTTACCGATTGCTTTGAAATTTTGACTATACGTTGCATTGAAATATGCGCATGTTTATATATATCTACTATATACATGCCACACCTGTGACAGGTAAAAACATGTTTTTTTTTCAAAAAACAGCACCATATGTTGTACATAAAAGTAACACACACTATACTAAATATGTTGCGATTCCATTTCAATGTTTCCAATTGCATTGATAAATAGAATTTTCATAGATTTCGAATTATTTTCATTTTGATTTAATTACTTTCTATGACATTGCATTGGAATTGAGCTGTGTTGTTTACCATAAAGTTCATTTTGTAAATATAGTTTATTTTTATAATTTTTCACTGTTTTTCGTTTCGTTTTTTTAACTGTTCTTATTATTCAGTGATGGGAACATCAGATCATTTGGGAACGCATCAGACAAGGGAGTGGGGAATGGTGGGGAGGACGAGGGGAGGGAGAATGGTGGAGAGGACAAGGGACAGGGGAGTGGGGAAGATGAGGGGACAGAGGTGTGGGGGGATTGTGGGAGGACAAGAGAATGGGGGAGGGGGAATGGTTAGGAGGACAGGGGGGGGGCAGGGAGGGTTACTGTGACTCAGATAGTGAGCGAGAATTTTTTTTAATAGTAAACCATTGCAGTCGTTTGACCCATTTCTATCTCAACGGTAGTGCTAGTAGCACTAGTC
>WNGS01004374.1:14291803-14309413 GCA_020271785.1 Procambarus virginalis
ACTCGGGAATAACACACTAAGGAGGAGCAACGAACAGCAGGAGAAACTACAGAACAACGCCAGCAATTGAGGAACAGAAGAACGCAAGCAAGAACCACAGACCAACGCAAGCAAGAACCACAGACCCACGCAAGCAGAACCACAGACCAACGCAAGCAAGAACCCCACAGAATACCGAAGCTCTCTCTCCCTTGTGGCAAATTGATCCATTCTCGAGAGCAAACACCAAATTCCTCTCTAAATCGAATCATGTCGGCGCACACAATGATAATTATTCTTTCTGTTAGTCCAGCGGGTATTGACACCATCCCCTTGGCAGGCTCCTTCACTCCAAATTAAGAAGGAATCTTTTAATGTTGCCATCCATCCCTCCCTCCCCCGACGGAGAAGCGATTATTCCCCCTTGCGGCTACACACATCCACAAGGTTTCTGACAAGAGGATAATATATTTACGTTTGTGTAATACGCAGCGCTGATGTTACAGTCGGATGACAGAGACGAACGGGATTAAATCCGGAGAGCACTGTATTGTGGCTTGCTTGTAAGGGTAGCTCACGGTGTGTGTGTGTGTGTGTGTCTGTCTGTGGTGTGTATGTGTGTGTGTGGCTGATCCTAATTGCTTGGTCAACACAGCTCCCTGCACGAAGCACCCCCACCTTTTCTCCTCCCCCCCCCCTTCCTCTGCTCGCCGCTCCTCCTCCCCCTTCATACACCTGATTCTGCTCTCACAACCCCCCCCTTCTTCCTCCCTCCTAGGGGCCTACCTGTGCAACACACCTGCTAACGGCTTGTACACCCTAACATGTGCACAGATCTGTCTCTCCTCCTTCTCACTCTCTCTCTCTCTCACTACCCTTCCTCTCTCTCTCTCTCTCTCTCTCTCTCTCTCTCTCTCTCTCTCTCTCTCTCTCTCTCTCTCTCTCTCTCTCTCTCTCTCATATACCATGGATCAGATCCTCTATGTAAGTACCGTTCCCTCTCTCATAAACTCGTCCTCAGGCTATGCTCGTCCAAGCAGCGGCTGACCTTAAACACATTCATAAATTTTAACATGCTGTTCATTCTAAATAGAATTGTTCTCAAATATATATTAATATTTGTTATATTAGCATACTATGCATATTTAGGCATTGGTTTGGTTAGCATTTATAGAACTGCGGTTCGAACAGTGGACGTGAGCGAAGCACCTGTTCCGCAAGTATTCGAACGTCATCAGTTGTGAGTCGTGTGCAAACCGCTTTTCATTCATAAACAGGAGGTTTGGCGGTATATGGAATGGACTTTGGGTCTTTGAAGAACGGGCTGGTTTATGGATGTAAACGGTTTACCCTCGACTCACAACTGATGACGTTCGAACACTTCTCGAACAAGTGCTTCGCTGAAGACTTTTATTCGAACCACAACGCTTGTAAATGCTCACCCACGTACTACAAATCTAACAGAACCTAAACATCTAACCTGACCTAACCAATGCCTAAATATGCATAATTTGCTAATATATAACAATGTTAATTTATATTTGAGAACATTCATATTTTAAATGAACAGCATGTTAAAATTGATAAGAGCGTATTTGGGGTCGACCGCTGGATGGATTGGACTTGTTGACCAGACCACACACTAGAAGTTGAAGGGACGACGACGTTTCGGTCCGTCCTGGACCATTCTCAAGTCGCTTGTGACTTGAGAAGAATAATATACTTGTGATATACCCGGATTGGACTTGGTCTGAGAACGGGTTAATTTGGAACCATGCTTTCACCTATTCCTAAAATCTTGGAATATCTTGATATCATATCTTGGAGTTACAAGATAACGGGTATATCTCATAATATACCGACTGTTGGTGTTTTGTGATCGTTATACCACACGTTATGTTGTATCACATGTAATACAACATGTGATACAACACCTGTCATGTTGTATTACATGTCGTGTAGTGCCACATATGTATGCCACCTGTCACATGTCATTATTTTTCATTCAAAAGACTTTATATTCGGACTGGCAGTGTATGAATTCTTTAATGTATAAAATATCCAAGATAATATTCTTAATGACTCGCCTGCTGATGCAAAGTTACATTCAAATTACAATTCTGTGTCCAATCCAGAAAACACGAAACTGTATATTTTCGTAATCGTCAAAGCTTAAGTTGATTTTATATTTTCAGTTCCCGAAACGTCTGACTTCAGAGTCTTAATTATTTACAATTATTGTACATTAATATGTGTATATAAGCAGCTAACAAAAATTTCTTTCACCACCCAGATTATGGATTAATCTAGCTGGGTCCAGCAAAGCGGCGTGTTCTCCACTTGAACAAAACATAAAAAAGATAATGTACCTTTGGCAATTAATTAGTCAAACCAGGTAATTAGTCCTACCGGAGAGGCACGGCATCCTTGGGTTGCTTCAACAATGGTGTTGTTTAGCACTCTCTCGACCCGGAACCCCCCCCCTTCTCCGGAAGGTTCGTAAGGTCTAATGCACCGTTAGAACGTCAACCGGTGCAGGGCCTTAACTGCTTGCATGAGTTATGTGTTATCTTCTCACTAAGCTCTCCGTACATGGTACGCAAGGACTGTTATCCCATTTCAAAAGTCAACAGTTCTAAAATCTAAGTCGCTGGTCATAACATTGTTTTGTCCCAGAGGCCACCCCCCTCCCCCCTACACGGCTCGTAGGGCCTAATATACGTTCCAAAAGTCAACTGTTTAACTGTCCAAATCGCATGTGTGTTAGCGTTATCTTACGCCAGACTCGACGTATCAGGGCATGGTAATGGATGCCAAACAAAAAAGTGTTGGGACAATGTCGACCTTTTAGTGTTGCTGTAATTATAATGTCGTTCAAACACTGGCTATATGATCACAGCCTGGTGGGGGGGGGGGGGGTAAAGATAACACATTTCTGCCCCTTCCCCCCATCTCTTCCTCACTCTCCCTCCCTCCCTCCTTTCTTCTCTCTCTCCCCCCCTCTCTCCTCGTATCGCATAATCTTATCTCGACTCCATTGAAGCTAAGTTACTGGGGAGATTGATTGTTAATTAACTGCTATAATATTTACACATCCCCTCCTCCCCCTCCAACTCCCTAAGCCCAAAGCAGCATAGGAGAAGATAAATTTTCGTGCTGGGACAAAAGGTCTCCTTGGACGTAATCAGCTGAAATCTTTCCCCTCCAGGTTCCTTCTCTCTCTCCTCCGCTACATCTCTCCCGTGTGTGGACACAACACCCAGACAACTTGTAAGCAAACGAGTTTTCTTAACACTGCGGAACACGCCCCAGCGGCCCGAACGAGTTGTTTTGTGTATGGGGTTTGAAGGACAGAGGGCTAGAGGAAAAAAGGAGGAGGGGCGAGGTGAGGAGAAAGGGTAGGGGGAAGAGGAAGGGGAAAGAGGGGAGGGGGTGTTTGATAACGAGAGGTTAGCGAGAGAAACGAGGGGTTAGGACGAATGGTCGCGTTCGCTGTCTTGTTAATGTCTTGGTTAGTGACACTTTGCTCCTTTAATTTGCACCACGGTGTTAACCTGATGATCACAGTGCGTCCAGCCGGGGTAGTCTGTCTGTGTCTGGTGACTGTGACGTGCACGCGTCTAATTGTGCTTGCGGGGCTTGAGCTTTGGCTCTCTGGTCCCGCCTCTGGACTGTCAACCAACTGGGGAGAACAGTCTAACCCTCACGATTGCTGCAGTTTCTCACCTCTTAACACGCGGGGAAACTCCAGTTTCCGGTCCGTACTCACGATGCGACAAGTGTCCAAATTTAAGAGGAAATTTTCCCTAACCAGACAGCCGGTCCTTTCAACCAATATGTCGCATGTTGAACGTTATGGCCCCCAACGTACAAAGTACTGTGAGAGGCATAGCGGTTTTCGCTAATATCCATGTTTTTTTCCGGTAGGTTAGGTGGGTGGGTTGGGTTCGTACGTTTCTGGTTAGGTCAGCTTTTTGTGTTTTGCACGTTGTGACAACTCCACCTAACCCACCGAGGCCACTGGTTGTTAGTGGAAGGAAGCATCAGAATTACAGTGCTTCTTTCGATGTGGTCGATAGCGTCAAAATCCTAGAGCATTGTGAGGGAAGGTTTGTATACAGTCGCATGTTTCACACCCCCAAACCCTCATCCCAACGACGCGTGTGTGTGTAATTTCCATTTCACTCACACACAGACACAGCAAGTCCTGATACGCAGGTATACGCATTTACTAAACAGCGTTTCTTGCTCTTCCCTCGCGCGCGTCTAACCCACTCACCGCCCCCCGTCTACGCCGACTGTCTAGTCTGGGAGGCTGTAAATGTTCTCTGTTCTTAGCGGGAGACGCTCCTATATACACAGTCCCGTATGGCGGCCTCGTAGCCCAGTGCTGAGGCCAGTGTCAACACCCATGTGGCCGCCGTGTTCCTTGCCTTACGGCTGGCAGCGGCTGCTTAACGTGTCCAGTCCTTATGTAATGATCACCGCGACGCCTGTGTAGTATTTGCTCACGATGCCTTCCTCACTATTGTATTGAAACGTCTCTATTATTATTATTAATATGGTTATTATTATTACTAGCTGGTGTTGGCAGCTGGTATTAGTTTACTAGTGTTGACAGCTGGTATTAACAGCTGACATTAATTTACTAGTGTTGAAAGCTGGTATTAACAGGCTGGTGTTGACAGCTGATATTATTTACCAGTGTTGACAGTTGGTATTGTTTAACAGTGTTGACAGTTGGTATTGTTGACAGTTCGTATTATTGACCAGTGTTGACAGTTGGTATTATTGACCAGTGTTGACAGCTGGTATTAATATACAGCGCTGACAGCTGGTATATACTGGCTGACATTGACAGTTGATAATAAAATATAAGAAAGACAACGACAATTATGCACTGTACACAATATACGTAAATAACTCCAGGCTGTGAGTTGTTCCTCACTTTAGCTTACTTTCCTTGTCTCTGCCTCCATCGACCTGACTCTGTCAGAAGCACCCACTGTGGGGCCCCGACTCACTGACAGGTCAGACCTGATTCATTACTTGGGCCAGACTACGTCTAACTACGTCTACGTCTGAAAAAAGGCAAATCATGACCATTTGTTGCCGTACTGGGTCTAACTCAGTGTCAAAATCACATCACAACTGCCACAATTCCAGTGTCAGACCAGCTCTGAGCCAGTGCCAGAAGGGTGTGGGCTGAAACTCTCTGACGGTGCCATTGTTCCCACCAAAATTAGAGGCATTCAGAGATAGCGGCGTTGTGAATGGTAGAGAGACGCCTGGCCGAGTGGCGGTCCAATGTCTCCTACAATTGAACTCAAACGGTCGCATTGAGTGGCATTTTTCCTCGATTTACCTCTCATTCTTGCCACGACAAAGACAGTCAATGGAGGAGATGGAAAGCTCTCGCCCTACAATGGATCCCCACTTTGTCCTTTCTTGGAGTCCTGACACGTTGTCTGAAGGCTCGGTTCTTCCCTCTTTTCACGTTGCAAGTAGTGGGAGCACACAGTTCGAAGATGTTCGAATTCGAATACACGCGTTTGAAGATAGCTTTGAGACAGGATCAAAGTGTGACAAATGGGTGTTCCAAAAAAGCTCATGACGCGAGTTCAAAGCTTCCGATTGCAGATGATAGAGGTACAGAGAGCACGAACAACAGATACCATTGATGAGAAGGACACCCGAGCGTAAATAATGTCTCGAATTACTCTTAGAGCCTTGAACCTGAATGCCCAAGGTAAAGCTGGTCACTGGAGTGCAAAAGCAGATCGAAGTGCAAGTAATGGGGACGTAATGATGTCCTGAATTCTGTTAGAAGACTGGATTCCTCTCCTGGTGTGGTTATAGGATGACAACCATATTGATGATCACAGAAGCTTGTAAGTGGGATCCAAGAACATACGATGGTGCATCAATGGCGCGTCGAACAAATGCTAGAAGATTCAATTCTTTTTCCTCTTCCCTTTATTCCGCTTCTGTGCTCTTTAGGGGACAATAGTCGATCGACGCCTTCAAGAGCAGTGTGGAGACAACAACGAGATCAGGGAGAGAGAAGGAGAGGGAGAGGCAAAGGGAGATAAAGAGGTAAAGTGAGAGAGATAGAGAGAGAGAGTATTAAGCAGGTCGAGGTGACATACAGTAACGAGGAAAACTAACACAGTAAAAGAGGAATGATAAATGAAGCAATTAATAAATTTCTCCAGCCACGGGTGGTGAACTTGTCTTGTTCGTCTGTCAACATCTATTTCCAGCGACTTCGGAAAGCAAAATAATAATAAATTAATAGCACTCTCAGTTCCTGTTTATTTAAGAAAGGACGAGGACACCGTGTTCTGCCGTGGAAGACCTCGTTCTCCTGCCGTGACAGGCCTCGTTGTCCTGCCGTGATAGGCCTCGTTGTCTGCCGTGACAGGTCTTGGTGGCCTCCGGCCCTCCAAGCGTTTGAGACACCATGTTGTCTGTTGTGGTCAGAAGAGCCTGTTCTTGCAAGACTAGTTTCTTGTTAACTAATCGTCACATCTACGGACCACGTGTGAGAGGTGTGGTGCACCTGCCTGCAGCCTTCGTGAGAGAAAGTCAGACAGTTGTGCAAGAAAGCCAGACAATTATAAGAGAAAATGAGACAGTTGTTGGAGAACATGAGACAGCTGTTGGAGAACGCGAGATAGTTGTTGGAGAAAGTTAGGCAGTTATGGGAGCAAGTGAGACGGTTATTGGAATAAGTGAGACAATTACAGGTGAAAGTTTTGACTAATTACAAAGTGTTCCCAAAGGTCGTCCCATAGATTTGTTCAGATGCCTGACTGCCAATTGATTAATTAGACTTGGTTTCACTGCTCCGCTGCTGGATTTATATAAGTCCAATAGAGTGTCCAGCCACTTGGGCTGGACGGTAGAACGACGGTCTCGCTTCATGCAAGTCGGCGTTCAATCCCCCGACCGTCCAAGTGGTTGGGCACCATCCCCCCCCCCACCTTTCTCATCCCAAATCCATATCCTGATTCCTCCCATATGCTGTATAGTCATAATGGCTTGGCGTTTTCTCCCCTTCCCTTCCAACCAGAGTGCATTGGAAGGCACTGGAAGGCCACTTCCTTCTAGAGTGCGCTGGAAGCAAGGCACTCAAGGCATTGGAACACACTTCATGCTCCGAGGCGACTAGATAGCTTGGGTTAGGGTGAAGTTAATGTCGACCAGGCTCCTGTAACCTAACGCTGCTTACCGTGCGGTGATTCCGTGGCTTAGCGTCCCCGCGGCCCGGTCCTCGACCAGGCCTCCTTGTTTACGCTGCTTGTAATAAAAAATTAATACTAATGTTTTCCACTCAGCTTCGTTATCTGGTAGTTTTTAGTTGTCTGGTAGTGTTTCGTTGCCTGGTAGTGTTTCGTTATCTGGTAGTGTTTCGTTGTCAGGTCCTGTACATTGTCAGGTCCTGTACCGCTCTCTGTATTTCCGACTTGTTTTTGTATTTCTTTACTGTTAAGAAAACGCCAAAATATTAAATCATAATACCGTACATGGTCAAGAGGTAAACAACGTTTGCATCTGGAAAATATATAATTCTTTGAAAGTGCAGAACAATAGATTCATCTGATGAATTCTTTCCCTTTATGCGTTACGATGAAGTCATATCACAACGCATCAAAGGGCAACGCATCACAACACGTCAAAGCTCCCATTCGAAGGTATCAAATTGATAAAGATCGCTTCAGTGATCGTATAAGAGGAGTGTGGAAAAAGGATTTAGCGTTATCAATTGCAAAAGTGGATCTATATCTATACATTTCCAATAAGGTGAGTTTCGTCAAAAGCATCGAGTTCAATATACTCTGTCGTCAAAATTCCTCGAATCTGATCTCGCGTTCTGACCATTACTGAGAACTGTAATTCAATAACACCGAGGGAGCGTCATGTCAGTAAGTTTGTAATGCTTCTTTAATATTGTCACTGGAAACTCACGAACGCTCTTGATCTGTAGCGCATTGGGAAGTTCACGAACGCAATGAATCTGTAACGTCTCTGGAAACTCGGGTTTCCAGCGGATCTGCAGCGTTTTTGGAAGCTCAGATTCCAACGGATCTGCAGCGTTTCTGGAAGCTCAGATTCCAACGGATCTGCAGCGTTTCTGAACGCTCAGGATCCCAACGGATCTGCAGCGTTTCTGGAAGCTCAGGATCACAACGGATCTGAAGCGTTTCTGGAAGCCCAGGATCCCAACGGATCTGCAGTGTTTCTGGACGCTCAGGATCCCAACGGATCTGCAGCGTTTCTGGAAGCTCAGGATCACAACGGATCTGCAGCGTTTCTGGAAGCTCAAGATCACAACGGATCTGCAGCGTTTCTGGAAGCTCAAGATCACAACGGATCTGCAGCGTTTCTGGAAGCTCAGGATCCCAACGGATCTGCAGCGTTTCTGGAAGCTCAGGATCACAACGGATCTGCAGCATCTATGTTTTTCTTTGGGGGAATTTAATTGGCATAGTTCTCTTGTATACGTTGTTACACGGGAGTCATTTTTTGTATTTGTCATGAGTAGGAGCTCGAAGTTACGGCAGTTTGAGTCCTTCGTGTCAGACTGTGTCAAAGGCTTTTTCTACGTCTTCAGTGACGAGTATTTCTTGTTCTTGGTGATGATGAATGTAATTAGTCATGATGCTGAAAAACTAAAAGAGGACTGCATGCTACAGGAGACCGACGCGAGCCTCTGTTCTTGGAGGATTGACGTTTTAAATACAGAAGAGTTCAGGGCTCAGTGGTAGAAATTTCAAAATGCTAATCTTCTTGAAGGGAAGTATTAATGAGTTGCTGTATTAATTTTGTATTAAATGCATTATTTGTATTTAAACTTTAATTTACTGGACTGAAATAATTAATATTTCCAGTGTCTCCAGATGCATATTTTATTTCTGTTAAATATATAATTTGAATTTAATGTAAGGACCGGATACCATGGACCGCGTGGTCATGGCCTTACCATGACCTAACCACAACCAATCCGCCTTACCACGACCTGTCCTCAGGCTAGGCTCGTTTACGTGGCCGCCGACCCCAAAGAAGCGTTCATCAATGTTGAGTTTGTCATCAGTAAGTAGATGAAGCATTTATAGAGGGACATTTCGAGCACCGGACGTGAACGAAACACTGTTCGAGAAAAGTTGGAATGTCATAAGTTGTGAGTGGTGTGTATGAGTCCAAACTGCAAGCTCACACTGGGACTCACATGCTCAACTTCTTAGCTGTCACGATAACAGACTGAATACGTAGTCCTGTTGACCGGGGGATCGATTCCCGGGGGTACGATTTCTTGTCAGAAATACAAGGGATATGTGGGCGACGAGTGTCCCAAATCACGCACACTTGAGTGAGTGTTGCTGAGTGTTCTGTTGAAGTCATTTTGGTTCGTATAGTGTGTGTGTGTGTGTGTGTGTGTGTGTGTGTGTGTGTGTGTGTGTGTGTGTGTGTGTGTGTGTGTGTGTGTGTGTGTGTGTGTGTGTGCGTGTGTAAGCCCCTAGTTGTACTCACCTATTTGTGTTTGCGGGGTTTGAGCTCTGGCCCTTTGGTCCCACCTCTCAATTGTCAGTCAACTGATGTACAGATTCCTGAGCCTACTGGGCTCTATCATATCTACATTTGAAACTGTGTATGGAGTCAGCCTCCACCACATCACTTCCTAATGCATTCCACCTGTTAACTACTCTGACACTGAAAAAGTTATTTCTAACGTCCCTGTGACTCATTTAGGTACTAAGTTTCCAACTGTGTCCCTAGTGTGCGTGCCCCTTGTGTTAAATAAACTGTTTTATCTATCCTGCCAATTCCTCTGAGAATCTTGTATGTGGTGATCATGTTTCCCCCCTAACTCCTCTGTCTTCCAGCGACATGAGGTTTAATTCCTGAAGTCTCTGCGCGCGTGTGTGCCAGCCGACCTCGTGAAAGCTTTAACACACAGCTCCTGGGTCATCCTATTCCCTACTTGATTATTAGCAGTAAATAATGAGATTATTCGTAACAGATACATACATAGTTAGCTCATGAAATAAATGAGTTTCAAGGGACAGGCTTCAGAAAAGCTGATGTAGATAAACAGCTTCTAGCTTCCAGTTTCATTAGTAATATCAGCCAAATTCCAAACAAATCCTACACGTTGTTTAAAGAGAGAGAGAGATGAGAGAGAGAGAGAGAGATGAATGGTTGCAGAGAGAAGAGGTGTACGCATTAACAAAGCGTAGTGGATATTGGTGACAAGGAATAACAGAGTGAGAGTGAGTGTGCGACATGAGCAACAGTTCGAGTCACCGAGCGAGCAAGTGTCTTCGTAAGCGAGGACATTGTTAGAAATACAAGGGACTATACTGGCCAAAGGGGTAACCTACCCCCCTCCCTTTGTAGTAACCCACACTAGTGGTGATGAGCTCCGAGCATCGTCGATGGGGAGGCAGCGGTGGCCGCCTGCGGGAAGTATTTACGGAGGAAAAGTATTCGAACAGTGAAGATTTATTTCATAAATTCACCGACAGAAGTGCGGTCAAGTCACACAGGAAACTCTAGTCGCCAGTCAGTTCGTCTCTTACAATAAAAAAGTCACATCATAGAATGTTTAATGTTCACATGTTGGTCCAGAGGTCAGGTCGTGTAAGTCATCTTGCAAGGCACAGAACCTGTGCTAGGTCAGAGGTCAGGTCGTGTAGGTCATCTTGCAAGGCACAGAACCTGTGCTAAGTCAGAGGTCAGGTCGTGTAGGTCATCTTGCAAGGCACAGAACCTGTGCTAGGTCAGAGGTCAGGCCATGTAGGTCATCTTGCAAGACACAGAACCTGTGCTAGGTCAGAGGTCAGGTCATGTAGGTCATCTTGCAAGGCATGGAACCTGTGCTAGGTCAGAGGTCAGGTCGTGTAGGTCATCTTGCAAGGCACAGAACCTGTGCTAAGTTGATAATACAAACGGTTGCTTGTGTTCTTGCCATCAACCGAGCCACCGTTCTTGGGGTGATAGCGATATAGTCTAAGGCTATCTCTGGCAGGCGGAGCCTAGCTCTTGGCCTCCCCCCCAAAATAGGAGAGAAGTTTCACATTCGAGATAAGATAGAGGATCCTCACTCTCCATTATGGGTTAAAAATTGGAAGCTAGATACTGTGATAGGCCTCTCCAGACCGGCAGGGAAGAGGGTGGGGGTCCTGAATGACAACCACACCCTCGCCCCCCCCCCTTACAATCATCTTACAATCAGACTTCTCGTAAGTGATGTTTGTTAGACGAGGAGTTAGTTTTCTAACTAATATTATTATTCTAACTAATAATATTAGTTAGTGTTCTATTAATATTAGTGTTCTAACTTAATATTCAGTGTTCTGGTAAATGTCAAGGGCAGTCAGTCGTACAACTTCTCAATTTCCCGGGTCAGTGCCTCTGATTCTTAATTAGCGTTGATACTGCGAAGTAAAGGGGGAAATAAATGTCAGTTTATATTGTTGAATCATCACCAAGCTATGTAGAAATAAATGTGAGAATCTCATTTGTGAATGATTGAATTGTGATATCCTACGATCTTGGATGTATTCTGGGCATGTTGTGTAACGCTGAGTGAAGGGCACTCTCAGAATATCACTTGCTAGAGTGATATTCATAAGGTGACATCACTGAAGATTAAGGCCTGGAAGATAACATTTCTGATTTTAATGTTTGTCTTTATTACGTGTTATCATTCACTTGTAGATAACAACAGGTTGAGCGGGGGACAAGTTCTTTTTTGTTTGTAATAACTAAGTGGATGATGGCCGCTCTACACCCCCCCCCTTCTTTCTCTCCTACTAATTCTACTTTTCATTCCGAGTTCTATCTTCTAACCCTTTCATTCTTCCCTTCCTCCATTTCATTTCTCACTCTTCTCTTATTAATGTCTTCTCTTCCCATTTTTCTTTCATCTCGCTTCTTACTTTTCATCGTCCCCTCTCTTTTTCCTTTTTTTTTCTACCTTTCTCTTCCTCCTTCATTCCTCTCTCACCCTACCGCCCTCCCTCTCTTTCCTCTCTAGTTCTTTCTTCTAAGATGTTTACTCATTCACTCCTTCTTCCTCATCTATTCATATATTCTTTCGCCTTCTCCACCGTTATTAACGAGAACTTGGCTAATATTTACGTGGGTGGGATGCACACACACACACACACACACACACACACACACACACACACACACACACACACACACACACACACACACACACACACACACACACACACACACATAGACATTAGAAAGAACTTTTTCAGTGTCAGAGTAGTTAGTAAATGGAATGCACTAGGCAGTGATGTGGTGGAGGCTGACTCCATACACAGTTTCAAATGTAGATATGATAGAGCCCAATAGGCTCAGGAAACTGTACACCAGTTGATTGACAGTTGAGAGGCGGGGCCAAAGAGCCAAAGCTCAACCCCCGCAAGCACAATTAGGTGAGTACAATTAGGTGAGTACACACACACACACACACACACACACACACACACACACACCACACATACACACAGGGGGGGGCCTGATAGCTGAGTGGACAGCGCTCTGGACTTGTAATGCTAGGGTCCGGGTTCGATCCCCTTTGATGGCAGAAACAAATTGGGCAGATTTTCTTTCACCCTGATGCTACTGTTCACCTAGCAATAAATAGGTACCTGGTAGTTAGATAGCTGTTACGAGCTGCTTCCTGTGTGTGTGTGTGTGTGTGTGTGTGTGTGTGTGTGTGTGTGTGTGTGTGTTGTGTGTGTGTGTGTGTGGGAAAAAAAATAGTTAGTAGTTAGTAACAACTGATTGATTGATAGTTGAGAGGCGGGCCCAAGGAGCCAGAGCTCAACCTCCACAAGCACAACTAGGTGAATACTACTAGGTGAATACACAGAATAAAAATCCGTTGATTGATTGACAGTTGAGAGGCGGGCCCAAAGAGCCAGAACTCAACGTCCGCAAGCACAACTAGGTGAATACTACTAGGTGAATACACACACACTGCCTTGTCTGTTGCAAGAGACATCAACGTGGCAATGGTGAGTTCAGCCATTTGTTTTCATTGCAGAGTTGCAACATTACACCTCTGGTGAGTCAATCAAGTTCACATTTCACCGGCGATCGTATTCGAGAAAACTAATATCAAACTCAATATATACCACACATGCCTTTGCCAAATCAGCAAATACATATTCTTGATGATTTTTTTCTTCTATTATTCGGTATTTTTTTTTTACCAATATAAGAAATTGTGCAATAGATTTGGCTTTCGCAACCTACAAACATTATTAACTGTGACCATAACAGTGTAATAATAACAGTTAAGATATGGACTCTGAAGCCAAATGCTTCAACTTTCCTAATTAATATTTCATGTGGAGTACAGAGCGGGAATCATAGAGGCGTTGAGAGTCACGCTGAGTTGATGAGAGTGACGCTGAGAGTGACGCTGAGTCAATGTGAGTGACGCTGAGTCAATGTGAGTGACGCTGAGTCGATGAGAGTCACGCTGAGTTGATGAGAGTGACGCTGAGAGTGACGCTGAGTCAATGTGAGTGACGCTGAGTTGATGAGAGTGACGCTGAGTCAAATGTGAGTGACGCTGAGTTGATGAGAGTGACGCTGAGACGATAAGAGTGACGCCGAGACAATGGGAGTGAAAGGAATCGCTATGAAGAGCTTGAGATTATGGGGTGATAACAGCCAATTGTCCTAAATTACCTCTTGGCAGCGCAGCGTTTAATCGACCAATCTCTCACAGGCGGATGATAGAAGCTTCGTAGCAGTGATTGACAGCTACTAAATGACCCGAGAATGATCTGGCGTGAATGCAAAAATTGTCAGTAAACGGGTTCAATGAACCGTGTCCCAAAAGTCATGGGAATTAGAACATCAAATAGACAAACACGTCGTGTGTCTTCCAGCTTAAGGAATGATCAAGAAATAAGTTCTTGTTAGTCAAAGGTATGAGTGTTGCAAAAAAAATTGGATTGGTGCAGCAATAAAAGTGTACGTTAAGAAATAGGCAACAATTAACATATTGGATAGTTTTGTTTTTCAAGTCCCTCCTGTCCCTTCTACCCCTCCTGTCCCTCCTATCCCTTCTATCCCTCCTATCCCAGGATATGTGCCTCCTGTGGTGTGCCTGGCGGGTCCATGGCTAAGTGCACAAAGTTGTGCCTTCAGAATCTGACGGCCGGTGCTCTGAGAGCTGACGTTATACTGAGCTTTTGTTCATGATTAAAGCAGAGGTGTCGGCGGGATAGTAGTCCTCAGAAAGCGGCTTAAATAACTCGTAAGGTTACTAAATGGCTCGGTGGTGGTGGGCTTAAGGCCAATCAACCGTAGGAAGGTTGTTAAGACCATCACAATAACTGACTGACCTGCCAGCATGTACAATATTGTCCTGAACGTAACTCAGGACCAGTAAGCAGCTAGGGAACACATCCAAGGGGACCCTCTTGTATAAGGAGTGACAACGCTTGCCAGTATACCTGACGGGAGACATCTCCCGTCACGTAGGGTGCAGTCGCACCTCCACAGATCTCCAGTATCAGCTCTCGATACTGGTAATGGGCCAAAACGGCCACCACTTACGGGCTATTCATGCCCGTGCCACCTTTCGGGTGGCTGAATCTTCATCAATCATCAATCAATCGCCAGTATACCGCACTATTGTATAGCAAGTTTGGCTACCGAGACTCGCAGTATGTTCTCAGGTCCCTGGATTCCGGACTCCCGTGATATCGTGTGACCGGAGAGAGCGTTTGCTAAGTGTCACTCCCAGCAGTGTCGAGTGGTGGATACTGTGTGTGAGTATATACACGTAGAGTTCTTTGTCAACTAAATGCTTATTTCACATTTGTGTCCTCTGAGATGTTTTATTGATAAATTAACATAGGGGCTATTCATGTCCGAGCCACCTGTTGGGTGGCTTAATCCTCATCAGTCAAGCCAATCGACAATTAACGTAACGCGATTTCGCTTTATGTGTTTATTAGCGTAAGTGAACTTAAAGTTTACTGCTACCTCTGGACTTCACGTAGTGGACTTCCTTCAGTACACCTACTTCAGTAGAACTTCGGTTTCAACCCTTTTACCCTGTCGTAGCTCAGTCGATTAAGGCAGTGTCTGGGATGCTCCCGGACGCAGGTTCGAATCCTCGTCACGGCCCATGTGGATTTGTTCCTCGAGGCTTACATCATACGGGACCCCTTGTTGATGATCTTCCTCAAGATTGATTTCGGATGGAAAAGATTCACCCATATTCGAGTAGTATTGATCACTGTGCAAGTGCAAGATGCTCCAAGGGTTGAATATAAGCCTAATTTGGGATGTATTCTTCTCGACATAAGCCTAACGTATATAAATACACCCTGGCTTGCTGACCCCCGACACAATGAATAATTATGATTATTATTATTATATATTATTATTTACGGGAGGGATGCCATTTGTTAATGCATTAAATAATTTTAAATTTACAGGATAAGTAGACTTGCTGCTTATTGTGTACCCAACACAGTACACAGCTGGCAAACACGTGGTCAGTATCCGGAACTAAGAAGACAGGAGTCGGGATATTTCTCTTCTCTGCAGTCGAATAAAAAGCCTTCTTGAAGCTGAGGTTCCTCCTACTACATGCCTACGTTTAGAATGACATGTATTTTGTATAAAAAGATCAACCCCTTCAGAAGTTTGTTTACCTAACTAAACATCTTATATATATATAATTATCATCTGGACAACCTACCCGAAAGGTGTTATATCCACTTAGCGCACTATAACTTGAAAGTTATTAAGCCATCCTTAACTGCCTCTTAAAAGCCAATATGTTGTTTAAATGATAAGACAAATAGCAATGTACCATTGAACAAGATATCTGTTTGCTGCCGTGTTATCAGTAACGAGACGAGACATTGGCAGCGAGGCAATATTTACCTGTACACCTGGAGTCATATAAGGCTCTCAGTGGTACGGTGCTGTCACCTTCCTGCAAATGTCTTGCACATATACATCAAATATATATATATATATATATATATATATATATTATATATATATATAATATATATATATATATATATTATATATATATATATATATTGATATCTGTGTGTGTGTGAAGGGCTCTTAATGTTCCGTCGAGTCTTAGACACATGATAGAAAACGTGTTTCAGGTTTGATGGATGGCCATGTGTGTGTACTCCCTTATTTGTGACTGCAGGATGGAGCTCTAGCTCTTGGACCCCGCTTTTCTAGCTGTTGATTGTCTAATGCAATGACTCCTGGCCTATGCCCCTATTATACCTGCTTTAAGTTTTATGAATAGAGTTAGCCTCTACAACCTGCTCTTTAGGGCATTCTATTTACTCACTTCCCTCACGCTAAAGGAAAAATTTATATAATCTTTATGACACATCTAAGTCTCAAGCTTCCATCCGTCCCCCCTTTGTTCTGTTGAAATTTATTGTAAACAATTCTTCTGTTTGCCCCGTGTCGATCCCTCTAAGTATTTTATACATCTGTATCATGTCCCCCTTCTCTCTCCTCCTTTCTAACGTCGTCAGGTTTAGTTTTTTCAGTCTCTCTCGTACCTCGTCCCTCGCAGCTCTGGGACAAGTCTCGTTGCTAACTTCTGCAATTTTTCGAGCTTCCTTATGATTTTTTTTTTTAGAGGTGGGGTCCAAGATGCAGCGGCATACTCTAAGACTGGCCTCACATAGGCAGTATACAGTGATCTAAAAAGCCTCCTTATTTAGGTTTCTGAAGGATGTTCGACGTTTACCAGAGTATGCGGCTGACGATATTCTATTTATATGAGAGAGAAGAGGAAAGAGAGAGAGAGGAGAGAGTTTTTTAATGAGAGAGAGAGAGAGGGACGAGCAGAGTGTTTGAGGGAGAGAGAGAGGAGAGCTGATAGAGGAGGATTTGTTGTTGTGTGTGTGTGTGTGTGTGTGTGTGTGTTGTGTGTGTGTGTGTGTGTGTGTGTGTGTGTGTGTGTGTGTTGTGTGTGTGTGTGTGTGTGTGTGTGTGTGTGTGTATTCCCTATTGTTCTTTGCGGGGTGAGCTCTGCTCTTTCGACCCGCCCTCAACTGTCAATCAATCACTGTAACTACTACTGTTCCCCTCCCTCCACACACACCGGAAGCAGCTCCGTAACAGCTGTCTACTCCCAAGAACCTATTTACTGCTAGGTAACAGGGACATCAGGGTGATAGAAACTTTGCCCATTTGTTTCTGCCTGGTTCGGGAATCGACCCGGGCCACAGAATTACGAGTCCTGCTGTGTGTGTGTGTGTGTGTGTGTGAATATTATTGAACCTAAGGCTCGAGGTCTTAGCTCTTGGACCCCGCTTGCTTGTGTGAGCATATACCTGCCTGCCATCCGGCTCGGCTTGCCTACGTGCCAGCCAGCTGGCTTGGCAGCCCCCCGCTGCCGGGTGTACTGAGAGCGTCGCCATGTAATCCATTTCACACACCAACACGCCAAGAATAGAATTTAATATCCGTACTGTTGCCATCAGTGGAGTCTTCAGTTTTGCTTCTGGAATACGTCGCTACTTGCCTGGACTCTCTCTCTCTCTCTCTCTCTCTCTCTCTCTCTTCTCTCTCTCTCTTCTCTCT
>WNGS01004374.1:14346220-14366220 GCA_020271785.1 Procambarus virginalis
ATGTTGTGTAGAGAATGCAATGTTACATGGTGCTTGGTATATTGGTTATGTACACTCACTTGCTGTTCTTAGCTCAGCTTCATGGCAGCTTGGAATTCTTGCTTCTATCTCTAATGTGGCTGCCTTGCTATCTGCATCTCCAGCTTCAGTGGTGCTGCCCAAGTTACTTGCTCTCCCCCTTCTTCTTTTAGGCAAAACACGCTTTTTACTTACTCTCTTCTGTGTGTATCCAGACTGTGCTAGCTTAGTCTTTAGATTTGGCCTAGTCCTTAACATTTTGTCTGCTTCTCCTCTCCCGAGGAAGCTATTATACTGTTATTTCAGCTGTGCTTTCTGCTGTTTTGTCCCCTCAGTCAGGCTCTTTTGCAGAGTTCTGGCTTCTATGTTCAAAGGCAATCTGTGGGGGTTGGGCCTCACTTGCTGTTGGTCAAGGTAGCCCTCTTGGCGTTGAATGCCTGTGCTCTTGCACATGCTTTGGCCGATTCATACTCTGCTCAATACCACAATTACATGTTGTGGAAGGGTAGTTCTACTCAGTGTCCTCCCCACAGCGTTGTGTGGTCATGACGATGTGGTTGGACTTTGGCATGGTCAATGTTCCTGGTCCCATTTGGGCTTATGTTTCTCTGGGTCAGGTTTCCTGGCTGTTATCTCTTCTCTGATATTAGTTTGATGGGAGATGTTGGCTTCAGGGAGTCTCTAAGGGACTGCCCCAAATCAAACATTGAATGTAATCTAATGCCCCTTTCTGGATGAGCGCTGGTGGCTTCCTGACTCCCTCCTAGTTCATTGCTCATTAGCAATGGAGTGAATGCTTGTTTTTTTGTAATAGTCTTACTAATATGTGGTAATAGCATTAATATAATATCTAAAATTCCTACAGAAAAAATTTGAGGGCACTCGAGTGACAGTGGAAACATTTTTAGTTTGGAAAGCAAAGTTTGATGCTGAAATGGCTGCACTACGGTCAGAGAGAGAAAGGGAAGAAGAGAAGAACAGAAATTTACTGGGCGTGAATTGTTCCAAACAGACCAGACCCTTAATGAGTCTGACCTGAGCTTCTTGGGTGATGGTAAATATTTCTTGATATTTATTGTGCACTGAATCACATTCACGATCCAAAATAATTGTACTATATTGTAATGTACAGTAATTAGGTTATTTATAATTGAGTTATATGCTCATTGGAGTACTGTTTTGTGACTTTTTTTGATAATCTTTTATTTTTTCATAGGAGAGGGAGAAGTTACTGTAGATGAAAGCTTATTCCAAGACCTAGAAGACCTTGATCTTGATGATGAGGATGACGAAGACTATGTGCCTGGTGCAGACGAAGGGCTATCTGATTAAGAGTTTCTATTAAACACCGGAACAGAAGATGTTCATCATTATTTGTAAATCCATCTCATCATTTCTTTGTCACTCATTTCATTCTTAGAAAACAAATTACAAGAAAGGCTTTGGCAATAACACTTGCAATTTGTTACAGATGTGCAAAATATGCTTACAGCAAACTATAAATGTTTGAAAATAATTTGTGTACAGGAGTAGCATTTGACAAATGAGTGTTTAAATTGCTAATTTGCTAAAATGAGGATCACTCATTAGATTAATGTTAAGTTCGAAAATTAACATTTGTTTATATACACATACAGTACCTACAACTACAGTATTGTCAAGAGCTAAAATTTAAGAAAAACAAATTGAAGTTCTAAAAGCATTTGTCAGACTGCATCAAGCAGCATGTATACATGGTTGAATATGTAACTTGTTTCATCTTTCAGTAATTGACAATAACCTGTAATTATCGAAGGATAAGGGCTATTTATTCAGACATATTTTAAAATTTGTATTGGTTGCTGTCCAGTAATACCACTAAGTTTTTATTAGAATAAAATTATATTGATATAAGATACCTTATATTTATCTATATTCTTTGATGTCTTGTTCCCATTGGGAACTCTCCTTCCTTTGAGGAAGTGGCCTTATGTAGAATACAGTATACCTAGACACTTCACCCTCCTTCAAGTGTTAGACTTTATACATTTGTTGATAAATAACACATGCTGGATTGACAGCCATATAAGAAAACCAATTGCTATGTGTTTACAGCTGTACAATAATGTGTACAATTTAAGTATCACCTCTGTAAGTGCAGACAGTTGAGAATGAAAAGCAAGAACAGAAATGTCTATGGAAAAATAATCTTACTAGAAATAGGAAGTCAGTGCTCATTGCAAGGGTGGTGTGTGGAGGATTGGAAAAATGTCTTTTTGTGTACAGTATAATTCAATACATGAATTATTGATTAACAATTTATACTCATTCATTCCTTTAACCTTTCGGACACAAGTCATAACCCACCAGACAAAAAATAAGTAGAGCTATTACACGTACTGTATACAGAGATGTCCATTCGTTGTTATACATGTGTATATAATCAGCATCATCAGCTGTTAGGTGAACATTTTTTCCCAAATGCTTTCAAAATTTTTAACATGAGACTTCTCTTGTGTGCTTAAATACAGAACTCTTGATTTCTTGTATCTCTCTCTGATACTTAGTCTTGTTAATATTATTTTACCTATTCAGTTTTTTCTTTCCACTAGAGAGTACTCGAGCAGACAACATCCGACTTATTTGCAGGCTAAGAGTGCTCCTTTCTCATAACTGATCTTAAGCCTTATCCACCTAGCATTTTGTCTGGATTACTGTCCATTAATCTCTTTAAAACCAGGTCTGAATTGTTGGTGGGGTTAACAGGGGCAAACTTTTAGACCAGTGCCCAAACATCCCTCCATGTCCAGTCCTTAAATCTGGGCTATTTCCTCTTGCAAGGCAAGCCGGGTTATGTAATAGCCACGCTTCCATTTAATTTGTCTTAATCTAATATCTGAAGTTTAGACTAATCCATTCATTTTCCCCTCAAAATATTATGCCTAGCATACCTACTTCCATACTTCTTTGAGATGCATAATTTTTGTATATACAGTGGCTGGCATATTTTACATTTGTTAGCACTCTGCATTCATTTTCCAATAGCAAGTTACAGTGTGTGTATGTATATGTATATGTGTATGTATGTATGTATTTATGTAGTATGTATGGTATATATATATATATATAATATATATATATATATATATATATATATATATATATATATATATATATATATATATATATTATTTCCTGCATTCTCACAGGCCAGTTAAACTATATTGACTTTTGGTATTGCTCAATAGGTTTTTGTTAGCTAAAATAACCATTATACAGTACAAGAAGCTTTAGTTTAGTTAGTTAATTTTTAACCCTGTTCCACTGCTTATATTGATGGTGATATTCATCAGCAATGATAGAAAATTGTCAAAATTTGGTGTTTGATTACATAATCCATATATTTTTGTCAGTCTCCTAGTGAAGTGACTTGAAACTTTCAGCTGCTCTAAAAAAAAACTTTGGATAAATATTGTTGCTCTGTGTTTTTTTTTTTAAATTATAACTTTTCTGATGACTTTGAATATCCTACTTGGAGAGAAAGAAAAAAAGTCTTGCAAAGTGTTCCCGAGATAATAATGTCAGTTTTGGTTTCTTCAGTTTCTGGGTTACAGAAGATATTGATAATACTGTAACTACTGTTCTTATTCAAATCCTTTTTCTAAAATAAATAATTGCCCATGTATAGGAAATAATAATCTTTTGCATCTGGAATAATTCCTAAATTTTGTTTGATAATTTATGGCACTTCCCCTCTACCAAAATTTGTTGTGCAGTGATGAGGGAATTGTTTTAGTGCTGCTTTTATGGCTCCTGTTCTTTGTAACTCGTGACACTACACACCTCTTTACATATAATAATAATCACACTATAAGAGTGCTACACACTTACATTTTAGTTACTAAACATTTTGTGGAATGGACTATATATACTGTACATGTGTAATATACCTTATGCATTGGTGTAGTACTTTTGCCTGTACTGCTGTTTAGGACAAGAAGTCTGTTAGGCTCAAGAAGGCGCCACTCTGAAGGAGAAGCTGTTTTTGGAATTTACCTGGCCATTCCGAATGGCACTTTACCAAAGCTGGCCATACCCGATGGCACTTTACCTGCCTGACTTCTCTATCTACAGTGCCATATCATTTGATCTCTAGTAATTCAAAAACTATCTACCACTCTTAAACACGTATTTTATATGCACGTACCTCCTATATTCATTCTCCCAAAAATTATATAAATTTAGTGCATGTAAAATCTTAAAAAAAATACAAATGGATGTAACAGTCTCAAATAATCAATACATAATCCTTAAAGTATGGTTCTCATTAACTTGCTCTTCAAACTGTTATTTTATGGAAGTTCCCCATAGTCAACAATTGGCCTCAAGCAGAATGCAACCCCAATAGTCATCCAACTCCTGGATTACATATATTTTCCGCTAGGTGAACAGAGGCGTGAGATCATCTACATAGCACTGTCAGCCCATCCTCATGAACAACTTCCAAATGATCTTTAATCCAGCAGCAGCACTTGTGTTAATGAATGTAAAATGCTGTACATATGACTGACGGTATTCAAACGTTTCTCAAATAGTGCATAACAAACTGCGTACTCTTTAATAAAGAGTTGTGTGTCCCCGTGACCTTCCTCCTGCCACCGTAACCGGCGGTGAGAAACGGCTCTAGCAAGGTTGCGTCTTGGACATTACTCACTCAATGAAGCACCGCCCAGCTCCTTATTGTCCAAATTGCATTGTCCATCTTACAGTCGTGCATATCCTTGTTGAATGTCCTGACTTTCAGGACGAGCATGTGTCTTGCTTTCCGACCGTCCCTCGATAGACTTCTTGGAGAATCGGATACTTTTGATATCGTTCGCCTTATGCGTTTCTGTTCTCGTATTGGCATCCTTGGTGATATTTAGCGCCCTCTGATTAATCCACACAGTTGATGGTGTTACATAGTCGTCCCGGTTCGATGCCTTCTTTTGATAATTACTTGCTTCTCTAACAGTGCTTCACCCATGTCCTCTGTTTGAATAGCACCTTCATAAACCTTCACCTACATACAGTACTACAAATACAAATAATTGCCAGCAATCTAAATGTCTAACCTAACCTAAGGCTAGCTATACACCAAATTCTAATATGTAATAATATTAATTTAAATTTGAGAAAATATAAATTGTATAAAATTACCGTTGTTTTGGACAGGAAGCTTGTACTTTGGCTCTTTGCTCATGAAAACAAAAGTTAAAAAAAAAAAACTGCCTTATTGAGGTTACCCCTTGGCCTACTCCTGACTTTTCCCAGGATGCAACTCACAACATATGGCTAACTCCTGATTAGTTTTACTGCAAGGTGAATAGAGGCATTGGGTGAAAGAAAACATGCCCATCCGCGTTTTCCAGTGATTGAATCCGGATCCCTCGGTTGTCAGCCAAGGATGTAGATCACTATGCTACAGTATATTATTTGAAGTTGCTGAATGCATCTTAGGGGGCCGCTTAGCTTGCGCCAATACCCTTACCTACCCTATAACCACTGCCCACCCACCTAAAGCCACTATCCACTCACATCCACACCCACCTAAAACAACCACCCAATCACATCCACACACACTCGTTCACCCATCCACAACCAACATCCACGGCCACCAACAAATTGCGAGGTTGTATTTGATGGTAGTGCTGGTGTTGATAATAGTGACTAATTATGATTGTGGTGTCGAATTTGTAGCGTCTGAATGGTGATCATGGAGATGGTTGGTGTGGTACTGTTGATAGTAGTCGTAGGAATATGCTGGTGAGGTTGCAAGGGTAAGCTAGAGTTGTGGTGGTAGGGAGGGGCGTGCCAGTGGCCAGGCAGTGTGCAGTGGAAACACAGGATCCGGATGTGAAAGTTCCGGTAGCGGGGTGTCCACTATCGAACCCGGTACTCGCCGGTATATTATATGCTTCCGGTAGATCCTAGATTCGCCATGTTGTGCGAGACGGACAAATTATTATTTACGAAGTAAAAATTAGATATAATTCTAGTTAGTCAGATATCTGAAGTTAGTCAGATAAGGTGAAGTTAGTCAGATATCTGTATGAAGCGCTCTATTACCGGGAATCACGTAGAATTCTAAAAATCATGTTTTTTTGCATCTTGTGTTTGTTTCATCTACCACTTTGCGTAAGTGGTAGATGTTTGGAGTAAATGTGATGAGGGTGCTTGACGTTGTTGTTGTTTTAGATTTAGCTACTCAGAACGAAATGTCCATGTAGCACGGGCTATGGTGAGCCCGTAAGGTGCTTGACCCAAGCTGACCTTCAAGTACTCCCAGCCGGCTGCGCGCGCAACGATGCGTAAGTCTCTATTCACTTGTTTTTCCCAATACAGAAAATGCCACACTTTTCCAAACCACGGTTCCTATCTCCCCTCATGTCGTTCCATCCTTACCCCAGTGGAGGGTTCCACGTGCAAAGTTTTGCAAAACATTAATCCACACGACAAAGGCTTCTACTTTTCTATCATATTTAATAAATCAATAGAGTCAGGCAGAATGTCAGAGTCATTGAAGGTTACTAATGTGGTACCAATTTTTAAGAAAGGAGATAGATCACTTGCGTCAAACTATCGGCCAATTAGCCTAACGTCTATTGTGGGAAAGTTACTTGAATCGATAATTGCAAATACAATTCGTCTTCATCTTGAAAAACATAAATTAATAAATGATTCGCAGCATGGTTTTACAAATGGCCGTTCAAGTTGATAGTGATAAGGATTGACTTGACTTTAGCAAAGCTTTTGATACAGTGCCACATGAAATACTCATTAAAAAGATAGAGGCTCATGGTATTGGGGGTGCTATATTAAGTTGGATTAGGGCATGGCTATACCAAAAGAAACAGAGAGTTAGTATAAATGGGGTTAAGTCAGAGTGGGATAATGATTAACTCGCTACAATATTGTTAGCGGAGTGCCTCAAGGCTCTGTCCTGGGACCTCTGTTGTTTATAATACATAAAAAAGATTTAGATTCAGGTTTGAGTAGCAACAATTGCAAATTTGCCGATGATACGAAAATCGGCAGGGAAATTAACACGAAAGAAGACTCACTATCACTTGAAGTTTATCTAAATAGGGTTTTGAAATAGTCAAATGATTGGCAGATGTAGTTTAATGTTGATAAATGTAAAGTTTTGAGGCTAGGTAATGATGATAGAGTTACAAGATTAGAGTAAGATTCCTGGTAGCAAATCATTTTGAATGAAATATTTACACATCTTTTGAACATTTGTTATATAATTGTCTCTGAATTCACGTATTTTTTCGTACAGAAACGAAGAAACGAGCATGTCTTAAAAGGTTGAGAGCAATTAAAGATGGCAACGAATCACTTACAATTTATATATCAAGTTTGGAGACTTGTACACATTTCAGTGCAAGAAGCAAGGCAAATAGTTCGGTCTGAAGGGTAGAGGCCCAGTTATTAATACGGCCTCCCCACTCAAAATATAAGATATCACCCATTGTCAATTCAATTTCTTTATTATGCACCCCATACCCATCCCGTGGGCGGTGGTGTAAAGGATTACAGAGGCACATAATCGGTTCAGGAACTGAACCCTCTAGTTCGTTTAGCTAAATTATTGCATTTATAATTATGAGCACCCAAATCCCTGCAGGCTTCCTTTATATCAAGCGTTATATCTAGCTTTGTAAAAACGTGCCTCCTTATATAGCTGGCAGTCTGTACATGTCAACTAAAAATAATTACAACAGGCTGACCTATATAAATATGTTGATCTAATGGACTTGTAACGTACCTTGAGGTTACCTTGAGGTGCTTCCGGGGCTTAGCGTCCCCGCGGCCCGGTCATCGACCAGGCCTCCTGGTTGCTGGACTGATCAACCAGGCTGTTGGACGCGGCTGCTCGCAGCCTGGTTGATCAGGTATCCTTTGGAGGTGCTTATCTGGTTCTCTCTTGAACACTGTGAGGGGTTTGCCAGCTATGCCCCTTATGTGTAGCAGGAGCGTGTTGAACATAAGAGCGTGTAACAGCGTGTAACATAAACGTATGTTTATGTTACGTTGTTGGGTTGATTAGATACACAGTGTTTAGTGAGTTTCATATTTATTTAGTAGTCCTGGATATAGCAGTGTCGTAGACGTTGAGACGAAGCCTGGAGCAGAGCAGAGAGCTGAGTGAGGCCGGAGTCGTGGAGCTCTATGCGGGAGAGCGTGGCGGCTCGATTGGGAATTGCAAGTGTCTGAACTCGGGGAGCGATAGCGTTGTAGTTGGATGCAGTCGTAGTCTGCTGTCTGCTCTGTATCGAAGCTGTAGCGTCTTGGGTCGACTAGAACTGCCCAAGCCGAGTACTACATTCTTGACTGGAGATTGTACTGGTTTGCTGTTCTCACATCGCTGGGTTATATGGTGATTACACCTCAGCTCCCTCCAACAAGGTGAGAAGAGTATTACCTGTAATTGGGGAAAGGATTGTAGCTTGTGTGATTAGTAATGCATTAAGATAATGAGATAATGGAGCGAGTATAAGGATTACTTGCTACAGGCTCGTTATTAAGATACTGCATGCACATAATAGTGCATTGTTCAGCATTTGAAAAAGGATACTTAAAATTTGGTGCATGAAGTTAATACTTATTTTACACTAAGCATTTTTTTCAATGATTAGCTCCGTTCATACTACCAGGCCATTTAATTCTTCTCTTTTTCTTTGTTCGTCCCATTCCGAATAACGTACAAAGCCCTTTGTATCAAACACACGAAACTATGACATATATAAATATATAATAAATGAACGAAACATTATACTAACACAAGCTTAAAATGTATTTTTGTTGATTTTTGTTAATGAGGAAAAGTCGAATTAAATGGACTAAAAGTTGTGATTGATGACTGGCAACGTGTCTTTGTTATTGTTTGGGTCCGGAGAGGGAGGACGGGGGTGAGTCAGTGTGGCGCCCACTCTGTAGGTGAACGGCAGCTGCTGCTGCTGCTGCTGCTGCTGTCCAAGGTTAACCACCCTCCCTCCTCCTCCTCATCATGCTCTTCCTCAAAGTTGCCAGGGTTTCCAGGCTCGAGAATCCCCGTTATTGGGGCTAGGAGAGTAGCAACACCTCCTCTCCCCCCCGTCTCTCTATCCCACGGCCGGACGGTCGGAAAATGCAGGGCCGCCGCTGTCCCATGGCGAGTGGTGGAGAGAGCGTACAAGTGTCAGAATTGTGGTTGTGTGGTGGTGGTGGTGGTGAAGGTCGCGCTCCTCTCATATACCCCAACACTTCCGCCTGAAGGTGCAGAGCCTGGCCGGACAGCAGGAGAGGCGGAGGGAGGCTGGTGGTGAGTGCTCTGGGCCCCAGGGAACACTTCTGCTCTCCGGCTGGTGGTGAGTTCACACTACTACTTGATCGCCTAGCCTAGAGTGATAACAGTTCACAAGTTCAAAAATAATGAAATTGCTAAGTTTTAGTATGCAAATGACTGTACAAAGGGCCCCATATATTAATTTAAAGAGGTAAGTTAATTAATCTTTGTAAACAAAGACAAATATTGTTGACAAAAAATTGTAATCAAGGCCAGAAATATTTGATCTTGGATTGAATGCTTTTTTACAGTTGTTGAGGTGGAGTTATGTAAATAGATTTGCTCTTGGCTATTTTTATTTGTGCAAACTGTTTTGGAGATGAGCAGATGAGTTGTGCATGATGCTGTGTCCTGGGAAACTAAGCCTTGTTTGGCTCTATTAATCTTGCATGGTCTTACCATATGCTCATGTCAGACTTTGCTGGTTTTTGAATATTTGGAGATTTTGTTTCAAAATTCATTGTTTTGTAAATACTGTACAATAGCCACTGCTTTATTTTTGGAATTCTTGTGAGATTGTATTCCATTACAATGTTTAATTATAGAAATTATAAGTAAAGCATATTAAACATATTAATATACAATTTATGCACAGTGCTGTTTAAATCAAATGCTTTATCTACATTTAAAAAGAATGTAGAATGATGGGAAATTATGGGAATTTCTTAGAATTTCAACAAACGGGTCATATTTTTGTCAGGACCAATCATTTTGCACTCATAATTAATTCATATAATGAACATTGGCTTTCTTATGTCGTGCAGTATTCATAAATTGGGAAATTTTTGGACGAGCATAGTCTGTTGTTCCTTGGTGCATTTTATGAACTCGTTTTAATAATTAAAAATAATAATTCATTGTGTCGGGGACGGGAAATCAGTGTGTATTCATACACGTTAGCTTGTATAGAAGCCCCCCCCCAGGTGTAATTACTGACCTTGCCCCAGGATGCAACCCACAAGTGGGGTTCACTAACTCCTGAGTACCTTCTTACTGCTAAGTGAACAGATGCATTAGGTGAAAGGAAATGTGCCCAACCATTTCTGTCCTGCCCAGGATTCGAACCCAGAATTCTAGATTGTAATTACTTAATTGTAGTTATAGGATGAGAGGTACGTTCGTGGTGTCTTCCCAGCAATCTTTCATATATGCTTTGAAACTACTGATGGTTTTGGCCTCTACCAATTTCTCACTTGTTCCCATTATCTACCACTGTTTGCAAAAGAAAACTTTCTAATATTTTTTGGTACCTTTATTTACATTCAAGTGATTTACTCTAGTGATTTTGTTAGTTTGCCTTTTTGTACCATTTTACTGACTTGCCCACCCTATCAACTTCTTTGTTCTGCTCTCATTAGACATTTTGTCTCTACAAGGTTCAGTTGCAGCTTCTGTCTTTTGAAAGATCTTGTCTTAATGACCATAATTTCCCTTGCTCGTCACTTTGTAATTTCCTAACATTCCTTAGTACTTCTTCCATCTGTTTAGCAATGTTTAGGTTATCCCCCATGGTAGATCTTTCCCTTTGTCATATCTACCAATTCTCCTGTAGTCACAGACACTCTCTTTGGTTGTAAAACCTTCCACTAGCCCAACAGTTTTATCTACTACTTTCGCTTCTTCTATGGCTCTTTCTGATCTAGATGTTATCTCCCTTTCTTTGCAACTAAAAATTAATAGGGACTTGCTTTGATACTATTTTTTGCACCAATTTTGGGTTTGATGCCAGGGAATCCTAGTGGGGGGGGGAAGTGTACCCTAGGTTGTAATTCTTTTGACCATGTCGTGGCACAGTTACTAGAGCATGCCTGGGAACACCCAGCGCATGGGTTTGAACCCGCATCATGGCTCCTGTGTTTCTTCATAAACCATTATAAACCATATAATTTTTATTGTAAAATGATACTCAGAATAATAGTTTCATTTAATATTCATGTTTTTATCATTGATAATAATGCATTGAACATAAATATAAAGTACCTGCCCAAAAAACTATGCATGTTAGTGGCTTTGCACGAATGTAATAATACCAGTCTTGTGTAATCTCACAACCCATTGTACCTTGTTGCAAATACAAATTATTATTAATTATTATTATTATTATATGTATATACAGTGGTACCTCAGTTTAAGAGTTTAATTCGTTCCTGGAGACAGCTCTTATTCCGAAAAACTCGTATTCTGAAGCTAATTTCCCCATAAGAAATAATGGGAAATGAATTAATCCGTTCCTGACTACCCCAAAAACCCCATATCAAACTAAATTTTTGTACCTAATTCATCTAAATAAACCTACAAAACTATGTTCAAGTTATTACTTACCTTGCTCTTGAATGCTGTAGGCGTATGGATGATGGTGAGGAGGGGGGAGGAGGAGAGGAGTTACTGTTTGGAAGGGGAGTCCCTTTCCATTATCACATCAGGCAGTGAGGACTTCACTGGTATGCACACACTGGCACATTTTGCCTGCATACCACTAGGACTTGCTTGTCTTACTAAGAATTTCTCTAAAGACACTTGTTTTTCCCTACATTTTAACACTTGTCTGTAGTAAGACATCACATTATCATTTAAAAGGTCAATGCAACGGCCTGCTACAGCTTTATCTGGGTGAGTTTTTTCAACAAAACTTTGCAGTTCTTCCCATACTTCACACATTTTCATAATCAAGGAGGGACATCCTCTACTGCCTCTACTCACAGCTACTGTATTTTCTTAGGTTGAACCTTATCAATGGCTTTCTTGAGACCCATGGTGAGATATATAATAACAAACTGTATAGTCAAATGACCAAAAATCCAACAAAACACTGAAAATCCAGGTGAAGAATTGATGTGGGATAGTCACTGGGCACGAGACAATGGTAAACTGAGGGGCGGAGGGGCGACGATCGCCGATCGACCACGCGCTAGGTCGGCCTGTACGCGTATCAACAAACTCGCGTCCCGAGGTAACCCTCGCCTTCCGAGACATAATTTTCGAGGAAATCCTGCTCGTCTTCCGAAAAACTCGCATACAGGGACACTCGCATTCCGAGGTACCACTGTACAGTTCTTGTACATTGACTAATGTTATTGTTAGTCACAGACCAGGTGTTGCACTGATAAAACCAGTGTCTGAGAATCGGTGAGTGCTCAGAGTATGATTACCGATAGCCATCATCCTCGGTTAATGATTAGGTTGGCAGTAAAGTTTGTGGTTTTTCATTGCCAATCCTGTTTTCATAAGCTATATTATGTAATAAAAAAATAGTTTGATAAATGAAATGCAAGCATAATAGCCATGAAGATGATAATTGTATTGTATAAAATCGTGTGAAATACTATATTGTACAGTATTTGGAATGTGAAACATGACAACCAAAAGAATTCTGATTAAATAGTCTATCTTTTAAAGAAAATTGTTCCCTATTTTATGTTTTTACCTTTCTCTTGGAACTGTCAACTTGCTTTACATTATGGACATTTGGAAAATCTCCTCGTGGTGGTAAAAGCCCAATGACTGGGCCACAGTGGCAATTGCTAGTGCCATTCAGCAGTGTACAGCTGGAGTCAGGTTAGTGAACTGCGATGCAGCCCTATCCAAATATGACTACTATGCAGACGATGAGTCACAATAACGTGGCTGAAGATATGATGACCAGACCACTTAAGATGAGGAGACGACGACGTTTCGGTCCATTCTGGATCATTATCAAGTAGATTGAGAGGAGGGGGGTGAGGAAGGCACGAAACATCATCTCCTGATCTTCTGGTGTGTGGTTTGGTCATCATGACAGTACTATTCCACATGTGCAAACTACAGTGCCATCTCCCCTTATAATGAAAGAATCCAAGTCCAGATACATTTGTTAGACTTTGTGGCCGTATGAAGATCAGTTCTTAAGTGTATTAAATAGTTTGTCAATTTTGCTCTAGCTTTTAATATATGCAGTAAATTAGCAGTACAGTAATGGCAAAATAGCTTAACTGGCCTTTTATAAGCTATTTTACCAGATCAATATTGTGTAGTAATTTTTAGAGAGTGACCATGTTCAGGGGATGAACATAAATCCGTTAAACAAGAGTTCTGTTCAAACCTAGAACAGTCAGTTTAATCTATCTAGATTTAATCTGGATAAAAAATTTTCCTAACTGTGAATAACTGTAAATTTTCACACCAGTTGGTCCTTATCAGGTCACTGGCCTTGCAGCAAAAATTTTCTATGGATTCCCCTCAGACATTATTTGCTATTCCAAGAATAAAGGTGCAGTATTGGTGTAGAACAATATTTCTCAAGTGGTGTTCCACATAACCCCAAGGTAATTAGGGGTTTTGCCAAAAAATTTATATTTAGGCAAATTATAATCATATGCAAATGTATGTCATTTTTGTTTAATTTCTCATTTAACTAGTATCAAGAGTAAAGGCAGAAATAATCATCTTTCAGGTGATGTGTGTGTGTGTTTTTTACCTGAATTTACCTGAGGGCCAATAATACTAGTGGTCTCATTGAGGACAGGATGCCAACGGCATGTCAAAGGTCCCCTCATTTGCCCTGATGATCTTTTCCAGCTGTATTTTAAAACCCAGCAGAGTTTGGCATTTACTGCTTTGGCGGGTAGGCAGTTCCACAGGTTTACAACCCTATGGGTGAAAAAGCATTTTCTGTTTTCTGTCAACATTGTGTAGGAGCTTAGTTGCTCTACATTGTGTTGAGCATAGTAGCCCCTAAATCGGGTTCTACTCGAAGACATTTTTGGGACAACAGATCTTAGACACCTGGGCCTTAGAGTAGTGGCTTAATAGAGGATTTGATAGCACTAATATGTTTGACGATTGAGGTTTTAGGGCACAGTATTATATCCTGCTCAGATCTGATAGGCTTTATAACCAGTGAAGGAAGTTTACAGCTTGAATCATTCCACTTTGTATACTACACATTTTTACCCATCACATTAGAATAATATAGTCAAATATACCCATATTACACTATTTTACTGGTCATGGAAACAGCTTATTCTTGTAATATTGTGATTTTACATTGACTGTTACAATAGCCGGAAATAATATACCAGGGTGTATTTGGGTATGTTAGTCTAATGTAATTGGTAAAATAAATGTACAAGGTTCCATTTGGCTATGTTGCCATTACTGGTAATATAGCCTGTTACAGCTGGATAAACTAAATGTCCAGTCCTAAAAATCAATATTTAACCCCTTTGACTGTGCTGAGTGATAATGGTTGATGCCATATAAATCGGTCTAGGTTGCAATAAATCTAATGTTTAATAAAGTTCTCTGACCTTAAACATTGGCACGTTGACCCAGCAAATACTGCTATTCGTTGGTGGCAGAATTAAATGTTGCCCCTATCAGTAGTGCAGTTATGCTTCCTTTCAACCATCATGCTTCTTGAGGTTATCTTGAGATGATTTCGGGGCTTTTTTAGTGTCCTCCGCGGCTCGCTCCTCGACCAGGCCTCCCTGGTCGAGAACCTGATGGAATAGATGCTTACTCGCATCTATTTCAACAAAAATAATTTCCTTAATGTATGTTAGCCTGTGTTGGAGCAAATTTACAGGCTTGGAAATAATTTTTTTTTTTTAATGTGCAGTAAACGTTTTCTTAAGTGTTGAAGGCTAGCTAACATTTTATAGTCCTATAATGATTAATAACTATGAGAAGAATACAGTTTTTTTTTTAGTTGAAATGTGAATGGTCAAAATAAATTTTTGCTTATACTGAACATACTGAACTGTGTATTTTTCTAAAATATGATTACTTGGCAAGTATCATAAGTTCAGGTGAAGTTACGTATTTGTTTAAAGTATTTGTTGTGATACAATTGGAACATGTGTGGGTAATAGGCACATTTAGTCGAACCAATTTGTGTATAGTGAAAATTTTAAATTCTGTACAATTGTTTTGACAGGTAGTTAAAAACAATTTGTAAATTTGTATGATTTACTGTGCAGTATATAGAAACGGCACACATTTTTCTCGTTGGAAAAGATAAGAAAATGGTATACAGTATTAAATTTTGTTGAAAAATTGCATTAAAAATGTAGAAAAATATACAAATTTAATTGAGTACAGTACTGTCAATGAAAAACCAAAAATAATAAGCCTGAGACAATTATGCTTATTGGTTGTATTTTTAATATTATTTCTTTGTAAATACATGTTGTGGTTTTAGTTTCCTTTTGTGGGGACAGGAAGCCTGTGTATAATGTATATATATGTACAGTATGTTAGGCTTGAATCGAGGCTCCTCAAGGTCAAACCACTGACCCTTTCCAGGATGCAACCTTGTAAAAAATCCTGGGTACCCATTTACTGCTTAGTGAACAGAGGCACCAGGTGAAAGGAAACTTGCCCAACCAATTTTGAAAATCCACTTGGGACAGCAGAGCTTAGACACACAACTTAGAGGAGGCATTTAATCAGAACTATATTTACTGTAAACTGTAACCCTTTGGTTGTGATCATTTTGTAGCCTATTTCACAGAGGGTCAAAATACAACCAGAAAAGCAATATTTTTAAAATATTTTCGTATTGCATTTCTATTTTGAATTTTTATTTTCAGGTACTGTATGCCATTAAAAAAAACGGTAATTCACGGAGAAAACAAAATGTTTTCATTTTCCATTATAAAATATGACCCAAGTAACAAAAGGATCTTTTAGTACAGTTGTCTTCATTTTCGAATCGTAATCAGGGATTCTGGGTTAGATTCCTGATTGAAGTAAGGGTCATATCTACTCACAGAAATAATAACAGGATAAAAAACCCACACTTGTGTATTTGTGAGATTTGTGTAAAGAAATGACACTCAAGTCCTCTCTCCTGACACTTTGACCAGGTCTGTGTGTGATTAGGACGAGACTTTATTAAACGTTCAGATAAACAAAGTAACTAATTGGGGTCACAAGTCGTACAAGAAAATAGATAGATAAATTTGCATCAATAAACATATTGGTGATAATAAACACATACTCGAACATTATATCTTGGCTCAATTTTGCTGCAGTCCATATAATTAAGAGATAAATCTAAAATCACGTTGTATGAAATGGCAAACCATCTTATTACTAAGGATAAAATGCCTGAAATCCTGGCACTATCCATATTTTGCTTCCAGTAGGTAAACGAGATACGAAATGTTTGCCTCGTATGCGAGTGAGGGGGGAGGGGGATTGTTTGGGTGCGAGGGAGGGGGGGGATTGTTTGGGGGCGAGGGGAAGTGTGTGGGTACGCAGAGGGGGGCGGATCATCAGGGGGAATGTGGGTGCATAAGGGGTGCGAAAATCATAGAAGACGTAAAAAATGAAGATGTAACTTTCAAAACCAAACTAATTTGAAATTGTTTATCCAAGGCAGTGTTTTATGTTTTTAACTGTGGTTGTAAGGGGGTCCACAGGTGAGAACTTACTTGTAAGGGAGTCCACAGGTGAGAACTTACTTGTAAGGGAGTCCACAGGTGAGAACGTGGTTGTAAGGGGGTCCACAGGTGAGAACGTGGTTGTAAGGGGGTCCACAGGTGAGAACTTGGTTGTAAGGGGGTCCACAGGTGTGAACTTGGTTGTAAGGGAGTCCACAGGTGAGAACGTGGTTGTAAGGGGGTCCACAGGTGAGAACGTGGTTGTAAGGGGGTCCACAGGTGTGAACTGGTTGTAAGGGGGTCCACAGGTGAGAACGTGGTTGTAAGAGGGGTCCACAGGTGAGAACGTGGTTGTAAGGGGGTCCACAGGTGAGAACGTGGTTGTAAGGGGGTCCACAGGTGAGAACGTGGTTGTAAGGGGGTCCACAGGTGAGAACGTGGTTGTAAGGGGGTCCACAGGTGAGAACGTGGTTGTAAGGGGGTCCACAGGTGAGAACGTGGTTGTAAGGGGGTCCACAGGTGAGAACGTGGTTGTAAGGGGGTCCACAGGTGAGAACGTGGTTGTAAGGGGGTCCACAGGTGAGAACGTGGTTGTAAGGGGTCCACAGGTGAGAACGTGGTTGTAAGGGGTCCACAGGTGAGAACGTGGTTGTAAGGGGTCCACAGGTGAGAACGTGGTTGTAAGGGGTCCACAGGTGAGAACGTGGTTGTAAGGGGTCCACAGGTGAGAACGTGGTTGTAAGGGGGTCCACAGGTGAGAACGTGGTTGTAAGGGGGGTCCACAGGTGAGAACGTGGTTGTAAGGGGGTCCACAGGTGAGAACGTGGTTGTAAGGGGGTCCACAGGTGAGAACGTGGTTGTAAGGGGGTCTACTAGCTTAGCAAATCAGACCCTTAAAGTACAAAGGTTGTGCATGACAAAAACATTGTCAGGACTGGTGATGCTCAGATGTTAAGATCGGGTGTTAGGCAAATCTTGGAGAAGATAATGGAAACTCGGTCAGTAGTGTCAAATGTGAAGGTGAACCTGGTAATGTTTACGGTGATGATAGTGTGTTTGTGTTGTCAGCGGGATAGGCTAAATTGGTATGGCAACATTGTTGCCATTGTTAGAGGTTGGTTGAGTGCCGTGCCGTGTGGGGTGGGATATTCTCCCTGGTACATGCTCTGCATTAACAATCTTGCCATTCGATTCAGTTTAGTGCTTGGTTGTTAGGGATACAATTTAATTCACGTGCTGTGTTGAAGGCTATTGAAGATTAAATATTGAATGTAGCTATCGACTAACGATAAATTCGTTATATATTTATGTGCTGGAGAAAGTCCTGAACCTCCCGTTGGACGACCCTCATTGGGAGCAAGCAATCCTCCCTGCAAGACTCAGTGGCCTTGGTGTCCGCACATCCCCCAGATTGCTCTACCTGCCTTTCTTTCCTCCTCCCATGCATCGTACAACCTTATAAGAGTTATCTTATTAGAACCCCTGAGTGATTCAGCAAGGATACACAAACCTGCTTTCACTGAATGTTCAAATCAGTGAGATGCACTTGCAGCCCCAGTACCCATCATAGATCCAACAAAAAACACAAACAGTTCAGCTGGGACCACCCACTAGTAAAAAAATTGGCTGATGCCATGCTCAGCACTGCAACATCAAATGTGGAGAAAGCACGTCTCAGAGCAGTGCTGAGAACTACTTTGGAGAAGTGCTGAGAACATACAGGGGACTTTCTTCTGGCAGTATCCATGTTGGCAACAGGCACACATCTAGATCCAGAATCCCTTTGTGTAGCAGTGGCCCTCCACCTTGGTGTCCCAATTCATGCTGAATACAAGTGTATTTGTAACAGGGCGGAAGCAGACCAATATGGATTGCATGAGTTGCACTGCAGAAGCTCAAAAGGACGGGCATGCAAGACAATGAGGTGAATGACATCATCAAGAGGAGCCTTGCCTCAGCTCAGTGCCCAGCAGAGAGAGAACTCTGCATCCTAGTGGACCAAAACCAGGATGACCCCGCACTTCACCCAGATGGCATTACAATATACTGGAAGAGGGGCACACAGCTGGTGTGGGACTACACATGTATCCACCCTCACTGACCAAAGAGATTTTTGTGATCAAGATCACATACACTTCGGTGCTGATCAAGCAGGTGTGGCAGCCAACCACAGGGAAACAGCAAAATTGCTAAAGTACAGGCGACTGGAAGGTCAATACACCTTTGTTCTCATAGCGTCTGAGACGCATGGCCCCTGGGGTAGGAGCGCTTTGGTATTTCTTAAAGAATTGGGTTCCAGGCTCGTTGACATCACCAGAGACCCAAGTGCTGCCAGTTTCTTCTTTCAGCGCCTCAGTGTGACGCTCCAGAGGGGGAAATGCCTGCTGTGTCCTCGTTTCCTGTCCGGAAGCAGAAGAGCTCAAAGATATCCATAACCTTTAATCACTCATTGTATTAACCAATGTACATTTTGTAACCTTTAAATACCTAATAAAGCACAACAAAACACAACAGGAAGGGGGTGGTAGGATAAAAGAACATCAAAAATGTTCGAGGCGCCCTAAAGATCCCCTTTAATGCGTTGTGTGCGCTTTTTTTCAGAGGCTAAGGGTCCCCTTCTTCCAGCCAGAGGTGATACTCCCTATTTTATGTATTTCTTTTTTGATTTTTAACTATTGAATTTAAAGTATTTTTCCAAGAGATGTTGGCTGTTTCAAGTAAACACCAATATCGTTACCGCCTGCGGCATTGTTTCAGCTATGATCATCTATTGCAGACCTAGTAACTATAAATTTAAGAATATAAGTTAAGAGTATCTTATAAGTAATTACATCGATCACCAAGTATGTCACATTCCATCAGGGTATATGTCAGAGAGATTATTTCTTGATCTAATAACACTGCTAAGATTGGAAAAAGGCTGTTATATTGAAAACAAAAATAGGCAATTGGCCTTGCAATCCCCAGAAGTTGGGTGGAGTGGTGGACGGACCCCATTCCATAGTAGGAGAGGGGTGGGGGAGGTTGTTCTGGGTACACTGGTGTCCACTACACTACACTATCCATCAACACCAGCAGGTCACTTGGTCCACGTTTATCATGAAATATTCCACTCTACTTATTTTATTATCTCCCACGTCTTTGTTGCTTCTCTGTGCTGTGTTTACCTTTGAATTTTGAGTTGCACAAAATCTTGAATCGTTTGTAACTTGCGTTTCGGCCTTGGTTGTCGCCTGTCCACCCTGGCTGAAGGAAGGCCAGCGGGT
>WNGS01004374.1:14368254-14390570 GCA_020271785.1 Procambarus virginalis
AAATTTAGTTTGATATGGGGTTTTGGGGTAGTCAGGAACGGATTAATTCATTCCCATATTTCTTATGGGGAAATTAGCTTCAGAATACGAGTTTTTCGGAATAAGAGCTGTCTCCAGGACGAATTAAACTCTTAAACTGAGGTACCAACTGTATATACATATAATAATAATAATAATAATTAATAATAATTTGTATTTGCAACAAGGTACAATGGGTTGTGAGATTACACAAGACTGGTATTATTACATTCGTGCAAAGCCACTAACATGCATAGTTTTTTGGGCAGGTACTTTATATTTATGTTCAATGCATTATTATCAATGATAAAAACATGAATATTAAATGAAACTATTATTTGAGTATCATTTTACAATAAAAAATTATATGGTTTATAATGGTTTATGAAGAACCACAGGAGCCATGATGCGGGTTCAAACCCATGCGCTGGGTGTTCCCAGGCATGCTCTAGTAACGTGCCACGACATGGTCAAAAGAATTACAACCTAGGTACACTTCCCCCCCCCCCCACTAGGATTCCTGGCATCAAACCCAAAATTGGTGCAAAAAATAGTATCAAAGCAAGTCCCTATTAATTTTAGTTGCAAAGAAAGGGAGATAACATCTAGATCAGAAAGAGCCATAGAAGAAGCGAAAGTAGTAGATAAAACTGTTGGCTAGTGGAAGGTTTTACAACCAAAGAGAGTGTCTGTGACTACAGGAGAATTGGTAGATATGACAAAGGGAAAGATCTACCATTGGGGATAACCTAAACATTGCTAACAGATGGAAGAAGTACTAAGGAATGTTAGGAAATTACAAAGTGACGAGCAAGGGAAATTATGGTCATTAAGACAAGATCTTTCAAAAGACAGAAGCTGCAACTGAACCTTGTAGAGACAAAATGTCTAAATGAGAGCAGGAACAAAGAAGTTGATAGGGTGGGCAAGTCAGTAAAATGGTACAAAAAGGCAAACTAACAAAATCACTAGAGTAAATCACTTGAATGTAAATAAAGGTACCAAAAAAAATTAGAAAGTTTTCTTTTGCAAACAGTGGTAGATAATAGGAACAAGTGAGAAATTGGTAGAGGCCAAAACCATCAGTAGTTTCAAAGCATTATATGAAAGATTGCTGGGAAGACACCACGAACGTACCTCTCATCCTATAACTACAATTAAGTAATTACAATCTAGAATTCTGGGTTCGAATCCTGGGCAGGACAGAAATGGTTGGGCACATTTCCTTTCACCTAATGCATCTGTTCACTTAGCAGTAAGAAGGTACTCAGGAGTTAGTGAACCCCACTTGTGGGTGCATCTGGGGCAAGGTCAGTAATTACACCTGGGGGGAGGGGCTTCTATACAAGCTAACGTGTATGAATACACACTGATTTCCCGTCCCCGACACAATGAATTATTATTTTAATATTAAAACGAGTTCATAAATGCACCAAGGAACAACAGACTATGCTCGTCCAAAAATTTCCCAATTTATGAATACTGCACGACATAAGAAAGCCAATGTTCATTATATGAATTAATTATGAGTGCAAAATGATTGGTCCTGACAAAATATGACACGTTTGTTTGTTGAAATTCTAAGAAATTCCATAATTTCCCATCATTCTACATTCTTTTAAATGTAGATAAAGCATTTGATTTAAACAGCACTGTGCATAAATGTATATTAATATGTTTAATATGCTTTACTTATAATTTCTATAATTAAACATTGTAATGGAATACAATCTCACAAGAATTCCAAAAATAAGCAGTGGCTATTGTACAGTATTTACAAAACAATGAATTTTGAAACAAAATCTCCAAATATTCAAAAACCAGCAAAGTCTGACATGAGCATATGGTAAGACCATGCAAGATTAATGGAGCCAAACAAGGCTTAGTTTCCCAGGACACAGCATCATGCACAACTCATCTGCTCATCTCCAAAACAGTTTGCACAAATAAAAATAGCCAAGAGCAAATCTATTTACATAACTCCACCTCAACAACTGTAAAAAAGCATTCAATCCAAGATCAAATATTTCTGGCCTTGATTACAATTTTTGTCAACAATATTTGTCTTTGTTTACAAAGATTAATTAACTTACCTCTTTAAATTAATATATGGGGCCCTTTGTACAGTCATTTGCATACTAAAACTTAGCAATTTCATTATTTTTGAACTTGTGAACTGTTATCACTCTAGGCTAGGCGATCAAGTAGTAGTGTGAACTCACCACCAGCCGGAGAGCAGAAGTGTTCCCTGGGGCCAGAGCACTCACCACCAGCCTCCCTCCGCCTCTCCTGCTGTCCGGCCAGGCTCTGCACCTTCAGGCGGAAGTGTTGGGGTATATGAGAGGAGCGCGACCTTCACCACCACCACCACACAAACCACAATTCTGACACTTGTACGCTCTCTCCACCACTCGCCATGGGACAGCGGCGGCCCTGCATTTTCCGACCGTCCGGCCGTGGGATAGAGAGACGGGGGGGAGGAGAGGAGGTGTTGCTACTCTCCTAGCCCCAATAACGGGGATTCTCGAGCCTGGAAACCCTGGCAACTTTGAGGAAGAGCATGATGAGAGGAGGAGGGAGGGTGGTTAACCTTGGACGCAGCAGCAGCAGCAGCAGCAGCTGCCGTTCACCTACAGAGTGGGCGCCACACTGACTCACCCCCGTCCTCCCTCTCCGGACCCAAACAATAACAAAGACACGTTGCCAGTCATCAATCACAACTTTTAGTCCATTTAATTCGACTTTTCCTCATTAACAAAAATCAACAAAAATACATTTTAAGCTTGTGTTAGTATAATGTTTCGTTCATTTATTATATATTTATATATGTCATAGTTTCGTGTGTTTGATACAAAGGGCTTTGTACGTTATTCGGAATGGGACGAACAAAGAAAAAGAGAAGAATAAATGGCCTGGTAGTATGAACGGAGCTAATCATTGAAAAAAATGCTTAGTGTAAATAAGTATTAACTTCATGCACCAAATTTTAAGTATCCTTTTCAAATGCTGAACAATGCCTATTATGTGCATGCAGTATCTTAATAACGAGCCTGTAGCAAGTAATCCTTATACTCGCTCCATTATCTCATTATCTTAATGCATTACTAATCACACAAGCTACAATCCTTTCCCCATTACAGGTAATACTCTTCTCACCTTGTTGGAGGGAGCTGAGGTGTAATCACCATATAACCCAGCGATGTGAGAACAGCAAACCAGTACAATCTCCAGTCAAGAATGTAGTACTCGGCTTGGGCAGTTCTAGTCGACCCAAGACGCTACAGCTTCGACACAGAGTAGACAGCAGACTACGACTGCATCCAGCTACAACGCTATCGCCCCGAGTTCAGACACTCGCAATTCCCAATCGAGCCGCCACGCTCTCCCGCATAGAGCTCCACGACTCCGGCCTCACTCAGCTCTCTGCTCTGCTCCAGGCTTCGTCTCAACGTCTACGACACTGCTATATCCAGGACTACTAAATAAATATGAAACTCACTAAACACTGTGTATCTAATCAACCCCAACAACGTAACATAAACATACGTTATGTTTCTCACAGTCAGTCAGGTGCTGTCACAGTGAGAGGTTGTGTTAGCTGGAGCTCTGATTATAGTAGTGTTATTGCAGTAATAATGGAGGATTAGTAAAGGAACTAGTGAATCTAGTTGGAGCTCTGAGGACAGAGCTGGATTCACTAGGAGGAGGTTAGACAGCTGAAGCAACGTCGGAAGTAACAAAGGAGGAGACCTCGTCTTGGAAGTGTAAAAGACAGGGGTCTTAAGAAGACCTTGGCAAACCGACACCTAGCCTAAGGACTTCTAACGCATTTGATGTGTTAGAGGACGAGTGCTGTGGTGAACCTGTTGCTCAACGAGGAGCCAAAGGCAAAGTAACGAAGAACATTGAAACGCAGGTCCCTCAAACTGCTCGTAAGGAAAAGGGAGAATCAAAGAGAATTTGGTGTGGGAGATTCTCAGGTGAGATATTTAGACAGAACGTTTTGTGCCAGAGATAGGGGGAACAGATTAAGGGTGTGCTATCGGGAGCTGGAATTGGTGATATTGTTGGAAACATGAATGATATTATGAAGGAAATGGGAACAAACCCATTATTTGTTTAAGTGCAGGGGTAATGATGTTGGGCGAGTTAGGAGTGAGGAACTAATACAAAGATTCAAGACCGAATAGAATTAGTTAGGAGCAAGGGAGGAATCCGATCATATGTGGCATTCTTCCAAANCTATTTAGTGGTAAGTAAACAGAGGCATCAGATGAAAGGAAACTTTCCTGCCCACGCCGCTCCAACACTTTGATGGACGGTAGAGCGACAGTCTCGCTTCATGCAGGTCGGCGTTCAATCCCCGATCGTCCAAGTGGATGGGCACTATTCTTTTCTCCCCGTCCCAATGTAAAATAATACTAATTTATATTTGAGAAAAGTCCTATTTTGAATGAACAGCATGTTAAGTGATGAATACGTCTTGGGGTCGATGTTGGATGGAATGGACTTAATCTAAGGACGGGATGTTTCACTACCGCCCACAGAAGAGGTATGGGATGCATAATAAATGAACTCAACTTACTGGGGTACTAAGTCGAGCAGCAGCAGCAGCACCGCCACCACTCACCAAATCATTTGTCCTCCATTTTATCATAACATCCAAGATCAAGAGCCACAATTCATCCCCACCTGTTCACACAGCCGCTGATAACGATGGCTCTCGTCAGATATATATTTCCGACCTTGCTGGGGATGAGGCACGGAAGACATCTGTCCACGAGGCTAACCATTATAGCCTGTGCTTCTTGCCCCGCTCCTGTGCCAGGTAAGTTACGGGCTCACCATAGCTCGTGCTACTTGGAACTTGTTCCGAGTAGCTGAATCTATAACAACAACAACATGGGGATGAGGCGCCCGGGGCGCCGACCTCATGTTCCCATTAGGAATTAACTATAAGCTGGTGATTCCCAGTGTCCCCGCACGAGAACGACGGACCTTACGGCAACACAGCTGGTCTGCACTTTGTCCCTAACTATTGAAATGTCACTTCTTAGATGGAACCATAACAAGGGTCGCGTATATATGAATTGTTGTCACAAAGATAACAAATATATATTAGCTCCCTACATTGAGAAAATGTTAAAAAATGATAAAAGACCAGCCGGCAACTAGGGCAGGCATTAAGGGTTGTGCGCGTGGTTGCAAAGTTCTGTCAAGAATTTCCAACAATGGCTTACTGCTTACATTATCTACTCCGGTCAGTTCTGTCACAATAAAGCATTAGTTATTTCATGTGCACTACCCCCGGAATCTTAATACTATTTACCTATTAGTGAGATATCCGGCGTTGCCCGGCTCTTTGTCTACCTACCTCTGCCTATATCTACCCATACCTAGCTAGCGCTCTCTCAGCCAAGCTCTTGGTTGTGAGAGCGATTAGCTGTATTAACAGCTAATCGCTCTTGGTTGATTGTTAATACAGTTAAGGAATGACGTCCAGTAAATCCTCCCCGGCCAGGATTCGAACCCAACACAAAGCGCTCGCGAAACGCCAGACGAATGTCTTATCACTACACCACGGGTACTAACTTACTCTACCTAGCTAGCTCTTCGTCCTCACCGCCCACCTCCACATCTTTTCCCCTCACGAAACACCGGAACTAATGCATGGGTCTCGTATGCTTTCCTTCCCTTTCTCTTATCTTCCATTTTCTATTATTTTCTCTTTGCAGTAACAAGTCCATGTTAATCACACGCCATATTTCACACTTGAGTCCATGAAAGACAATGAAAATGGTCTAGAGGTATTTATAATGGCTAGTATTTCTGAAAAGTATTTAATTTAGGCCTACCCCCGATCAGCCTATGTCCGTCCCATACCCGAGATCATTCCCCATGCAAATTTGGGTGAGGCTAGCCCAAGGGATCTGGCTGTGTACTGAATAGTCTACAGTTATACTAAAACACCATACTTAAACACAGTTTTTAAATTAGTTTGCTGCTCCGGGGCAGATATTGAAGGAATGGTAACCAATCCGTCCCAACCCTTCCCAGTGATGGTGACCAATTCGTCGCAGGGCTTGAAGTCTTCTCGCTCATAAGGTGGGCGAGCGGGGAGAGGGGTGTACAACCCAATATACCACTCATGGGTGCCATGGACAAGTACTATCTTGCAGCAAGTGACAACAGTAGCAGCCAAGAACGTTTAAGCTGTCATGGCAAGTGACAGCCACAGACAGGTCAAGTTATAACAAATAAACGTACCCAACTTCCACTGTGTTGGCACGCCACTGTACATGACAACCACACAAGCTGCAGCAAAAGTTGTTGAAGACGTCCTCCACACAGCCGTAGGATTAATAATAAAGGGATGGATTACTACACTGCAGTTAAGTTACAGCTATCCAAATCCTGCGCACAAAATATAATAAGAAAAACGCTGCACTTAAAACTAAAACCAGCCAAGCAATCCACTCTAAGCGGCCCGCCCGCCAAACAAGGCATCGCGGCAAGAAGGTTAGGGTTGGTATTCCCCCACTGGCGCCACCCCTTTGTGTGTGTGTGTGTGTGTACGTACCGGAGCCGTGCCCCTGCTGTCTGACGCCCTGGGTACTAGTCATCTCTACCCAGCAACCTTGAGCGCACGTGCCGGCCTCAACACCGACCAACAGCACATTGACGTTTGCATGGACTCTCGCTCGATTTGTTTAGTTTGAAATCGGTATTCAGTAGGCTGTTGACAATTTTTTTTTTAATTACTCCACTGCCTACCTACATAAACAAGCCCCCTTAGGACACAATGCACCAATACCGAAATTTAGTTTTCATTAATTTAAATGTGTGTATGGTTATACTGATTACATTATTATTACACTTAATTTACATTTTTTTCTTAATTTACAAGCTGGTCACTAGTCATAATGAAAAAGTTGAGGAATTTATTTATACCTGCTGGAAAACAATTTAAATCACGTTATAGGGTTTTCGTCCTTTCAAAACTTTAATGTTTCAATTTAAGATTAATTTTCTTCCTGTCCAAATATAAATTATGTGGCCATAGGATAACAACTGGTCTTAATTTTCCTGCATTTCTCTTCTGTGCGGAACATTGAAATATCCATGATATTCACTCGTGTATCTACCAGGTTAGACAGTTGATATCAAATTCCCATCTTAAACGAAACGTGCATAATAAAAGTATAAAAAAAAAAAACGAAAACAGCAATCCATCAACCAGGATGCAGCTAGGGTGGCGTGGCTGGCTGGCCTCCACAATCAGGAAGACGTTGACATCATCTACACGAGATGACGGAGCCGTCGCCGCGCAGTCTGGGAGGTCACCAAGTGCAGGATAATGGGTTGTTGTTGCTATAGATTCAGCTACTCTGAACAAGTTCCAAGTAGCACGGGTTATGGTGAGCCCGTAACTTACCTGGCACAGGAGCTGGGCAAGCAGCATGGGCTATGGTTAGCCTCGTGGACAGGAGATGTCTCCCGTCGAGTGAGGATTATGGGTGTGCGACTTGACCTTATATCACAACCCTCCTAAACACTGACGGCGCCTCTGCCAAGATGTGCGAGTTATCATAACCTGTGAGGTGACCTTAGTCAATTTCTTCAGGGTTTACAAACGTGATTTTCGTGTATGTGACGGAATAAGCCACTCATTAGCGTAGACAAATTTCTGGTAGGTTACTAGTTTTCAAGTCTCTTTCAGACCTCTCTTGACAACTTTAACGTAAAAAGCTAAGAGCTTCAAAGATTAAAGTTAAAATTCTCCAATGATAAACCCTAGCTTTCAACACGGAGTCGTAATCAGAAATAGTCCTAGATCAAATCATCTGAAAGATAACACTACACTACAAACAGTACACTTTGTTCATCTGAAAGATAACTTGTTCAAGGTGTAACGGCAGTTATGAAGATCAGAGAAGCTCAGAGACTAAGTGCACTTACATCTGGTCTCCCGCCTCCTCCACCACCCATAACTGACTGTTATCTCACCTTGACTCATGGCACAGTAAGTTGTATTAATGTTACCCCTGAGAGAGCAGGTATTATTATTATTAACAATCTGGCGCTTGCTTACCATTACAGGCACTAAGTTACTCCAAAAGCAATAGCTACCAGGTACGTGTCTCTCCCCTCCTCCTCCCTCCGTGCCTTAAACCTGGTGAAGCCTTACCTGCCCTTCGCCAGTGATAACCACCAAGACTGCAACAACCAATACAGCCTTGAGTGAGTAATGCGGAAGCCCAACACCTGCACGACCTGAGCATAAGCCTCGGTGGTTACGTAACCAAGCTTAAATTCATCCCCCATCCCAAGTCAAAGGGTGCCCCTTTCCTTATTTACCTGTAAAGGTACGAGTGAGTGTGTGACGAGTCTAGCGGACACTTCTTAAAAGCCTTGGCACTCAGCACCTATCCACTCCCTCACAGTCCCGTTGGCATCATTCTAACCGTTAAAGAAATGTTACTCAGATGCTCACCGCCAAGGGTAATTAAAATATGATGGTTTTGTCGGGTATTTTAGCTACGAAGTTCATTAAAATCCCCTTCAGCTGGACTATTTGATATGCTTCGAGTTTCTTTCACTGCCGCTCTCTCAACCTGGCTGTGTATCAATACAAATACATTGGAAGAAAACGTAAAAAAAAAACTATTTTTTTACACTCACATTTTTCATCATGTGTTAATTTTCGTGATTCACACACACACACGGAATGCATTAGGAAGTGATGTAGTGGAGGCAGACTCCATACACAGTTTCAAGTGTAGATATGATAGAACCCAGTAGATTCAGGAACCTGTACACCAGTTGATTGACAGTCGAGAGGCGGGACCAAAGAGCCAGGCCTCAACCCCCGCAAGCACAAATAGGGGAGTACAAATAGGCGAGTACAAATAGGCGAGTACACGCACGCACGCGCGCACACACACACACACCAGAAATAAAATCAAGTCAAAGGGTCATTTTCTATTTATATTTCAAAATGATCCATCCTACCTATGAACTACGCCACAACAACCCGCTGGCCTTCCTTCAGCCAGGGTGGACAGGCGACAACCAAGGCCGAAACGCAAGTTACAAACGATTCAAGATTTTGTGCAACTCAAAATTCAAAGGTAAACACAGCACAGAGAAGCAATAAAGACGTGGGAGATAATAAAATAAGTAGAGTGGAATATTTCATGATAAACGTGGACCAAGTGACCTGCTGGTGTTGATGGATAGTGTAGTGTAGTGGACACCAGTGTACCCAGAACAACCTCCCCCACCCCTCTCCTACTATGGAATGGGGTCCGTCCACCACTCCACCCAACTTCTGGGCATTGCAAGGCCAATTGCCTATTTTGTTTTCAATATAACAGCCTTTTTCCAATCTTAGCAGTGTTATTAGATCAAGAAATAATCTCTCTGACATATACCCTGATGGAATGTGACATACTTGGTGATCGATGTAATTACTTATAAGATACTCTTAACTTATATTCTTAAATTTATAGTTACTAGGTCTGCAATAGATGATCATAGCTGAAACAATGCCGCAGGCGATAACGATATCGGTGTTTACTTGAAACAGCCAACATCTCTTGGAAAAATACTTTAAATTCAATAGTTAAAAATCAAAAAAGAAATACATAAAATAGGGAGTATCACCTCTGGCTGGAAGAAGGGGACCCTTAGCCTCTGAAAAAAGCGCACACAACGCATTAAAGGGGATCTTTAGGGCGCCTCGAAAATTTTTGATGTTCCTTTATCCTACCACCCCCTTCCTGTTGTGTTTTGTTGTGCTTTATTAGGTATTTAAAGGTTACAAAATGTACATTGGTTAATACAATGAGTGTTTAAAGGTTATGGATATCTTTGAGCTCTTGTGCTTCCGGACAGGAAACGAGGACACAGCAGGCATTTCCCCCTCTGGAGCGTCACACTGAGGCACTGAAAGAAGAAACTGGCAGCACTTGGGTCTCTGGTGATGTCAACGAGCCTGGAACCCAATTCTTTAAGAAATACCAAAGCGCTCCTACCCAGGGGCCATGCGTCTCAGACGCTATGGGAACAAAGGTGTATTAACCTTCCAGTCGCCTGTTCTTTAGCGATTTTGATGTTTCCCTGTGGTTGGCCGCCACACCTGCTTGATCAGCACCAAAGTGTATGTGATCTTGATCACAAAAATCTCTTTGGTCAGCGAGGGTGGATACATGAGTAGACCCACACCAGCTGTGTGCCCCTCTTCCAGTATATTGTAATGCCATCTGGATGAAGTGCGGGGTCATCCTGGTTTTGGTCCACTAGAATGCGGAGTTCTCTCTCTGCTGGGCACCGAGCTGAGGCAAGGCTCCTTTTAATGATGTCATTCACCTCATTGTGTCTTGCATGCCAGTCCTTTTGAGCTTCTGCAGTGCAACCCATGCAGTCCATATTGGTCTGCTTCCGCCCCTGTTACAAATACACTTGTATTCAGTATGAATTGGGACACCAAGGTAGAGGGTCACTGCTACACAAAGGGATTCTGGATCTAGATGTGTGCCTGTTGCCAACATGGATACTGCCAGAAGAAAGTCCCCTGTATGTTCTCAGCACTTCTCCAAAGTAGTTCTCAGCACTGCTCTGAGACGTGCTTTCTCCACATTTGATGTTGCAGTGCTGAGCATGGCATCAGCCATTTTTTTTACTAGTGGGTCGTCCCAGCTGGACTGTTTGTGTTTTTTGTTGGATCTATGATGGGTACTGGGGCTGCAAGTGCATCTCACTGATTTGAACATTCAGTGAAAGCAGGTTTGTGTATCCTTGCTGAATCACTCAGGGGTTCTAATAAGATAACTCTTATAAGGTTGTACGATGCATGGGAGGAGGAAAGGAAGGCAGGTAGAGCAATCTGGGGGGATGTGCGGACACCAAGGCCACTGAGTCTTGCAGGGAGGATTGCTTGCTCCCAATGAGGGTCGTCCAACGGGAGGTTCAGGACTTTCTCCAGCACATAAATATATAACGAATTTATCGTTAGTCGATAGCTACATTCAATATTTAATCGTCAATAGCCTTCAACACAGCACGTGAATTAAATTGTATCCCTAACAACCAAGCACTAAACTGAATCGAATGGAAAGACTTTTAATGCAGAGCATGTACCAGGGAGAATATCCCACCCCACACGGCACGGCACTCAACCAACCTCTAACAATGACAACAATGTTGCCATACCAATTTAGCCTATCCCGCTGACAACACAAACACACTATCATCACCATAAACATTACCAGGTTCACCTTCACATTTGACACTACTGACCGAGTTTCCATTATCTTCTCCAAGATTTGCCTAACACCCGATCTTAACATCTGAGCATCACCAGTCCTGACAATGTTTTTGTCATGCACAACCTTTGTACTTTAAGGGTCTGATTTGCTAAGCTAGTAGACCCCCTTACAACCACGTTCTCACCTGTGGACCCCCTTACAACCACGTTCTCACCTGTGGACCCCCCTTACAACCACGTTCTCACCTGTGGACCCCCCTTACAACCACGTTCTCACCTGTGGACCCCCTTACAATCACGTTCTCACCTGTTGGACCCTCTTATAACCACGTTCTCACCTGTTGGACCCTCTTATAACCACGTTCTCACCTGTTGGACCCTCTTATAACCACGTTCTCACCTGTTGGACCCTCTTATAACCACGTTCTCACCTGTGGACCCCCTTACAACCACGTTCTCACCTGTGGACCCCTTTACAACCACGTTCTCACCTGTGGACCCCCCTTACAACCACGTTCTCACCTATGGACCCCTCTTACAACCACGTTCTCACCTGTGGACTCCCTTACAAGTAAGCTCTCACCTGTGGACCCCCTTACAAGTAAGCTCTCACCTGTGGACCCCCTTACAAGTAAGCTCTCACCTGTGGATCCCCTTACAAACACAGTTAAAAACATAAAACACTGCCTTGGATAAACAATTTCAAATTAGTTTGGTTTTGAAAGTTACATCTTCATTTTTTACGTCTTCTATGATTTTTCGCACCCCCTATGCACCCACATTCCCCTGATGATCCGCCCCCTCTGCGTACCNAGCGGCTCGCGAAAGTGACATACTCTCCTGTTTTCTGTTTTGGGTCCTCTGGCTTAGTCTGTTCAGTTAGGAGAGGGTACTTTATATTAATGGTTTTCTCAATGTTTTGAAACCTTAGGAGGATGGGCTGTATCAAGGTGCTACCCCCAGGCCAAGTACTGACATTTACCAGGATGCGAACCACAACAAGTGCTTAACACCTGGGTACCTAATTTACTACTAAGTAAAAGGAAACTTGCCCTACTGTCCTTCCATGGTAATTGAACCTGGGATCTTCAGTTGTGACCTAACGGCACGTACCACTGTGCTACTCTCCCGAGTTCCCCTTCCCTTTCCTTCCCCCCTCCCACATCACTTACAGGTTGCTAGCTGCAACCTCTTTGTTACAATTTTAAACTCCTAGACCACATAACTGCCAAACATTCAATCCAAATAATAACGTTGAAATTGAATTCTGCTATCTGCTCTACAGTTCTTGAGTTTTTCTTCAATAATCCCTTGCATCCTATACTACTAATTTAATTCAACATCAGTTCATTTAAACTAAACATCCTAACAGCATAAATTATAAATTATCTGCTCATCTCCATATCCTCTGTTACCTACAGTACCTTGTAAAACTTACAATTTTTGTTAGTTGTTTTCTCTCTACTGGTGACAGGTTATCTTTCTGAACAAATTCAACATAAGATTTGCTTAATTCCCTCTTTCCTTCCTTTGTAATCATTCCATCCACTAACATATAGTAAATCCAAGACGTTCAACAGAGTAAATAGAACAATAATAAAGCCTATGTGTGGGTAACAGTGAATGATTTAATAAGCATAATAATAGACGACAAGTGAAAAAAGCGCAGATGTAAACTGCATCGGTAAATTTACAGAGCCAGAAAATCCTGCCTTCTACATAAATGATTAACCAGCAAGGAATACTTGCCTGTATAGCAGTAGTTGACCAGAGTGAGAAGAGCATCAGAGTCCATGTCCCTCATAGCTACTTCCTCCTGAGTGGCCTCCAACACTGGGGATGTAAACATGGCAGCAAAGTAGTCACTTGCCGCACTCAGCACCAACCGATGAGCTCTAATGCGACGATTTCCTGTCAACAAAATTGCACATTTAAATTAGAAATCTTTGCACTCGTGGTGCAAGTTGCTACAGATTAAATATATAAAATATACTCATCAAAACAACTTATGATTACAATTTAATATAGCTCACATTACAAATTAATTAAAACTAAAGAATATATTGTATTATGCAACTAAAATCGAACAAAAAATAGAAAATAGGCAATTATTTCCTTATATCAGTACACAAATACAGTATAAATACGTTGACTGACAAATCATAAAGCATTTTATGGGCTAAGCTTTCTATAACAAAATTTTCTTGTCAGGCAATAAATTCGTTAACTATAAATATTGTTTGCCACTCTGAGATAAAGGGGTCCAAGTCATTTTAATTTCCTCTTCAAACACTGTACAGTACAAACAGCTCCCTAAAGGTCTTCAAGAGGCCTTTAGGGAGCTCCCTAAAGGTCTTCAAGAGGGAAATTGTTGTGTCCGTAGAGCTTTTCCTGACCAAACACACTGTGGTGCCAACAAGAGCTGTCTGCTGGTGTTGTTAAATTGGTTGTTGAGGTGATAAACCAGGAAGCCAGACCATGCCACTAGCCAATCTTTACAACTACTCGAGGATGAAGAGATCAGCATTATGAGTTTGGCAATACACTAGTTGTATTTTGAATGAGTGTTAAATGTTAGGTCAACACTAGTTCCAGGAAGATCTGAAGGACTTATGAATATAGTTCTTTCGGTTTTATTGTGTGTGCCATTACACACTAAAAGCATTACAATTCCCTAAGAGAAGCCACTAATCTATTCAAAGTCATATTTCTTTCTTTAATTTTAGAAGAATAATTATATATTAATATAATAATTTTGAGAATTAACTTTGACGCAACTATAAACTACAGTACATTAACCATTCAGCTGCAACAAGTGATGACTGTCTACGCATTCATAACAATTTCTTGATTGATTTGATGCATAGAGTTGCATCCTGAAGAATTGGCACCAATGTCTTTAACATACAGCCAAGCCTGGGTATGAATGAAAACTGACTGGGGGGCAATTAGCAACTGGTAATAATATTTTATATTCCAGATGCTGGTGAACAGCAGTTCTGTGCAGAACCTATCCTTGCGAGTTAAATCATTGGTTCAATCAATAGCTTAATGTGTGCTTCAGATGTTTCTAAATACTTTATACACATTACACATGTATAAAGTAACAGTTCATTTACTATGCCCTAGATTATTATTATATTTTATTTTCTTGTACAATACAGGTATAAACATTGACTTTAAAAAAAAAATCTTAAATTTCCTAAATTTGATTTGTTATATTTTATTTAAATTTTTACCCCAATAACATTAGACTAACCTGCCACCAATGTAACGTCACAGAGTTGGCCCCGGGCATAATATGCCTCCATGCGACGCAGAGCTGCCTCGGCATGTCTGGGAGAGCGAAACAGTTCATCGTGCACACTGCCACCCAGTGAGCTTAGTGATGCCACCGAACCTCTGGGTCCAGCACGGCCAGAGCCGACTCCAGGAGAGGGGAACGCTCTGCCTCCTTCATTCTGCAGGTTACACCCAAGCACGGTGAAGGTGTACTTACATAGTACCTGTGAAAGTGTCAATGGTTTAATGTAGAAAATATTATATTTCAAAATAAATCTAGAAAGCCTTAAAATACTAGATTTATATAATGGATCTTTTGATTCTGAGATAAGTAGATGGCAAGAAACAGTGGAGTAAGGAAGTGAGGGAAGGAATAGATTGAAGGGTAAGAGGAAAAAAGGTTAAACAAAATATATACATAATGAAAAGGAAGAAAATGGGAGGAAAATTGGAGGAAAAAAGGGTGATAAGAAAGAGAGAATACATGAAAGGGTACGAGAGTGAGGGACGATAAGGAAAGATGCAACTAGAAGCAACAGGAAAGAATACTAAAATGTTGATATCAACTGTACACAAGTCTTGCAACCTTGTAATTTCAGTAGTGTACACAATTTATAATGTATACAAAAAATAGAGATTAAATAAATGCAGTACAACTTCACTCAAACAGATGACAGTAAACTGGATCCCTGGGACGAACTGAACAGACATATGCTCAACTAGCCAAAATATGGTACTGTATCGGAGTCAATGTCTCTCAAAGCTACTTCTTTCCGAATGACCTTGATACAAGCATAACGTGTACTGTACAGATACATGCGTACTGCACTGCACACACTCACACTGGCTGCCTGTCCCGACGCAAAGAATTATTATTATACAGATTTCATTTATTTTAGGTTTTCATTTACAGTACTTTAGTTTACATAGAAAAAATTAAATTCTCATTTTAATGGACTCTCAATTATACAAATAAAATATCATTCATGCTTATGGCTTTCACTTCAAACCTAGAAATGCATTTTATCATTGAAGTTCATAAAACACACAATATGAATTAAAATGACCTTTAAGCAATCCCATCTACTGCATCCAGTTTCAGTGATGTTACACTGTATATACTGTTCAAGTACAGTATGTTTATTGAGACAAGAAAATACATCTCAAAGGGATAAATTAGCTTAGGCTATTTCAACCCCCTCCCCACCCTCTCAGTATATACTGTAGTGTATTATTAATCATCAAATTAATAAATAATATATATATCTCATTGTATATTATAAACATTTTCCATATTCTGGTACATAAATTTAGAGGTTCACGGAATTTTAAGGTAGAAAAAAAGAGGTGACTGTATATTTATGGCCTAGACTACATAAATATGGAACCATACAACACCATATTACACAAACGCACACAAATTTTAGATATGCACTTGCAAGGTAATTTTACTTAGCGAATTAGTATACAAAAATGTACATGGAAGAAAGAAAGCATATTATACAGTACTTGTGCTGCATGCACAACGAAAAAGAAAAAGAGTGCATCAATTAAAATAATCTGCCTATTAATTTATAACACTTTGGCCTCAAACAAAAATTCTATCTTCAAAGCAATAATTTAGCTATGTAACAGTACACTGTTGGCACGTTTTTTAAATAATCTAATTATTTAACACCAAAAAACAAGCAACTTAATTAAACATTACCTTAAAATAAAGGTACTAAAAACAAGCAGTTGTCATAAACACACTTCATTTTGTGTGCTTCTTCAAAGCAGTACTACTAACAAAAATGTTTACAGGAAAAACTTTGTTTGCAGACTAAGAACTCTCCCTCCCACAAATCATCTGAATTACCCTTTACCAGAACAGGAAAATAGCAAATTATTTTTATACCACATACTAAATACTGTACAGTACAGTGAAACCTTGGCTTACGAATGCCCCTCGTTACAAATTTTTTGCGTTACGAGCCCAATTTCTTCATAAAATTCCAATCGGTTTACGAGCTTTGCCTTGAGTTACGAGTTTGTCGATACACGTATGGGTCGACCGAATGAGTGGTTCCTGGTGGCACGGTCGACTGTGCCTCAGTTTAACTGTGCCTCCCACGTGATGACAATCGTGTTTGAATTCTTTGTAAAGATTTTCATTGTTTTCTGCTTTTTGTTTTTTTAACAAAAGTAGTAATACTGTATATATCATGTCATGAGTCCCAAGAAAGTCAGTGGTAAGGTTCAACCTAAGAAAATAAATGTGAGGATGATGATAGAGGAAAAACAAGATCATTCATAGTGAATGAAAGTGATGTCTCACTACAGACAAGTGTTAACATGGGGAAAACAAATGCCTTTAGACAGATTCTAGGTAAGACAAGCAAGCAGTGAACCCACAACCAGGTCCTAGTGGTATGCCTGCAAAATGTAGGCGAGAGAGTACTCCACAGACGTCATCACTGCCTGATGTTATAATGAAAGGGGGGACTTTCCTTCCTTCCCTCTCCTCCTTCCCCCTCCTCACCGTCTTCTATATGACAATAAAAGTCATCAATAAAGGTAAGCTATAACTTGTATACAGTATACTATAGTACAAAGTATATGCATGTATTATGTATGAAATATATTTTGAAGTTAATATTTTTGGGAGTGTGGAACGGATTAATTCAATTTACATTATTTCTTATGGGAAAATTCGTTTCAGGTTGTGAATTTTTGGGTTACATTGGGTTCATCCCTGGGAACGGATTAAATTCGTAAACCAAGGTACCACTGTACTGTAACTAACACCATAATTTAAACCATGCTCAGCAATCATTATATGATTCACATTAAATTCCTATTTAAATAATACAATGAAAGCTAAATATTTTAAATAACAGCAAATTTGAACATTAAGGATTAGTTTAATCACACAATCAATTTACAATTCATACATGCGTGTACGTGTGCATGTGTGTGTAATGCCATCACTGCGAACACCTAACATAAGTTGTGCTAAAACATTGGTTCCAGTCAAGCATTTTAAAATCAAGTTTAACACAATTTAAAAGGTACTTACTGAATTCCCTGATGTGAGCTAATTTATTAAGAGTGAATATATTATGCTGTTAATGAAGGTGTATGAAGGAAATTCTTCATAATCCAAAACTTCCATTTTGTAAAAATAATGGCTAAACCAGTTATTACTAATATGTATATACAGTGGCGCCTCGATTAACGAGTTTAATCCGTTCCGGCACCGAGCTCGTCATGTGGAAAACTCGTCTTGAGAAACAACAACAACAAAACTGTCGTTGGAGGTGTCCGAGAACCAGCGGGAACGCTCGTCAGTCGAGACATATTTTCTGAGAGTGACTTGCTCGTTACTCGAAATGCTCGTAATGGGAGCCGCTCGTCACTCGAGGTTCCACTGTATGTACATGTGTATATGTATGCGTGTCGTGTGTGTATATATGTGTATGTATATGTATATGTGTGTGTATGTATGTATGTATATGTATGTATGTATGTATGTGTGAGTGTATGTATTATATATATATATATATATATATATATATATATATATATATATATATATATTATATATATATATATATATATAACAGCAGATTTCACTACTTCATCTAATTTACTGAAATTCACTGTTCTGTTTGATCTAAACTTAGCCAATTTAATGAATTTATGTACTGTATGTCATTACAAAATGCAACTAAATAAAATAAATTGATTCACATTTGCAAATGGGAAAAAATTAGATACAAACCTAAATACTGTATAGTTTTCTTGTGAAACTAAAAATTAGGGTACCTTGGAAGACATATTTTTTGGCATTATAGAGTAAACTTAACTGAATATCCTAGATGAAGTACAGTATTGTAATATGTAATATATTCGCCACTGAATTAATGCTAGTCGTGTGTGCTTATTCATAGTGCAAAACGTGTTTTTAGTGTTTTTAAAGCCTTATCAAGAGCTGTAAAGCCACCCTCAAATGCTCTTCTATATTAACCAATGCAAACCCAAATTTTATATATTCTATTCAATATATAGGTAATGTACAGTATTGTACCTATATTGTATGCTTACAAAAATTTACCAAAGATGTTACTCAATAACAAAAAATGTAAACAAGTTGTTACATAGTAATCAAAGTAGAACACTAACTGCTCTACATCAATCATTAATATTTCTAATACTACTACTACTAATATACTTACACCACCAGCTTTAATAATTCACTATAATTCCCTTTAATAATTAATGCTCACTATTGTCTATTCTGAAGAGTTTAAACAAGTTAATATTTAACAATACAACAATAACATATCAGAATTTTCTACAGTACTTACATACATTTACTTCTAGACTAAACACAAGCATATACTAATTACTACAATGAAAGCATCAAAGATAAGGGGATAGGCAAAACTGTAGCTTTTGTGTTGAAAAAAAAAATGCACTACAGTATTAGTCAACTACTGTTATTACAGTAGTGAAACAGCAACTTTATGCAAAAAGCTATCACTGATGAAGAAAATTAAGGTAACACGAATATCCTGCTGCAACAAATTCAGTACTGTATAAAGTATAGGAAAATAAATGTAACTTGCTATAGCACTAATAACAAGAAAAAACTACTATTACACAATGAGCAGTAAAATACTGATGTGTGACAGCACAATATGCATTTTGCAGAAATATAAATTACTCTCAAATAAACACATTAATTGATCGTTGAGAAGCAGAAGAAAATGTGTAAAATCCTGCAGTGAATGCTAACACTGAAGCAAATAGTCATAGAAGATGCACTTGGCAAGAGTTAAGTACCTGGCATAAGGGGCATGGCAGGAGTAGAGGTAGGCAGCAGCATGAGCATCACCAGCTAAGCTAAGAGGACGTGGCACAACGATAGAGTGGGTGTGTCGCTCCCGTGGCGTAGGAGGGGCAGAGGCTTCTGAGGTCAACAAAAGTAAGTCAGGTGATGTGAGTCGACACCCACTACCACCCACATAAACACTTTGCGTCCTCCTGGGAGACTGAGCCCCCCGTGGCATTGCGCTTTCTTCTGCAGGAAGGTTGGTATCGCACCACAACTTCAGCACTACTGTCTTGCACCTCTGCCACACCCCGGGGCCACTACCACACCCCAGGACTACTGCTACCCCTTGGTACCACCACACCAAGTTCACAGGGGAAGACCTTTCAATTCACACTACCACTGAATTATTCACTTTTCATGTTCAGGTGCAACCCGTGTTCACATTATGGGCCTGTACAATACTGCTCACTCTGAAGGACATAAAGGTCACCACACACTACAGTCTTAAAGAGCCAAGTGAGGCAGGGATGGGGAGGCAATAATAACAGGTTACAGTATGGTATGACAAACCACAGTCTCCACACCATCACAAGAGCCAGCCAAATTACATTATCCAGTAACTAATCTTAGGCACTTCTATAGCTACGATGGGTCACTGCTGGTGCACTGCAGGTAATTGTAGAGTGATTTGACATAGTAGTGAAGAGGCATGGGCAGCAACTCTGAATTATCTGGAATCACAGGGCACCGATACATCATCTAATCTTACCTGCCATTCACATTACAGTAACTTAATAGCAAGAAGGTCGAGTTCTCTTATTCATTAGCATTATCACAACTGAGGTCCATGTTGCATACATCTTTAAAGAAGAATGATTTACAATACAGTAGTAGTTATCAAGTAAAACCAGTAGTTGTCATTAAGTGTTAATAAAGCTGTCACTACTCAGAAACCCCCATCACAATGCTCAACACCCATTACAGTAGTAAACTGTAACCTTAGAAGAGGGTATGCAACTTTTCTTTTCAAGGGAACCCCCCTGTGGTTCCCTGAGGCTATCTCACCGAGATTGCTCCATGCAAATGGCTCATCAGAGGCAGAAGTTCTGTTTTGCCTACCAGGGACCTGAGCACTAATAATAAAGTGCTCTTTACAGAGATGCAAAGTACAATTTACCAACTTGCTGGGAAAGCATCCAGAAAGTCAGACAAGCTCTGCAAACAGCTGGAGGGTTAAAGACTAATCCACAAAAACTCCAAACTCTGAAAATGATTCGCACAGAACAAGAGCGTGAAAATTAGCGTGAAACCCATAATACTGTACTGTACATGTCAAGTGGTATGGTTTCCGCACGCAGTCATCATCTTTCGCTGATGTCCAGCTGGACACCTCTGTTTCAGATCCTTCAGATGTGGCAAGTACCCGGTTTCAAACTAAATGCCGACCGTTCTTGAAGCTGTTCCTGTGGAGGCCATTTGCTTTGAACTCTTGTTTTATATTTTAGCTTTTGCTTCATGTGCATGTTTTCTATCCAGCTTATTGTGTGGGCATGCCTTTGTTGTGCTTCAGGTTGCATGCATTCTAGGTTCCTTCCAGGGTGCCTGCTAGCACCCTGGAAGACATGTATCTTGCCTGGTGTGTTTGAGAGTTCACCCTCCCTGAGACACCAAGGTCAACAGGGTACGGAACCTCGCTTAGGGCTATTAAGAGTCATCGATTCTGTTTGGGCCATTGGATGGGAACATTCTGTTGGTTATGTTGGGATGCACTGCGGCTCATGTGTTTGTTTATATGACATGCCGAAGACATGTCAGATAAATGACATACAGCGGGGGTGGCATTTTACTCAACCCATCTCATGTCAACAGGCCATACTGACAGAATTGTTTGGCATTTGAGGATTTGGTCTTTGTTATCCCTCCGCCTGTTTGTAAAGCATTATTGACTTTCTGGATACTTTCCTGGTGTATCTGTCACTTGGTTTGTGAGCCTCTACAAGTGATTTTGACTCTGATACCCAGAAGGTCAAACACAACTCCCACGTTTGACATGACCCATTTGCAAGGAGTCACTTGGCAAAATAGTTTCAGGGAACCACTGGAGCTCGTCCAGAAAAAGGCATTTTTAAAACACTCAACACTAGGATTTTCTTTCAACATATACTAGTATTAGATTACTAAGCCAATATCTAACAAAAATAAATTAAACAACTTTTAATTCAAAATGCCAAAAGTGCCCAAGGTTGATCATAAATGCAATACACAGGACTTCCAAAATTATTATGCAATATACCATTTCAATAACATACCAGTACTACATGGCTATGTTATGAACAGTTCAACATTCACATCTCAACTCTCATATTTCTTAAGATCCTGAAGCAGTTCCTGCATAGTACATTTCAATTCCCAGAAGATCAATTAGCCACAAGGGAGAATGTTACTAAAGGAAAGAGGATGGGCAGAGAGATGTAACCAGAGACTGATCAACCTGCTTCCATACGTGCAATTACGACAAAAATATTTCCACAAGTGTTTGTATTACACTGCAGATTCATCTTTCTTTATGTCACTATACACTGTATTAAACATTTACATACCTTCAAAATATGTAACCTAAAGAATTAAGTTCTGTATTAATGTATCAAAGTTTAAAACAAGCCTAACACATTTATCTTTGTCTTTCCTGATTTTCAAAGATCACCAATTTGCTCACATATTATGTCATCGGTACCTCAGTCTTCTATTACCATGTACAATAATACGGAATATTACTTGTTAAATTCTACTGAAGTATTCCCCACTGGATGTTCATCTGTACATAGGGCTGACATTACATCTTTGTTTGGACAAGCAACACACTTCCACAGTGCAATACAATTCTCAGGTATTCTCTTTTTTAACACTTTCATTTGCATCTTAACCAGA
>WNGS01004374.1:14392429-14414759 GCA_020271785.1 Procambarus virginalis
ATCATTTAAATAGTTACAATACCTATTTCCCCCCATTTCTGCTGAAGACAATTCTCTCTTTCAATTTATACTTTGTTATTTGACCAATGCACCCATATAGTTAGATAACACACCTTTCATCAAACAAACCACCAATATGTGTAGAATTAGACTGCCTGTACCTTGAGTAGACTTGTTTGTTTCTCCACAGAAACACATAACTGGCTCACAAAATAAGACATCCACCCCGTACAAACGAACATTCAATAATATATCTCTTTAATGAACGTTTATAGAATTGACCTGACAGGTTATTCTCTTCTCATACTCCCCGAGCGGCACACGGGGAAGAGAGAGAGCGAGACGAGGGAGATGGAGAGAGGAGAGAGAGAGAGAGTCAGAGAGAGAAGAGAGGAGAGAGCGCAGAGCGAGGAGCGGCGCAGGAGAGAGAGATATGAAGAAGAGTACTGCCCTCCCTGCGAGCAAGAAGAGCCCGCAAGAGAAGCGCGAAAAAAGCGCCCGCTCCGCCAGCGCCCGCAAGCGCCCGCCCTCGCCAGCGCCCTGCCCGCCCGCTGACCGCGCCCGCTGCGCCAGCCCGCGCCCCGCTCCTGCCCGGCGCGCCCTGCCTCGCCCTCCCGCTTAAGCCCCGCCCGCCCGGCTCCCGCCCCCGCCCGCGCAAGAGCCCTCGCCCGCGCAAGAAGCCCTCCCGATGCAAGCCCTCCGCCCCTCCCGCCCTCCCGCCCAGAAACGAAACGAACGGAGGATGGCCGGACCAGACGACGGACGGACCGAACGAACGCACGCAAGACGTCCAGGGGGCCCTAAGGGCGGCGACCTGTGGGATTCACGCTCAAAAAAACAACGGAAAAAAAGGCAAAACGACCAGAAAAAAGACAGAAGACAAAGGCAAAATAGAAAGAGAGAGAGAGAGAGAGTGGGGGGGGGTACGTGTACATGTGCGTGCGTGCGTGCACTTGTGCAGGGGATGGAAAAAGTGGTCCAGACAACCAAATCAGCGTCACCAGTATTGATTGTGTCACACATATCTGCCTGAACTAATCTCCACCTTTCCACCCCACCACCCCCTCTTCCTTCCTGTAGCTCCCTCGATAACTCCTCCCCCCCAACCTCACTCTCCTTCCTGTAGCTCCTCGGATTAACACCCAACCCCTTCGAGCGAGAGAGCGAGAGAGCGAGAAGAGAGCGAGAGAGAGCGAGAGGGACGAGAGAGAGAGAGAGAGAGAGCATTAAAAAGAGAGAGAGATGAACTGAGAGAGACGATGAGAAGAGAGTAGAGAGAGAGAGAGAGAGAGAGGGGGAGAGGACCGAGAGAGAGAGAGAGAGATGAGAGAGAGAGAGAGAGCAGAGAGAGAGAGAGAGAGAGAGATGATGAGAGAAGAGCGTAGAGAAGAGAAGAGAGAGAGGAGAGAGAGAGATGATGAGAGAGAGAGAGAGAGAGATGAGAGAGAGAGGAGAGAGCGAGAGAGAGAGAGAGAGAGAGAGAGAGAGGCAGAGGAGAGAGAGAGAGATTTTGTGTTTTTTTTTTAATGAGAGAGAGAGAGAGAGATGAGAGAGAGAGGAGAGAGAGAGAGAGAGAGGAGGAGAGAGAGGGGGAAGTGAGAGAGGAAAGACAGAAGGACAGACAGACATATGGGGGGAGGGTGGTATCCGATGGGGAGGAGATGGGTCTGAAGAGAGCGTGCGAAAATCATGCCCCTTTGTTACAAGCATTTCGTTAGTGTGCGGTCCGCACACGAACACCTCAGGGCTGGTCGCCGCCGCCAGCGGACCCTGGAGACGACGACACTGTGGGATCAGGCAGAAATTCCCTCCCACTGATGAATAACTCTCCGTATCCCACGTCCAGCGGTGATGTCTTATAAAACGATAATTTGTAACCACACATTAGCCGCAAAGTATCGGAATACGTATACAGCGAGCTGAGCGAGTGTATTCCACTATTGGTGTCTGTTGGATCGAGTTCTTAGCTCTTGGACACCCACATTTCCAACCCCGGTTGTCGTATATAGTTACTCCCAATCTATTTTCTCTCATTATATCACCTAGGCCAACCACGATTATTCCACGATGCAAACTCCGAAACAGCTGTCAAACTCCCAGGTACCTATTAGTGGAGTAAACAGAGGCATCAGATGAAGGAAAAACTGTCCTGCCCAGCCGCTCCAATCACTTTGACTGGACGGTAGAGGACAGTCTCGATTCATGCAGGTCGGAGTCAATCCCCGATCGTCCAAGTGGATGGGCACTATTCCTTATTCTCCCCCGTCCCAATGTAAAATAATAACTAATTTATATTTGAGAAAAGTCCTTTTTTGAAATGAACAGCATGTTAAGTGATGAATACGTCTTTGAGGTCGACCGTTGGATGGAATGACTTAATCTAAGGACGGGATGTTTCACTACCGCCCACAGAAGAGGTATGGGGATGCATAATAAATGAACTCAATTACTGGGGGTAATAAGTCGAGCAGCAGCAGCAGACGCCACCACTCACCAAATCATTTGTCCTCCATTTTATCATAACATCCAAGATCAAGAGCCACAATTCTCCCCACATGTTCACACAGCCGCTGATAACGATGGCTCTCGTCAGATATATATTTCCGACCTTTCTGGGGATGAGGCACGGAAGACATCTGTCCACGAGGCTAACATTACTAGGCTGTGCTTCTTGCCCCGCTCCTGTGCCAGGTAAGTTACGGGCTCAACCATAGCTCGTGCTACTTGGAACTGTTCCGAGTAGCTGAATCTATAACAACAACAACATGGGGATGAGGCGCCCGGGGCGACGTAACCTCAATGTTCCATTAGGAATTAACTATAAGCGGGTGATTCCCATTGTCCCCGCACGAGAACGACGGACCCTTACGGCAACACAGCTGGTCTGCACTTTGTCCCTAACTATTGAAATGTCACTTCTTAGATGGAACCATAACAAGGGTCGCGTATATATGAATTGTTGTCACAAAGATAACAAAAATATATCTAGCTCCCTACATTGAGAAAATGTTAAAAAAAGAAAAAGACCAGACGGCAACTAGGGCAGGCATTGTTATGGGGTCCTTAATAAATTACTGAAATCAACTAAAAAGAAAACGTAAGGACAAGATAATAAAGCCAGCAGTAATACTTTTATGTTTTATTTCATTCACAAGACATGGAACTTCAATGTAAAAAACATATCCAATACAAGGAATGACAAAATTATTTTGAAAGTAGATAAAACATAAGCATTATGATAATATCATTTTATATACAGTACATTAATGTCGAATTAAGAAAAAGGGAGGATATGAACGACTCGCCAAAAGCAAAACCAAAAGCATGAAACTCGTTCCCTTGAAATGATTTACAACTAATGTACATGCATGAACACCTACTTAGGAAGGCATATCACAACCAAACATTATCATGAAGAAAACCTTGTATAATTGGCATTAAACAAAAATGTTATATTTCAATATAAGAAATTTATTTTTCTATGATAAGAAATTTCCATATTTCACACACAACTAGAAACAAGTCTTCGTAGTGAATGCATTGCCAAAATTATTATAGTTTAATATTAGTATGCTCCCTAAAGAACATGGCAGTGGATTATAGACCATTTACAATAATGTTTTCTTAAGGACGATTACTGTACTTGAATAAGTACTGTAATCAATATGGGTGGTATCTTCACTCAACATTGATCATTTTTTCAATCTTGGTGCACTCAAAGCTACACGAGTGAACTGCTGTAAAATTCTCAAATTTAAAATCATAATCTTACACCATGGAATGTCAAGAGATCAAATAATTGCAGAAAGCTCTTTATACAGACAACTCCTAAACAGCATTTCACTTTATGGATCATCATCTGCATCACTTACAAATGTCACACACACTTTTATTATAAAAAAAACAGCTCCATTCAGCAACATTTCAATTTGATGAAATGGTATAATAACAAATTAACTTTTGGAATGAAACCAGTAAAATATTAATGGATTAGGCACTTAGAAATTAATAATTGCTTAAACACTATTAACTTCGGCCTTTTTTAACGTTCACACTACAAAAACTTATCTAAGGACAAGTTGTATTCAATTATATACAGTTAGTCTCAGAACAATTCCAAAACTTTACTACAACGTTTAAAACTACTGTACTCAAATATCATTACCAGCTGTCTGGACAAAACCAAATTACTCAAAATAGTGCATGACCAGGTATTGGACCTCAAACTATGATTACTGTAAGTAATCTACAGAGAACGGGGCACCTTAATTTTAAAATGGAGCTACTAGCTGCATGACACTAAGAGATATCAACTGACTTATTAAAGCTAATGTATTTAATAAGTTTGTACAGTGGAGGAATTCTACAACTACCTAGTTCTCTGCTCAGTACATACAAATACTCTTACATTATTCTTACCATTTTATATAAAACAACAAAGATCAAAGTGTGAAAGACATGCATTGGTCACTGGGGGCTTATGAACTTACAAGTTCCATAATATTAAGCCATTACAAATTTACTTCTGTGCAAGGAACTCAAAAATCTTAACATTGTTTATCTCATTTTCTGCATTCAAAGCACTAAAAATACATATTCGGGCATTAGAGAAAATTTAATAATTCTAAACCTCTTGCTACACATTACACAGCACTTTCATGACAGGAATTCCAGGTGCAAATATGTAAAGAAATGTCAATCATCCTACAGAATAGTGTACACGAGTATACAATAGCAATAGAAAAATGGGTTGATCCCCCTACCCCCGCCTCACTAACCATCTACAGTCAATACGCACAAAGTCCTAAAAACATGTGCATACTAAACCTGTTGCAATCTGCTAAGTGCCAAAAACATGCTTGCCTCAAATAGAAGAGAAAATATAACTGCAGTACTTGTCGTAACAGGACACTAAAAGCCTCTAAGTCCCCAAGTTCTCAAAGCATATATGGATCAAACCATAAAAAATTTGATTCAAAGAGTGAACATTTCAATTAAAACAATACACAGTAAAACAAAAATCCAAATCTCTTGTGCTACTGAGCAGTAAGATAAAATACTGTAATACCCTATTTTATATAACCCTCATCCACAAGCATCAAATTAACAATTTGGCTGGCCAATTCTTGAGATAAGAGAAGAAAATTATTGCAATAAACTTTCTGGACTGCCAAGAGGGGCTACACTGGTTCAAATTCTTGTCAGGCTCAAATCCTGTGGCAAATACCACACTTCACACTTGCCAAAATACTTTCCAATTTCTAAAGCAGCCACCAGGGTAATAAACCCCACCTGCCCCCCCCCCCCCCAAAAAAAAAATTATATTTAATGCAGCTACAGTATCTACCTATAGTCTCGATGCCTTACTTCCTCTCGGGGAGCTCCAAATTTTGGGATGGCCACAGCAGGATTAATGTGTCATACAATTAATAAATATGTTTAAGGATTCAAGTTAGCACAAAACCTATTAATTTACATATAGACAGATAGCACCACACAATGGGGAAATTATCCAAAAAAGATAGTATTAGTTGTCACCGAGATCATTTATTTTTCCTTTCACTGGAATAACACTTTAAGTACTATAATATATACAGTATGTACTTCATATTTTATTAAGCATTTTCAAAATTTGCATCCATTCAAAAACTTTAAACAGGTTTACCATTTATTTATACCTGCTAAAAAAGCTACTTCTGAACTTTCAATCATTATCTTAAACACCTTGCATAAAGCACCTTGGCAATCCTGTTATATATTCTTATTTCCCAAAGCTATGTTGTATTAAGCCATTTTAACAAAATAAAAACATTTTGAGGATCATCAAAAACTTTAGTGCTCAAGTTAAACTTTGTGTGAACCAAGTACCGATTTGAATGTAGAAAATAAAAATTCTTTGAATGCAGAAAATAAAATTCAAGTAGAATACGAAGAGAACCTAATGGCAAAATTTGCTATTACATTAACGACCATCAAGATTGACAAAATGTAGCAATCCTCCAAAATGGACAGTTATGTGCAATCGATTACATTTTTCTATATACATACACACACACACACACACATTTGTGTATGCATATCTACATATTTAGACAATTTTAGGTGTTAAGGCCTAAATACTCTACTTAAAATAATAGCTGCGTTAAATTCTTAAACTAAGAGGTTAAAATGCTGTGCACATCTTTGGAATACTGTACAATGCATACATTAACTGCAAGATAATGTTCATTGTCACCATTTATTAGTAAACAAATTTAACAATATTTCAAGAATGCCCAGAACCTCTCAAAAGCTAGAGGTGCTCAATTTAATACTGCTCCATACTTTGTGTCACAACACTGTCTGAAGGTATTGATGAATTTGTTACACCATTAGTCTATATAAAAACATTTCTGAAGAGTAACTTAATTTAAACCAGAGGAGAACCAGAATACAGTTAGAATCATCTAGCAAATGACATCAAAATTTGATCATAGGACATCAAAATTCTATTTTATTGCTTCTCTATGACCACACGTAAATTCTGCACACACGCATACAATTGCTAAAAAAATGAACAAAAAGTATATTCAAGATGAAATCTTCAACTTATGTATTGTAATATATTTAAATTCTCAGCACATTTAACATTTTAAATCTATGGATATTCACATCATACTCAATATGTTCAGAACCATCAATATAGTTTCTGAAAAGTTGAGCTCCAAATACCTTGTACAGATTATCACATTGTGTGTATAGTAACACAATTGAAAGCCAGTACCTGAAGAGGCTTGTTACAACTACGTTTTAAAATACCAGCAAGAATAATCGGATTAATATTTATCGTCAAGCATATTCAATATGCAAGTTACTTCACAGTAATAAATAATAGACACCATTAATATACATAAGCACTTGATCAGAAGAACAGACCACAGTTTTCTTAGCTCATACATTTAGCTGCCAATTATATCAATACAAAATGGGAGAATCTTTGTTTATATATGCTCTAAATGTCATCAACCATCAACGAAGACAAATCAACCACCTCTCCTTGAATACCGAGCTTCTCTTGCTATTACAGTAACCATGATCCAAAAAGTAACAAGAACATTGATATTTCTGAATTCAGTACCAAAATCATCAATGTTAAAGATTTTTAATAATAAAAGACAAATATTCTCAAACTACCAAGCTTTTAGACTATTTTTGTAATTACAAGTACTGTACTGTACCTTCAGGTTTCAATGCTTGGCCTAGCCCTAAAACTCGCTTTACAATTCAGTTCACAATGGGGTAAAATTTTCTAATGTATTGTCAAGTGCTCTTAAGGTATACAATCTATTACAAAATCACATCTAACACGAACACACAAATATTATGCAATCACTTTCCAAGAGATCTTCAGTTTCACGTTGAGGTGGCTTTATAAAGGTTATGTGGTGTGGAGTCTCATGAAGGGCAAAGAGGGTAGAGCTCTTTTAACGCCCAACAATGGGAGTTCCTTGAGTACAAGATTGTCCATGTCATAGTGAGCGCATACAAGAGTAAACCATTGCAGAAGAGAGGAATGATGTGCTAGCTTGCTAGTTAAGGAGAGAGATTAAATATTACAACCTATTACTGTCTCTGGTTTTAAACAGTATTGTATTAGTGCTTTTGATTCTCGTAAAATTTTGAAGGCCTTCAACATTATACAGCCGTCTGTATACCGTATACCTAATTCATCAGGTATCTTTATAATCTTAAAGCTGATAACTGGAGATAATTTAGCTTATTAAAGAGATTTAAGAAATGTAACTTTATATCATACAAATATTCTTAGAATAGGACATTTATCTCCATAACGTGAGAACTAGAAAAAACAGTATCATTTTCATGCACCCATTTCATCCCTCTCTTCACAAGGTTCACACATTCCTAAAATATTTGAACATTAACTTCTCTGCATCTTGCAGATTTGTAGAAATATTAATGCAAGAGCAGAAAGAAGAGGAGGGTTTAATATCACAAAGTTTACAAGCAGTAGTGCCTCACTAGCTGCTAGCATCACCACAAATAGGATCAGCTTGAGCCAATCCCTGCAACATTTCACCTCAAGATTTAAGCTAGGCAAAAGTAGGTAACCTTATTGAGCCATTTATTGTTGTCATTACTAAAATATTAGCATTTATTAATTCCTAAAATGTACATGCTATACTTTAATTTCACATATGTCTATCACCTTACAGGTATATGCTGAAAAATGAATCTCATTCAATTTTAAACCATAATAAACATAGCTAATATGATAACCAAACATCACACTAGAAAGTGAAGGGACGACGACGTTTCGTTTCGTTCATTCACAATCGACTTGAGAATGGTTCAGGACGGACCGAAACGTCATCGTCCCTTCACTTTCTAGTGTGGTTTGGTCAACATATTTCAGCCACGTTATTGTGACTCCTCGTCTGCATAGCTAATATGATATCAATACTTGAGCCTGAATGCTTACATATCAACTACAATGTGCCCTTTAAGACATATGTCAATAATTGCAATAAGACTGGCAGTTAAAGGATGCAAACTATGTTGCAGTAATTCATTCTTATACTTTTCTTGATAAGGACAGATTTTTGTTATCAACTCCTTATTCATTTCTGGGTAAATCAAAGCCATCAAGAGATTGATGTAGCTAAACTCAATATTACTAACACCTTATTAAATTCTTGCTTCATGGGAGTACTTATTACCCTTAAAACTTGATTAGTGCACTTCAACTTGTATAAGTTACTTTGAAGTCAACTTCTTATCTATTTGAAGGTGTATGTTTAAATTACCAATTGGTCTAAAGCTGTGATTACAAAATGCTTTTTATGGTACATTACTGCTCCAACTCAAACTTTGTACATGCCATCATCTGTTTATCAGTCTATGGATCTATTTTTAATGTGTTTTTATCCCATGCCAGCAAGGTAAAATACAAATTTTAAGAAAAATATAATTACTCTCACACGATCATCTATTCTCCACTCACTGCACACATTTATTACTTCATCCAGCAAAATAGACCTTAATAATCGGCACTTGCTTCAGGAATATTTACAGGCGCTGAAATTAAAATAACTTCATTTCAAGATAATTGCTGTATTCATATTTTTTTAAAATACGATATTTTAAAAATCTGGTTCCAGAAAAGTTGAAGATACCAGCCCTCAGTATTCCCATGGATCCAGAACTATGATTTTACAGTATTATATAAAAAAATCAAAATGTTATTGCCTTTAATGCTGGGAAAAGTAAATATTTAACCAATAAATGATCACATCTAATATTTTAATGTTTTTAATGTCATATCTGATCATCATTGTGAAGAATTTACTGCATATTACTGGGTTCATGTGGCATCTAAAACCATTTACTTAGTAAAGTAAACTTAGTGAAATTAATTAGGGCTTCAATTGTAAGATGCCCAAAACACTGCTTCTGAAGGCACCTTTGTCAGTTACAAGTTTATGGGAGCTGACAAACCTTAAATTAGTTTATTAAAAAGACTGCTCATTTTCCTTTACATAAATGGAAATGGAATCTCATGCCAACATGCTTTTACTATTTTTGTCTCCTACTACTAGCATATTTTATTCTTTGTAAAAACAGTATCAAATTACACTATATACAATTTAATCAACACATTACTGGAGAAAGCAACTTAGGAAAGCTAAACATGAAGCTAACTATATATATATATATATATATATATATATATAAAACTATAGTGTACTTCTTAACATGCACCTTGTGATGACAAGAACCTTGGACTTTGCCCATATGATCAAAACTTTTAAATTAAAGATCAACTGCAAAACAACATTTGGATGCATTAGTTATAAAGGCAAGTGACGTCATTCATAAAACAGCTCCCATGCAAGGTGCAACCCTCTACCTCTCTCAAACTTAGTACAACAGCCTCACGATTCTGTCAAAGAAACGAAGACAGTAATGCTAGCTCAAGCATCAAATAATACCTCATGTAGCAACTTAATCTGTATCAGTCTGCTGCCATTATCGTTCTTACAAAAACTAAGACTGTCATATTTGAGAGGAGGAGCCACTTGTGTGAGGACCAACCAATGAGAAGAACAGTTTGTGGCAAGCACAATGTGCTGCACTAGCAGGCTACTATACAATAAATTTAGTTTCATTTGATATTATGCTGACAATATTTTTCATACTCTTTATACAAAAATTTAATACAACAATAATTGTACAAATTTGATAATATCCTCCTTGTGTATACATTAAACAGTTTACAAAATATGTTTATACACAGTATGTTTGTATCACTGCATGCATATCCAGTACACTAACTCGCATGCAAATGTGACGCATTATTAAGTGCTGGAATGTGTCAATGTTTTGAAAGGTTTTTAGTACAGTATATGATTATCATAAAACAAAACAAACAAAACCTCAAATTTTGCCATGGCTTATTCAGTGCATACTATCTAATGTACTATTTAATACAAAATATTTAAATTGGGGAGCACATTTTGTACCATACCAAGAATTGTTACAATTACCAAGAATTGTTACATTCCCAGCACCTATGCCTCCCAAAGCTATAATGATACTACATGTTTACTACCATCAAGAGAAACAAAACTTTACTTAGGGGTACATACTATGATTTCCTACCAAAGTTCATTCATACTCCAAAGAATCCTTCCAATGTTTACAAACATCCAATGAAATTCAGCTAAAAGTTTGTGCACTTTTACTCCTGAATGACAATTCTGCAATACCATGCTACCAAAGCCGGGGAAAGGTTCTTCCCTAAAAAGCTGGGAGTAAAATATAATGGTACATTCATATAAATAATACCCAATAGTTTGTCCTGGCATATGGTGTGTTGACAAAACGGGCAACACAAAAGGTGAACGATCTTCATCTATCAATGTACTGTACCTTGTGTATGGGAACAAAATGGCCCAAAGGTCTATGACTAACAGATATCAATGAATTTTGTGTTAAAATATTTTATAGCTTAAGAAAATTCTCTCTGCTTATCCTTATTCATATCCAATGCACTTTCACTATCCATCAAGAGCTCATTGAATATCATTCCATATCAATTACATAATTCTAGCCACTGCCTTTTTGTTCACCATTTAACTCCAATTCTAATCCTACCACTATTTTTGGATTCCTCCACCATTTACTACCGAGTTTCATCACTCATCCTCTTGCACATTTCTTCTAAATTCATCTCCGCCCACATCCAAAACACATTAGAATACACTGTCCTTTATTTCCAAAACATTTACTACCGGTTCTTAGTACAATTCACGTAATGCCTACACAAGTTTTTCCCACCATATAATGCAGCATGCTTAAACTTATTAACAATTAAACCATTACACCTACAAACCTACATGTTTACTTTTCTTGACTAGATTAAAAAAAATATTACATAATTTTGTGTACCATATCCTGTTTCTCAATCCTTATCATAAAACTTCCTAAAAAGTTTAAAATTATGTGCCTATTTTAACTTTTAATCCTTTAATTAAATTCACAATCTGGCTTTCTCCTTTCAACTTGCACCATATTAGTCTTGCCAGCAATGACTTTCAGCAACATCATCACCTTAATTAAAAATCTTGCAAATATGCTAAAAGCCTTTCAGTTACTATTACAAATATGATCCAATCATCAGTAAGTAGCTTAATCCCCACTTTGTAATCTTTCCCATCCCATGTTACCATTTTCATTTCAACCGAGCTCCTTTCCATTTCCCTTTTCAGCGACAGCAAGTCCCTTTTCAATAATTAACCATTTTGCTCCTATATCTATACCATTCAAGCATTGCTTAACCTAATGCTTTCTAGTCTTTCACTGAAAGCAAGCACTGCTATTAGCTATTGCTTTTGACTTGTTCCCTTACCACAATCAGTGCTGACAGACTCTGTAATTTCAAAGTTCAAGCACATGCTATTCTATATTATTTGTGTGATACAAATAACTATTCTACATTTATTCATTTCTAAATTGCAGACTGTCATTATAATGAAGGCCATAGCAGTATCAAACTTGGAATGATTTTAAGGAATAGAGGTATGAACACAAACTGGATAGATGCAGCAACTAGACCATAAAAAGTATACATACATAATGCATTATTTACTAGGATATAGACTAGCTATGATAAGCAAAGGTGATAATAGGTATGGAATGATAATAAGAGCCAGGCTGGGCAGGGGAGGGCATGATAAATATTTTGATAGCAAAAAAAAAAAAAAAGAGAGGCAAGAGAGGAAATATCAGGATGCAGACATATTATGCCACCATTTATATTTAATTAATGCACAGGTGAAGCATTCAAGAGTAGGCTAATTACCAGCAGTGCAGCAGAAGGTGTAATATCAATAAGTGAGGAGGTACATGTGTGTGCACAGTAGTGAAAGGCATTTTATGTGGCACAGAATCGGAATATACCAACAAAAAAACTGGAATAACCCCAACCCACACACGACAACATGACACTAAAAGACGTTTATGTAAGAACAATGCAGGGTGTTGTGTGTGTGTGTGGATTAGATGTGTAGAAAGCCACCTAGCTCTGCAAAAGTAGAGATCACATTATGCAAGTAGATTTTTTGTAAAAATTATAAAATAAACATAGAAAACAATTTATTACAAATACATGTAACACACTAGTTTGTGAGCAGATAAGCAGTATGTACTCAAGACTTTCAAAATAATTAACTACAGTGTACTTATATAAACTCCCCTCAATTCTTTGTATTACATGGACTGTAATATATAGAATAATTCTCAAAAGTTTAAAGGCATACACATTATTTTCCTATAATTTCTGCATTTAAATTTTCTCAATAGGTTGCAAAAGAATCTCTTCATTATTAAATACCATATTAAAATGTGTATTTTTGTCTCCTTAGTTAAATGCTGCTTATTAACCCTACACAGCCCAATCTCTACCGGTAATGATGTAACAGTTTTGTTACTTTCATTAACTAATACTAAGAACAGGGAGGAAAAAAAAAGGTAATTACAGGCTTAAATCACAGACATTAACATGTGATGCATAAAGACATCATGTTTTAAAAACCTGTTAATATAATTCCTATTCATCCTCTGAGAGAATGGTTATAAAGCCAAATCTTTTAGGAAGAATTTACAATTAAACAAATGCCATCATAAGTTACAAACTTCAATACCAATAGGTTTATAATGCTTTAAACTACTACAACTAAAAGTCTCCTTTTGGCATAAACAACTCCAGGAAGAGCTTGGACAAGATAGAGATTCAGTGAAGAAGAATTATTGCTTGGTTTTATCATTTAGTTCAGAATATTTTGGAGTCAGCTTATCTACAAGTAAACTTAGAGTAGCTGGGCAGTCCCGGGTCAATGTTCCTTCTTTACTACCACTACACACGCACCAGCACGACCTGTTGTCAATGGAGCCATCTGAAAGAAAATTATTATACAAGGTTAAGCAGCTGATAAAAATAAATTACAAATGAACGTAAAAGGTAACATGCAATGTGCCCATTGGTGAAAGTGCTGATTATAAAATCAGAGATTCTAAATGTGGTTAGTATTGTCCTTGTATGTAAGTCACTAGAGGAAAATCTCCAGCAGTATAAAGGCCAACTAATGGAAATGGAATACTGCTTAAAAAACTTTACAAACCAAGCCCCAAACATCATTTTGCTTGGGGACTTCAACTTACAGCACTTAAAATGGAAGACTGCAGCAAATATAGTACATTTATATCAGAGAGAATCCCAAGAAGCAGTCGAAATACATGCACGCGAGCACACACAAGAGGGCGGTAATCAAAGGCAATGTATCTAACTGGAGGTGTGTTACAAGCAGAATACCACATGGTTCAATTCTTGCACCAGAAATAACCATCTACTTGAACAATCTACCAGAAGATATACAGAATTATCTGAACATGTTTGTGGATGATTTTTTTTTTTTTTAATGGAGCCTAGATACTGGTGGTATCCCTGACATACTAAAAAAAGTGGAGATATCACCACTCCATAAAGGAGGGAATAAAGCACGGCAAAAAATTATAGCCTGATAGCGCTATCACATAACACTCAAAGAATTTTGTGCGATGATGCTCATATAAACTCCACAGCATTGATTCAGGATAATGTGCTCCTGCCTCTCAAAATTGCTAAACCACAACTGCAAGAAAAATGACATGTTGGATAACAAGAACCATTCAAACAAGAAATGTCATACTATTGATGATACTTTTCAAGACACTAGTGCTCTCTAGGATGGAATAGTTGAAAGATGAAGAAATTGCTGACTTGGCAACCATGTAAAGATCCTTTACTGCTGAAATCCACTCAATTTAACATCTAAATTATTGGGACCTGATTAAAATGTTAAAATCTGTATTTTCTAGAATGCAGGCAGAAGACACACATAATAATTTACACTTGGAAAATATTAGAGGAACTGGTTATAAATTTGCACACAGAAATAACATCACAAGAGGCCAGGACGCAAAGCAGTATGTGCAAAATAGCCCTGTTGAAAAGCAGAAGGGCAATAGGCACATAGAACTTCATCAACATCAAAGGTCCAAGACTTTTCGACACGGTCCCATTACACATAAGGGGTATAATTGGCTGACTTCTCACGATGTTCAAGAGAGCTCAATAAACACCTCAAGAGGATACCTAAATAACCCGGCTGTGATTCATAACTCAGGATGCAAGCAACTGCATCCTACAGTCTGGCTGACCAGACCACCAACCAAGAGGCCTGTTCAGAGACTGGGCTGTGGGAAAATTGATCTTCTGAATCATGGCAAGGCAACCACAAGGTAGGCATAATAATTTGGGAAAACTGGTGAAATGTATGATCATGAACTGGTAAAATATGTAGATGTATACAGTGTTTAAGGAAATGGGGATTAACAGTTAACAGCACCAGGGATATAAATAAAGGACAGGGCCGGGTTGCAGCAGTTTCTGTGGAAGGGGTCAACAAGTTTGCCTATACAGTAAATGACAACTCACAAGATGCAATGTACACCAAGGTCTTATAAACTAGTGGGGCGTTAATGTGAACAGTTTACTGAAGTGTAGGTGCACTTGTGTTTCAGTGAGTTCATACAGTACATAAAAGTACCCTTTTATTTGGGAAGATGCTTCCCCACCCAAAGAAAGTGAGAAATGAGGTAATAAGCGAGCACCACAAAACCCAGCACACTGCTAATTAAATTAACTTTTCTTAAACTCTAATGCCGAACCACTTGGGATGGACGGTAAAGCAATGGTCTCGCTTCATGCAGGTCAGCGTTCAATTCCCAACCGTCCAAGTGGTTTGGAACCATTCCTTCCCCCTATCCAATCACAAATCCATATCCTGGCCCCCTTTGAAGTGCTATGTAGTCATAATAGCTTGGCACTTTTCCCTGATAATTCCCTCCCTCCTAAACTCTAAGAATAAGCTTCATAAACTTTTCAATACAATATAAATGCATCCCATACTGATCGTTCACCTTGATGAAAATCCTGCCTATGCATTTTAAATAATGCAATTTAAAATGGGGCTCCACTTTCCAGATAGGAGAAAATAGAGAACATTTTTCCATGTTGGGAACAATATGGAAACATGTTCTCTATTTTCTATATGTTCTCTATATTTTCTATATAGGGAGAGAATATTGGGAACAGTTCCCAATATCCTCTCCCCTTAATCACCATATCCTACAACAAATGATGAAATAGCAGCATTAAAACAAATTCAGCTAGAAAACCAATATACACAAAACTTGATACGATGCATATTTCAGAAAAAATTAATACATTGCAACCTTACCTGTGTCCACTCGTTTGTCTGAGGATCATAGGCATGCACAAGGTTCAGGTAAGTTTGGCCATCATAACCACCAACACAAAATAGGCGATCACCCAGGAGACTCACTCCTGCACTATCACAGCCCACGCTTAGACATGCTACTTGAGTCCACGTGTCCGTTGCGGGATCGTACCTATAAGAAAGACAGTTTTTTCTAATATATGTAACAGACAAAAAAACATATTTCGGTTTCATATTTAAAAAGTAAAAAAATTTAAGTTGTCATTGTGGTCTTTTTTTTATGCATTTCAGTGAAGTTCTTTAATTTTAATTTTATCGCAAATATCATGACTTGCCATCATTTAACAACTTTAACAATTCTCCCAAACAGCAATCCTATTCACTAAATATTTGGTATAGCAGACAACCTGCTACATTGTAAATACAAAAATCATTACCTTTCAACACAGTCAAATCTGGAAGCACATGGATTGGATGCCGGAGCATCGTGACCACCAACCGCATAAAGAAAGCCATTGATTACCCCAACTGCAACACCACCTCTCCTTCTGCCCATTGGTGCACAGGGGGTCCATTTATTGGTATGTGGATCATAACACTCGACGGTCCGTAAGCACGAGGAGCCATCTCTCCCTCCCACTGCATAAAGTCTGAATATAAATTATCAATTAATAATAAATTCTCTGCCACAACATTTATCAAATAAAGCATTCCTGTCAACACTTATTTGAGCAAGTTCTCAAATTCAGGAGAAAGTCTTACACTTAAGATACTTGTAAATTATAACCACCACCAAAATGAAATAACAGTTTCCTGAAAATTAAAGTCATAGCTATTGAATTAAAACATATTCCACCTGCACATATTAGATTAAAAAATTTCAACATATTAAATTTCTTTAAAATGATTATAGACTATCTTATTTACCCTATATGAAAAAATAAACAAGTAGCAGAAGCAAACGTATACATGCATTTGTATACAGTACCAAACTGAACAATTTACCATGCATGGTGACTTTTTGCAGTATGCATTAAGTAGTAAAATATTGGTAAGCGATGTGCTCGCATCAAGATGCTGGTAACACCCAAAATGGGTAAGGGGGCAAAAATGTGAAAGGGGTTCAATTTATTTTTAAAAATACAGTATAAAAGTATTAATCCAATTCAGAGATGTTTGTGACAATGCAAGCAACACACCTCCCATTGAGAACTGCTACACCCACTGTTGACCTCGAAGACGACATTGGTGCAACATAGCTCCACTGCCGTGCTTGTGGATCCCATCTCTCCACAGTGTTAAGGTAACTCCAACCATCATGACCACCGACAGCATATAGGGGACCCTCCAAAACGCCAACACCTACAATATAGATATAGTATAAGTGTGCTTATCTAGACAAAAATATGAGATTATATATATATTATATTATATAATCACATATATACTGTAAAAATACGTACAGACTTTTATAGCTATGCATTCTAAATAATAAGGAATTACTACTATCTATATACTGCACAATACAGTCAATTCATGCTGTAATGAAATGACTGGTTCTAAACCACAGTACTTCCATGCATTCACTCCATGGTATACAATTTTTGCTATTGTTTGCTTTATTTAATGCATTTTTGTACTAGTCAAACAATACATTACACATTCATATCTAATCTGATAAAATCTAATGGATAAATATAGATTTTAACAAATATATATATTTAGTGCAGCATTTTAGTTCTTGACAGTAAAAATCTGGTACAGCAAAATTTCTTGACTGTCTAACTGCCATATCTATCCATTCCAACACTAAATGGATAAAAAATCCTTCTGTTGCAGGATCCAATCTTATTGGATCCTGCATTAGATAAAGTCCCATTGAAGCAGGAACCCAATGCATGCACACACACACACATTAAAATATGTCTCACGAGACTTCACCTAAGCCATGTCTGTGAGTTGACATTGGAGGAAGTTGAGACCATGTGCTGGTGCTTGGATCATATGCTTCAGCAATATTTAGTGTCTTGAGGCCATCTCTTCCACCAACCACATGCAGCTTGCCATCCAAAACTGCAACGCCAAACTGTAATCGTCGCCCAGTCATTGTTCCCACAGTAGTCCAGCTGTTTGTTCTCAAGTTGTACTTTTCAATTCCAGTCGAGCCTGTGTTAACATTGGACAACATGACTATACTGTATCTCACTACATGTAAACAAACGTGAAATGGAAAGAGCACAAATTATGTGCATATACACTAGTAAAATCAAGTATATATAAATATGTACATGCGACAAGACGCACAAGATATATGAGAAATGAGCAAAAAAGAACCGAATCTAGCAGCGAGTACAATCACAGTCAGAGATTGAACGCTGACCGCAAGAAGTGAGACCGCTTGTCTACCGTTCACAAGCGGTTGGCTGGGCAAGTGCAAATGAGACAGACAAATGTAAGAAAACACTCGTATTCCTGAGGTGGCGAATGCAACTGCTATTCACAGTTATAAATGTACCAGGTACATTTACTATGGAGTAGATATCTTTAGTGATCTCTCACAAAGTTAGGATAATGAAGAAGGAAGAACAAAAGAACATTACAAATCGATAGATAATGCGATGCCTCAGAAAGGAAGATAGATTTCAGAGTAGCAATCCTTCTGTATCTTGTGGTAGAAGCAAGCACAAATGGGATAATGAAATTCACCACAAGACTCGCACCAGAAATTGGAGACCTGGGCTAAGAGGATAATTTGAAACAGTTTAACCCTTCCATCAACCTCCTTTAACAATTTTCCTCCAAATTTAACTTTTCCATTACTGTATTGTAGGGAAAATGTGTTTGCACTTTACAGCATTCACGATATACCTGTACAACAAAGAGTGCTGGAAAGATGGGACACCACGTGCATAGCTCTCATCCTGTAACTACACTTAGGTAATTACACCACTCATCATAATGCACATTAGGATCTATAAATGGTGTACTGGAAACAGACATGCATAGCACAAAGAAAACAGAACAAATTCAGTACCAGCTATTAAATGATAAAGGTTGCACATAATTAACAAATATATATACATTTTTAAATGTGTCAAGTTAATGGACTAGTTTGTGTAAAGGGAATTGACTGTTTGGAACATTCTCGCAATCTCTCAAATTTATGAACAAAAGTAAATTAATGTACAAGAATACTGTTCAGTAAATATATTTAACAATAAAAACTCAAGAAAATTTAATTTACATAAAAAATACACATTAAAAATATAGTACTTTACAGAGCTTGATTTTGCCTAAAGATTTTCCATTATAAGTTTAATAAACAGTATTTAGATAGAATTATAAATTTCAAAGTTAATACATGATATAATGTTATTGTTTAAACAATACCCTAAGAATAATTAGTAACAAAAATCTAGATCCAAAGAATGCTTCTCAATTTACAAGGTTTCAAGGGAAAAAAAAAAGGGGCCAACGTTTTATCTTACTTCCTCTCCACCCACCCTTATTGGAGTCCATGCCTCCAACAACAAAAAGATCTCCTACAGTGGATTTTCTAGGCTTGGTCCGTGGAGATTGGAGAGTGGAACGTCTTTCTGGTAGTAAATGGTACTTGAGGGCTTCTAGTATCAACTCTTGGCACTCTCGGTCTTCCTTGAATAGTGAATTTGTTTCTATGTGATCCGTCAAGAACTGTAAAATGAAAGCTTATTTGTTGATCAAAGCAAAATGCAAGATCACACTGACTAACAAATGCAAATATAACAAGCTAAATATATATATATATATATATATATATATATATATATATATTATATATATATATATATATATATATATAATATATATAATATATATATATAATATATATATATATGTATGTTGTACCTAGTAGCCAGAATGTCATACTTGGCCTACTATGTAAGACCTAATTTGCCTAATAAGCCAAGTTTTCCTGAATTTATATATTTTTCCAAATTTTTTCTTATGAAATGATAAATCTGTCCATTTCATTTAGTTAAATTGTTTAAATTTGAGTTAAAACTAACGTAGATATATGACCGAACCTAACCTCATTTGTGCTGGTCCATGCCAGTACTTACTGAAATGAAGGTACATAACAGAAAAATTTATTTTACAATTTTAATGTGAATAAAATAAACGAAAAAAATCACACCGAAATAATAATTTATCAATGAACATGACGAACAGTGTAAATATAAAGACAACAATGATCCATGGTAGACTAAAGAGTAATAATGCTTTCTATCATGAGTATCATCTTTCATGCAAAATAATAAAAGTTGATGGACAAAAAATTGTGATAACTATGCTCTACTTAAATATTCTCAATATGATAATTACTCACGATTCATACATCAACCAAATAAGCTCATATATTCTTCCATTTAAAGGACTTTACTTTTTACCTTGTGCACATCCACAGCTCTGCATTTGAAGAGGCAACATTTCCCTATAATCCTGCTACAGAAAAACCTTTAATAGGTATATTAGCCAATCATAAAAGTAATGTAAACTCCAATGTACATTTTGTACTTAATACCCTACCTGTGGTGAGAGTAGGGGAAGCTTCACAAGACCTAATAAGCGGGACATATCCTTTGTTCGTGTTTCAAGATCATGCTTTAACCATACCACCAATGCCTGAAAAATATATTTAGCTCTCATAATTATATGCAAAATATTAGGACTGGAAGGGGTAGCCAGCAATTTTGGCCGACCGAGGACACCTTCACTACACACCATCTTCCTCATTATAACTACACACAACCATTATCACTGTAACCACTTTCACTACATACCATCTTCATTACCACAGCCTTTTTCTGTACCCGGGGCCTGCCAGGTACCCCTTTTAGAACCAACATTACCACCTTCTTACTTCTTCCTTGCTTCCCATACACTTTGCCAACCCATTCCTACCCTTAGCCGCATTCCCACTTATCCTTCATCGAATCCTTCCCTACCTTTCGCCACCTCTCTTACCTTCCTCACCTCCTCTAGCCATCATTTTAACCATCTTCAATATACAGGAATATAATGAAATATAACAAAAGATAATTGATATAGATATATCAAGAAAAATATTGCTCATTCATATGAAAAGTGTGATAAGGCTACATCATTCTGACATTATGACATCTATCTAACCTCACAAAACTGGGTTAATTATTAGCCATAATTCCTGAACTGCAGGGCGATTAGTTCAGTCAGATCAGAACCACCTGCACCTGACCTCAATTCCCATGACATTTGGGCATGTTTCAATATACTTAATGCCTCTGTACAATTAGCAACAAATACAGTAGGTGCCCGTAAGTTATGCAATGATTGTGGGTTACAGCTCGAGAAAGTTAGTTGTTCAATGAGGGGGAAGCCCTCAAAATGTTTAAACTCCCTTCTATTTACAACAATTGGCACTAATGCATACAAATGAAAAAAAAATTATAACTGATTACAATATGATTGCCTTGAGCCCATAAATGCTCACTTTAATAAAAAAGTAAATAGAAAATATAACCTGGTATTGAAATTTTAATACCGTGAACAATATTCAAGTTTAAAACGGTTTTAAATTAGAAAACTGTTTTGCAACATTTCCATAAACTTCCTACTGAAAAAAGTTTAAGCATGTAGCATGGCTTGGTATGCTAATAAAAATCATCCAGTAGAATCAAATATTTATCTAACTGTATAGGAAAACCAACCTAAAAAATTTAAATATACATAAGATTACAGTACTACTATATAAAATGACTAAGCTATCAAATACATTAGGGGGAGGAGGATAATAACTATTTAAAATTAAAATCTAGTACCCTTCAGAGAAAAATTTGTATACAATAATACAGTTCTGGTTATCAAGGAATTGCTTAAACATCAAGTCGTAAAATAAAAAAATTGTCTTCAAAATAAATAGTAATAAACAAAGGCACTGAGCAATTTTATAATGCATGTAAATGTAGCTTCTTAAATTTCTTGACAGTAAATAAGACTTTTGGAGTTGGTGAACTATTGTGGGTCGCATCCTGGGAATAGTCACTTGCTGACTAGGGAACCTCAACAAGCCGAACAGCTTTCCTGGCACGACGATTTGAAACTAAAATAACAATTTAATTTTATCACCAACCTGAAAGATGAGCTCCTCAGAAGGAACATTAAGATCGTCGGAAGCCAGGAGACGTGCAGCTTCTTCTGTGGGAAGCTGAACAAACTCCTGGTGTTGCATCACTTCCTGGAAGTGTTCCTATAAGAAAAATAAGAAATCACACAACTACAACAACATTACAAGTACAGTATGTTTAAGAGGACTACAGGGTGTAGAAATACAGCACTACTATTTTCTGGGGTTATAAATTCATGTATTTTCCTCACAATATATCTGGGGGCATACTGTTAACAAAGCTGGGTGTGAACATGTTGTTACTTAAGCACTTTGGACATTTGTTTAGATGTGCTGAGCATATATT